>JAGTJM010000061.1:0-202311 GCA_020747015.1 Pyrenochaeta sp. MPI-SDFR-AT-0127 | reverse complement strand
AGTGGCGCCAGGTAGAATCCTGGTGAAGGGCAGCATCTCTGCGAATGTTCTGGGACAAAGCAACTACAGCGAACGATTAATACAGCAAGGACTGCCCTTGATTGGATATGGAGGTCAGGCACGCAGAGGCTGCTTGCTGGCGATGATGGCGATGGCTGTGCGCGGAAGCGGGTGCATCTGGGTGTGGTCGCACCAGCATATAGCGACGTGGTCGTGGGGTACAGGATCCACCACACGAGCGCAATCAGCGGAAAGTGATGGATGGCTGCACGTGAGAACTGAGTGAGCGAGTGGAGCGGGAGACAACGCCATTGGTCTGTTGACTTGTGCTGAGTAAGACGGCGGAGCGGCCCAGCCTACTTTATCGAGATACGACACCATAGCCGTCCGCGGCCACGGCGGCGAATCTCTTGCTATGCAATTCCAGCCACCTCCTCGGCGGGCTGCAGCCTTTCTGCGACCCTCCTCAACAGGCGGCTCACGTCTGGATACCAGAGGCCAATGCCCTCGCATTCATCCCGTCAATTATCCCCCAATGGCAGACCCCTGTAGTGCCCACAGAGGCATGCACCCATTCACCGGTTACATCTATCCAGTGGCGTTTCTAGCTTTCTGCAAGTGGTACATAATCTATGGCGCCCTTAGAATATCATACCTACCCCACCCGTGACACGGAGGATGCTCAAAAGAATGCAGCTGGGCATGACCCACCCTGCCGTACGGCTGCTCGAGTCTCTCTTTACCCGTCCCAGGCCTTGAGCATGAGCTGAATCGCGCCTGCTTCAATGAACACTGGCCCACTGTGCTTCGCAAGGCTGTGATACCCCACACTCATCATCAAACAGCTGCAGCTGACGTGCCGACAAGGCTGTTGCTAATCAGTCGAGACATCCAACACGACGTTAGTCTGTCTTACGAATTACGCCTCTTTTTGTGTCTAGAGCCTTGTTATTCCCCCGTCAATCTGCAATTTCTCTTCTCCCTGTCATGCTCAAGTTTCTACAATGGTTTTGGACAAACGTGCGACTACCATTCCTTTCCCACCACCGCCCTACGTCCTGAAACCCACCGGATCATTTGATGGCAATGATGGAAGGTGGTCGACCTTTTACATCAATGTTGGAGATGATGGCACAGGCCATGGCCAGAACTTTAGAGTCCTGATCTCTACATCCTCGCCGATTACTCTGCTACCGCAGCAGACGGAATGGTGTGATGAGCAATGCGCAAAGAGCCGTGGAGTCATGGTTTTTAACGGAAAGCAGCCTCTTGGATTGGAGAAATCTCGATCCTGGAAGGATGCAGGACTCTACCAAATCCCAGTGCCATACTGGTGGACAAAGGAGTCAATTGTTGGCGCATCTGCGGACCCCACCGGGCTTTGGGGTTCGGAGAACCTTGGTATGGGCGAGAGTTCTCCACAGAGTCCCATCTTACAAGAGCAATACGTCGTCAAATACACTATCGATGACTTTTTCTTGGGAACTCTAGGCCTGGCAGCTGGTGAAGTGGGCCCATCCGGAGGGACCAAGCCGAACTTCCTGAACAACTTCTACAAGAGCGGGAACCAGATCGCTAGTGCCTCATTCAGTTACACCGCGGGCGCCGTCTATCGTAAGTGACCACTCTTCGCATAACTTCTCATTCATACGAGGCACTTTCCGTCATCAACGAAGTTGATATCTACGGCGCTAATACAATGTACATAGGAAACAACAACAAAGGGGTTCCAGGGAACTTGGTCCTCGGGGGTTTCGATAGGGCGCGATTCACAGCTCAAGGCACCTCCATCTCAATGCCCAGCGCGCAAAACAATACTCTAATCGTAGGAGTTCAATCAATACTATATACACCAGATATAAAAAGGGAGGCCAATACTGTGTCTTTCACTTTCGAGCAGCCAGAAGGTTTCTCAGCCGCTATCGACTCGACGATCCCGTATCTCATATTACCTAACCACATTTGCGATCAATTCCAAGACAAATTTCGGCTGAAATTCGATGAAGACAGGAAGTTGTACACTGTCAATACATCAGCACATGACTGGAACTTGCTTCAGAATGCTACAGTATCTTTCAAGATCGGCGCTGGTCCACGAGACAGCGACAAGCACACAAGCATTGTCCTCCCATATGCAGCCTTCGACCATAATATCAGCTTCCCTATTGCTAACCAGTCAGAACGCTACTTTCCTATCAAGAAATCGGCCAATGGCAATTACGTCCTCGGTCGTACCTTTCTTCAAGAAGCCTATATCATTGTCGACTATGAGCGCTCCAACTTTACCGTAGCACCAGCTTACTTCTCGGACCCTATGCCGGAGCAAGACCCCATATCAATATTTAATAAGACCTTCAATAGTACACCCAAACCAGGAGATTCAGACTCTGGGCTTCCTGTTGGTGCGATTGCTGGAATCGTTGTCGGTATCGTACTTGCTTTCATCATCGCTGGTGTTTGCGCTTTTTTCTGGTGGAAGAGACGACGAAACGCGAAGAAGGCCGCCCTTTTACAATACGAGAAGCCCTCTGAGATCGACACGGTTGCTGCTGGTAACGAAGTCAAGTATCGTCGCGTCTCAGAACTCACAGGTTCCGAGACTATACATTCACCGAAAACGCCCACGACTGGCTACTATACCAACAATCACAAGTCAATACCTCCTATCAGTGAGATGTCGCCAGAGAGCCCACCCGCCGAACTGTATAGTCCGCCACTTGAGAGCGCAAACGAAGGAGACAGCTACGATTATTTTGGTGCCGGTAAACCACGACGGCGTGGAGCGACAAGAGATCGAGATTCATCTGGCCAGAACACGCCAGGCACACCAATAGCTGAACTTGCTGGAGACGATGGGAGATATCAAGTGGCGGGCCAGCATTTTGATGTTGTCAGCCCTTTACAAAGCCCGTTGCACAGTCGAGGCCCCAGTGACACTTCACTGTCAACAAACATTGACGAAGTATTAGCTAGCAAGCAAGAGGATGCACCAAGCGCCGGCACCGATGACCAACGACTAGCGGCTCCATTAGATGAGTCAGAGGTGGCTGGCGAAGTAGCGGATGGCAGACCTGCGGTGATGCCTGAAGATGCTGAAACTGAAAACTTCTCTACATCGGAACGACGACCATCTCATGCCAGAGGTTTAAGTGACACTACCATCCAGAGCGACAGCACAGCTGTGTCGCAACCGACACCCGAAGAGCTAGAACGCTGGGCAAGAAGCGTGGACGAGGAGCCCAGACGGCCACTTTCCCATTAAAGAAGCCAAGAGACATTCTGTGTGAGACATTGCGACTGTCTCTCCAACAAGGATGATATTTCACATTCGCGCATACTTATACTTCTTTGATATTGTACGACTTCGTAGGGAATTGGTGCATACATATATGTGTTATCTTTTGATAAACTATGGATAAACCATGCCTTCGCTGCAATGGCTGGATGAATTATACCCACTACTACGCTCGCTATGGATGTAATGTAATAGTACACAATGTGGAAAAAGTGCACATTCAATTCAACGTTTGAACACGAACCTGCAACCGTTCTCGTGCAGTGCGTAATTAACGAATGTTCGATAGTGAGCACAAAACTGCCGTCGCACCACACATACATTCATCATCTTCTAGCTTCCGAGAATTTGCACAGCACGAATTGAGGGCCTACTCTTTGGGGAAGTGCTATTTCGCCGTAGCCTCACGTACGTAACAGATGCTTGCGCACTCACTCTAAGTCCCATGGCGGATTGCGGGCCAAGACACCTTTTACAGCAAGTGCCCTGAACATCTTCCAGAATCTCGGGCCCTTATCCTCCCGCGCGTACTTGTCTTATACGGATTTCTCGCACAGGCCAGCATCTTCCGCATCAAATGCGCGCTGAACACGGCACATCGTGGTCATGATCCAGATGAGCTCAGCGACATGGTCGGGATTTACCTTTTCACTTGCTCACTGCTCGGAGCTAAACGGTGTGGCTTTTTTGGGGGCCGATCTTTCGATCAAGCAAATGTCGTAAATCGGGCCCAATGCGAGACCAGCATGGTGTTTGGCCATTGACGTGGCAGGGCGAGAACGGGTGCGCTTGTGGGATTGGTTTACACATCAGAGTGGGGTTGCAGCACAGCTGAGTGTGTTCAGGCATGCCGGGATCCAGCTCTACCGACCGGTCGTCAGAGTGGTGTGATGTGCATGTGACCGGGTAAGCACAGTCGAGGACGGATGGGTCGTCATGACCAAAGTTACATTGCATTGTGCATTCGGCCCTGGGAGTAAGCGATTCCGAGGAATTGTCATGCGTGCAACCTTGGGATTTGGAAGATGCCTTTGAAATTCCAAGATTCGCTTGTATACGACAGAATTTCATCAAGTGTGCAGGGCTACTGATTATCAATTGAGTAGATGCGACTGTGCCGCAATCAAAAATATTATTGGTGGGCTGGTGATCGGCGCGAAACTCGTTTGCATATGCAAACACCCGGCCCGAAGTGCATGCCGGTAGCTTTCCAAGAAAATACCATCATTAGAAGGTATTCATCCCTAGATATTACCAAGGCTACATGTTTTGATACTGGACTGATTTGGCTCTTGTGAGACCCCATCTCTAGCCAAGTGAAAGGCTTGCCCCACAAGCAAATATTGAACGCACGGTCAAGTCCTGTACACTGTATTCTTTATGAAGACTGGGACTCGTTGACAGCCTTTGATGGAGATCGCTATGGTCAGGTCATATGTTTGGTTTTTGGTCTGGTGGTGATGTAGTTGTGGAAGCCTGCTGTGAATAATGGGCGATCGCACCGACGTTCTGTTCGTGAGGCGGAGGAGGATAAGAGGTGTATTGTCTATGCGGTATTGAGACTGGCGGTGGCTCGTTATATGGTGCCTGGGCTTGTGCCGCAGCAGCTTGCCTTTGCCGTACCAGGTTCGCGAACAGATCATAGGAGGCGGCTTGACTGAGGAACGATGCCGGCCACTGTATTGCAGGTGTCCAGCTCTGATCAACGGCTTCGTAGCACGCCCTCATAAGCCGATCACCCCAACCATTCATGAACCAATAACGTGGTTCAGAGGCGAATAACATCGTACAATAGTACATCAAGATTACCAACGCACCTGGCTGCCGTTTTCGCAAGTACGTGAGGAAAGGAGCTTCTAGATGCAATGGCCAGAAGAACAGAAATCGCAGCTCACGGTTGTCGACACACGGAGGCATCGCTAGTCGTAGCACCGGCTCGAAGTGAGCAACTGTATTGAGATATATTTGACGCTCCGACTCAGGAAGGTCACCTTTGCCCTCAATGAAGGTAATCAAGGTAGGGATATGCTGGACGAGCTCTTGTAACATCGGCTGAGAAGCGATGGGCTCTAGTGCATCCCGAAACATGGGTGTGAGAAAAGACTCCGTGACTGAACCCTGAGCTATGGCAATAACGTTGCCCATGCCTTGCATGAGGCTGAATATGTTCAAAATGCCGTCGATAACATTTTGTGCAGTAGAAATTTCAGGGTAATTGGCTTCAAAACCCGTCGAGGCGAAGACACTCAGGGTAAGCAGCGTTGAGGTTGCAACTATTGCTGCAGCTTCCTCAGGAAGGACGTTGTGGAGCTTTTCTCTAATACCCCGGATCGCAAGATCTTGGTGATGGATTCCAAAGGTATAATACTCTACCCGTTGGTCGGCCTCTTTAGACGCCTTGTGGAATGCTGCAAAGGCCAATATTTCGTCTGGATTCCCATGATCACATGTCAATATGTTTCCCACGTACAATGTGCCAATAGAAACTTACGCATAAAGAATGGATGGGCAATGGCATGCCGTGGGGCATCGACTCTCCATGTATGTCGCATATCATCGCGTTGTGACAACTCATCGAAGGCCTCCACGGTCCAATGATGCCTGAAAAACATTAGACAGTACTTGGTGATCACCTATTGACTTACATTAATTCAAGGTCCCGCAACCATATGTCGGCAGGTGACGTTTCTGACCTGTGGATGAATCTGGTTAGGAAAGGAAAGTTATCTGGCTGCGAAGCCGGAGAACTGCTATCTGAGAGAACGGCAGCAGAAGATTTATCTCCCACTGACGATGTAGTTGGTGCATTCAAAACATAATCAAATGGCAACGAAGGAGATGGTGTCGATGTAGGTTCCTAGTATCCTTTAGCAAGGTGTTACACCGCCAAGATCCGCAACGTACGGTTTTTGTCGCACTTGAAGTTTCTCTTGAGCGCCTTGATGCACTGCTACTACTTGCAGAAGGTACATGTTCAGGTGGTTTGGGCGCATTAGGATCCCACGTGACTAAGCTGCATGGTACGCCATGGCGAGCGCAATTCGAGCAGGGTTTGAGTTCGTCACACTGACTCGGGTCAACATTGGGTTCTGTGGGCCCTCATGGGACGATTGAGCAAGTCAATACGGCTGTGAGAGAGACATACCTTGACATGACGAGCTTTGCACTGTCTGCAGCCCAATCTTGACCTTGAAGATAATGTAAAATTAGACCAGAGCCAACACAACTGGAAACGAGGGTATACGGCATTGGCAGTGATCGTAATCCAAAGGATCGGATGAGAGCGGGAGTACTCAGTAGTTCACGTACTTTTTGTGCCCTAGTCGTGGCATTGGAGCTAGACTGACCAGTTACAATGGTCGGTCTTGGGAATACGATGAGCGATCGAACTAGGTTACCCTCGCAATCCGGTAAGATGGTGTTGTTGTCGCCGGTACATTGAAGCACAACGCGAACGCGAGCGGGAAAGCTGTGAGGCACAGACGATGACCGTCATCAGTGGGTCGAGGCAGTCTCTTCGCCTAGGGTTGACGTGCGCTACACCCCGTTTGAGGTCGATTCTGCAAGGCCCGGAAGAGCTGGCGCTCGCATTCGTATTGAAGCTTTGTCTTGTAGATTACTCTACTTATCGCGTGACTTTTGAATGGTGAATCTTAAACGATGTGGGTTTGTCCACACCAGCTGGCTGGGAAGGCTAGCATGCGACGGGCCGACTTTGACACAACATCAAACGTCTTTGCGGCCGGCTCGTTCCGTAATTCAAGCTCTAAATAGAAACCATTTCGCAGCCACAATAACTATAAGTCCGCAGTTATTACCGTTGCGCGCGGGCGCTTACAATCTCTAGCCCGCGATGCATGGCTATTGAATTTTACATGCTCGACGGCGGGATCAGCTGTCCTCAACCCCTCTGTACTCCACATTTCACTAACGGGTAACATGATCCAAAGGTACCGTGAGCTGAATTGAGACTTTTACAGCTACTTATCATGCCGATGATGAGTGAGGGTAGAGTACACATCGATCTCGAACTCAATTATGCCTTTCTCCCACCAATGGCTGACTATTCCACGCCTCCTGCCT
Organism: Pyrenochaeta sp. MPI-SDFR-AT-0127; assembly: GCA_020747015.1. Lineage (NCBI taxonomy): Eukaryota > Fungi > Ascomycota > Dothideomycetes > Pleosporales > Cucurbitariaceae > Pyrenochaeta > Pyrenochaeta sp. MPI-SDFR-AT-0127. The sequence goes on along the minus strand of JAGTJM010000061.1, from coordinate 194,933 downwards.
TACACAATCCATGCTCCCGGGCGATTTGAACAGTCGCTGCCGTGCTGCCGACTGAGGATTTTGCCAGAATTGGTATGTCATGATCAATAAAAGAGTCCAACGACCAGGGCAACGGGGCCACACGAGGACCCAAAGAGGGCTCAGGATCTGGAATCTCCAGCATGCAGAACGGAGCGCCGTATTCCTTCCGGATGATAGAACCACGACGATGCCATGTAAATGCTGGGGCACCGTAAACCCGTTGAGAAACTGGCGGACTCGCTTCGCAAGAACTCCGGTTGCTGCCAGTTCGCAGCCGAGGCTGCTACCCCGCGACGCCACGTCCTATCACAGCGTTGCAATGTGACATCTTTAAGTAGTCTATGGCATGGGAATGCAGGACGGATGACCTATAGGTATCCTCTGAAATCCTATCGCTATTCTCCGTTCCGCTTCCATTTGCTGTGAGGATTCTTGGTCCTTTCTTCCCACACCAACAAGAGCGTGTAGAGCTGCATGGACAACAGAAGCGGCGTCGCCGCAAACGCGGCCGCAGACATTGCACAACAGAGTATGGACATGAAGGAGATTCAGGTGGGAGACAACGGCGCTGAGAAAGAGCTGGAGTCAAGCCCCAAAGCGCAAGACGCGTCATCCGAGGACATTGTAGACTGGGAAGGAGACAACGATCCAAACTATCCGATGAATTGGACAAATGCCCGCAAGTTCAAAAACATCTCAGTAATATGCTATTGCACCTTTTTGACGTGAGCTTTCCCCATACCACAGGCGACCACTTCAAAGGAGGCACTAACTAGCCGTAGGCCACTGGGCTCGACTATGTTTGCACCAGCCATCCAGCAAGTGATGATGACTTATCGATCCAATGATCCTCTGCTCGCCTCTTTCGTTGTTTCTGTGTGGATCCTTGGCTACTTTTTTGGGCCATTGTTTCTCGGGCCCCTATCCGAATTGTATGGACGGCTACCCGTTTACCTGGTCTGTAACGTCTTATTTACAGTTTTCAACGTATGTACAGCTGTTTCGCCTTCTCTATCAGCGCTTGTTGTGTTCAGGTTCCTGGCTGGTACTTTTGGCGGATGTCCGATAACGATTGGAGCTGGCACTTTTGGAGATCTCATTCATCCACGTAACCGTGGCAAAATCATCGCTATCTGGTCCCTCGGACCTATCCTGGGTCCAATATTAGGGCCAATTGCTGGTGGCTATCTCGGAGAATCGGTCGGTTGGCGTTGGATCTGCTGGACGCTATCGATTGCGTCGGGAGTTGGAGCCATCGCCTCATTCATCTTTCAAGAGGAAACGTACCCACCTACACTTCTGGAGAGGAGATGCAAGAAACTGCGAAAAGAGACGGGTAACCAAAGCCTTAGGACAAATCTGAACACGGACCGAAAAGCATCGCAAGTGTTCGGTCGCGCAATCATTCGACCATTGAAGTTACTGTTCCTTTCCCCGATTGTATCCATTCTATCTTTGTACATGGGAGTCGTATATGGCTTCATGTATTTGCTCTTTACGACCTTTCCCCTGGTGTTCCAGGTGCAGTACGGCTTCAACACTGGAGCAATTGGTCTATCATATCTTGGTCTGGGCATTGGCTCAATCCTTGGACTCGGCGCGGCGGGATATGTCTCGGATCGGTTGTATAACAAGAAAGCTGTCAATGGCCAGATGGCACCTGAATGGCGGATTGTACCGCTCATTCCAGGTGCTTTTACCATTCCCGCTGGTCTCTTCTGGTACGGCTGGGCTGCCCACTATAAAACACACTGGATCGTTCCTGAGCTTGGAACGGTGTTGGTGGGCGTTGGCATCAATGTGCTTATGATGTGTATCTCGACCTACTTCATTGACGCGCATCCAAGGTTTGAGGCTTCTGCGAACGCTGCTGCTACGGCTGTGCGCTCGCTCATTGGAGCTTTGGTGCCGTTATTCGGGCGAAGTATGTATGAAGCCATGGGCTTGGGTTGGGGAACTAGCTTACTCGGGTTCTTGACGCTGGTGATGGCCCCCCTGCCATGGCTATTCTTCAAGCATGGTGAGAGAATACGGACCAATCCTCGGTTTCAGCCAAGCATGTAATCTTCGTTCAAAAATTCTCATTGTATAACAAATAATATGAAGCTTTTTAAAATGACAGCATTTAAGATGTCAGTATCGATGATAATAGTTCCCAAAATAGCTTGTATGATTGATGCTCAATAGAGGATGCAGAAAAAAGTTTTTCATTGATGCTTCGCGCCATATTAGCCAACTGCCAGTTGTGACACGCTGTGACCAGCAATTCGTACCATGTAAATGCTCATAGCCTTTTGAGATGCGCCATTATATGCCTACCCAAAAATGCACTTACACTAATACATTTGGACATCATATATACATTATATAACACTCCACAGACTTCGCATGGAATCGCCAACGTGACCTGTGCGTCGATATCGACAAAAGTCTAGACCTAGCTTAGCAATTCCTTGATATCTTCAATGCGTTGGACGCGTTTCTCTTCGTCGGACATCATGCCTAAAGACGAAGCACTACAAATATTAGCATCCAGCTTTTGTTTGAGAGAACTCATACTACTCACATGAACTTCTTTCTCTCCTGAATTCGAAGCATCTTCTCCTCGATACTGCCCTCCACTACAAATCTCACAACTTGAACCTCTTGCTCTTGGCCCATGCGATGCACACGATCAATGGCCTGCGCTTCCACTGCAAAACTCCACCATGGATCCATCATGAAGACTTTGTTGGCACACGTCAAGTTCAAACCTACGCCGCCTGCCCTCAAACTCAGTAGCAATACGTAGGGCTTAGGGCTGCTAGTGAAATCAGCTAGGATGGTGGCGCGCTGTTTCTGAGATATGGAGCCGTCAAAGCGGAGGAAGGGAATGTGGTCACGGGCGAGAGCAGGCTCAATGAGGTCGAGAAAGGATGTGAACTGCGAGAATACTACCGACTTCGTGGATTTGTTCTCTCGCCGAATCTTCTTCAAGTGGGTCAAAAGGGCCTGGGTCTTTGCCGAGCCTGTAAGGCCAATTCTTCGGAGACTTATGCGGGGTGTCTGCGATGCTGGCGGTGCTGCACCCTCAAGGCGGAAGGCATGATTAGTTTCGTCAGCGACGTGGTCGTGGCGGACGACTTCGAAGATGTCGCGTGCGTTAATGGGTTCTCGGCAGTTGAAACAGCGTGGGATTTCTCCTTTGTCGCGCTGATGATTGATATAATTCAGGAGACATTCTTTGCAGGCCGAGTGCCAGCATCCAGTAACAGCTTGATCGATCATTGGCTCTTCTGAACAGATCGGGCATTCAGACTCGGCTTCATCCTGTATCTGCTTCAAAACATGTGCGCCAAACTTGTTGACATCCTGATCACCTTCCGCAGTGAATCGCTCGATAAGACTTGAGAGGTCCATGTCGTCTGCAAGTCCATTTGCTAGATCTGATGCTAGCCCTGCATCTTCCTCGTCCGCAACGATATTGGCCTTGCGTGTCAGTATGGGATGACAGCACGACTGCCGCAGTCGCAAGATCTGCGCAAAGATGGTGGTATAAGATTTGAGTAGAGTTCCAGCTTCAGCATTGGCCTTGAACACACTCTTCGCGCGCATGAAGATGTGATCATAGACATCTCGCTCATCCTGCGAGAGAACGATCTTCTCAACATCGATGGTCCGCGTTGGCAGGGGCACGAGAGCCTCACCGTCAGGCGTCTTCATATCCTTGGTCCTACGAAGCACCAGTGGCTCCAGTACGGTCTGCACAACGTCCAAGGCCCGAATGAAGTCTCCAGATTCGAATGGGACTGTAATGAATGTCTTCCAGAAAGAGAAGTTGCTCCATGGTTCGACTTTGAGGAACCGAACGAGGCTGAATAGATCCTCGAGACGATTAACAATGGGCGTTCCTGTGAGTACCCATCTATGTGTTGCGCTCAGCTCATAGCACGCTTTCGCTGTCTTGGACTGTCGGTTCTTGATGTAATGCGCCTCATCAAGAATGATGCGGAAATAATCAAGCGAAAAGACGCCGCCATGTGAGCCCCGATTCCCGTCTTGGGCGGCGACCTGATTGAACTCTGACAGCACTGTACCATAGCTGGTGATAATGACATTAGGAGCGTTGGCAGCATTGGATGCGCAACATAGCTTCTGCAAATTTACGGCCTTCTCGGAGCCATAGTAAACCATTGCTTTCAGTGTTCCGTCCTTTGACGCCTTCTCGGCTTCACTATGCCATTGTGCTAGCAATGACATTGGTGCTACCACAAGCGTTGTGTACGGGGCCGGTTCAACTGCTGCACTCGTCTTTTGCAGGCGTGGTAGTGTCCGCGAAGTCGCCCCTATACTATCTTTGCTTTGCTCAATTCTATGCGTATGTATCAAGCTGAGCATTTCAATGGTCTTACCGAGACCCATCTCATCGGCAAGTATACCGCCCAAGCAATTCTGCTCTTGTTTTGGGAATTCTAGCGAGAGTTCACCAGAGTATGGGTTGACATAAAACATAGTCTGATCTTCTATCGCTGGCATAGGCTCGTTGTCAGCATCCTGAGTTGGCCACTGGTACTCTTCCCACAACGGATGCATGGAGGTTTCTTTGTGTGTGAGGGACTCATCTTTCTCCTTTCCGACCATCCAGAATAACGCCTGCTTCTGGTACTTGCGTAGATCCATACGAAAAGTATCCGCCGGTTCGAGAGTTGGAGTGTTGAAATCAAAAGACTGTGCTTTCTTGTATAGCGAGTCCAGTTGATCTTGTTCAAGCTCCTCACCTTCTTCAGCTTCGTCTGACGGAGGTGATGACGCAATGTCCACAGTGGTCCCATTCTTGGCCTTTGGCTTCTCGTCCTTCTTCTCGGCCATCTCCGCTGCCTGCAAGAGTCCTTGTCGCTTGTGCTTTTCTGTCGTCTCATTCTGGCGAGTGGGCTGAAGATTGATAGATTCGAATAACTTCACAAGACCAACTTGACGCAAGCGGAGGTCTCGCTCATCAGATGTTTCCTTCTCTTCGAACAGACTAACTTCACGATTGTTGTCTGGTTTGGCGAACTTGCGCTTGTCGAACGCACCACGAAGGAAGTAGCCGCGTAGTTGTAGATATATGGTGTCGCCAGTTCTTATCCTGTCTGGAGTGTATACGACAGAGCCCTCAAACGAACAGCACTTTTGGTCGATCAAAGCCGATATCCACGCGGCTGAGTCGTTCTCGAGTCGTCCCACCTCTTCTCCTCGCTCGTTTGTAAACCTAACCAACAAGTCCTGCTTTTTGAGGTTGATCACCCTCTTCGCCTTGCCTTGCTTGTGTTGCGTCTTCACGCGCTCAATGCTGATCCTCTCATTGTGCTTGAGTAAGCCTGCTCCACTCTTCGTAGCCCAGCCTACGGCACCAAATGATCCTATGTATCGTTTTGCAGGCATCTCCCGCAGTATGGTAGGCGTGGAGGAGCCTGATCCCGGCGTAGAGGCATCCAATATCTCAGATTCAGTCCGCTTAAGGGCACTCGCGATGGTCATTTGGACTGGCTGTGAACGGGATTGAAAGATGGGTGCGGGTGTTTCGGAGGGTGTAGAGTTCCATGATCCGTCCAGGTAGAGATTGATTGCTGTCTCTGTTAAAGATTATTCTGTCAAACATTGCAGTGCTTGCATACCTCGCTCAACGTTGCTTCCACTTACGTCTTTCAGCCTCAGCAAAGTCGCAGTTGGGAGCTCTCCGACAACCGCCTGAAGCATCCCAATATCAAAGGCGCCCAGATCGCCTTCATTTTCAATACCGTTACTCCCATCGAGACCCTCTCCAACCTTTGCTGGATCTGATGGCGGGGAACGCGGAGGTGGGCTTTGGTGTTCTGGCTGCAGTTGCTGAAGTTGAGAAGGAGATGAGTCTTCTGTGAAGAAACGGCGCTTTTTCAGCGGCCTCTCATCTGGGTGAGGGGACTCCATGGTGTTGCTGGCGATTGTGCATTTGCCGCACGTTGAGTAGTGCTCAAAGCCGACGCGTCGCAACGCGCTTTCACGGGAGCACGCCTAGCGTGGCCGAGAATGGATAGATATGACGCTGCCGTTCTTTTTCGATCCACCTCAAGCCATTTGCCCCAATGTACATTTAGCTGTATAATAGCATAATATCTGTGGTCTCATTTCTCAATTCTTGCCGGACTGTCATGGCGCATTACGTTGGATTGTAACAAGTCTGGTTGTCCTCCAAAAGTTTCAATGCTATCGTCAAAGCTGTGCACCGCTTCAGTTCGGCGCATATATCTACACACAAAACATCAGCGGCGGCGATTCCATGCATCGCAATGCCGGCAGGATACAGCTCGGCCTTCAGGTGCTGAGGTAGATCGCGCGAGATCATATTGTGCCAATCTAGTCAGGTATTTGCTCTAGCTTCATGCTCTGCGCACAAACTAAAGTCCCTCAGAACATACGATGCGCCCTCACATGTCCTGCAAACCTTCATACCGCAGTCCTCTCGCGATGCTTACCTCGCCATTCGCGCCTTCAACGTCGACGTTGCTCGTGTTGCCGACACCACAAGCACACCTACCATTGGCATGATGCGCATGCAATTCTGGCGAGACACGGTATCGAAGGCACTGGCAGGTTCACCTCCAAAAGAGCCAGTAGCTATCCTCCTAGCAAAAGCCGCGGATGACCTGCATGCACGGTCAGGTGGAAAGGCACGGCTGAGCAAAAACTGGTTCCATCGTATCATCAATACTCGAGAGCAATATTTGGGCAATCCACCATACCCAACGTTGAGTGCGCTGGAGAGCTATGCCGAAAATACGTACTCGACAATGCTGTACCTCACACTATCAGCTCTCCCACAGTCCTCGATAACGACAGATCATATCGCATCACACGTTGGCAAGGCTATGGGTATTGCGGCGGTCCTGCGAGGAATTCCGCTGATTGCATTTCCGCCGCAGCAACCGCTGGGCACGAGTAACTCCATGACTGGACAGTCAGGCCCAACCCAGGGGGCTGTACTACTGCCATTGGATGTAATGGCCGAAGCGAATGTAAAGGAGGAAGATGTCTTCCGCCTCGGTGCTTCCGCGCCTGGTTTGCGCGACGCCATCTTCACTGTAGCAACACGAGCAAACGATCACCTCATCACCGCACGAGAGATGCTCTCAAAGCTACGATCAGAAGGCACGCTCGGGCACGACTTTGAGCACCAGAACGAGGAAGAACATCAATACAGCCCACAACAACTGAATGCGGGACAGGAGACGCAATTGGCGGAGGTCAAACAAGCATTCGGTGTCTTCATGCCTAGTATAGCCACACAGTCGTGGCTTGACAGGCTGCAAAAGGTGGACTTTGATATCTTTGATGCGAACCTGAGGACGGTGGACTGGAAATTGCCGGTGAAAGCATACTGGGCATATAGTCGACGGAGAATATGAGACAATTGAAGTACTCTTTCACAAGATGACCTCGAACTATTCACTCTAGAGACATTGTGATGAGAGGCTTAATTGCTTTCCACCGATGCCTGTTGTTACATTCCCTGTGAAAACTAATTATTGATAGATCAATTCACGTAATTTCTCCATCATGTTCTTATCGTCAATGATCTATTGGGGTCACTCTATTATGGTAACAATCTCTCTCGGAGACACCCCGAGCCTTGCTCATGAACATGTAATGCAGATATCCGGATAAGGATAGTCGCCATAATGCTGTTGACGCCTCGTCGTCGTGTTCAACACCCCCTGAGAAGCAATATATTTGGATTGAGTTTCTCGAGCCGTGCGGATAGAAAGAGACAAGACTTGTGCGGGTAATTCGCAACGAAGAGAGAATACCCTCTCATATCTTAGGTCTTACAGAACAAGTTTCAATTTAGATCAAGGTATTCCTTCAAAGGCCAGGCGTAGTATGAAGTGACGTCATAGAATGGATGAACAACACCGTAGTAGTATCTTACCAACATGTCGGAAGTGAAAGCATAAACAGGATACCTCTCTGCGTCCAAATCTATGAAGACATTAATCGTAGGTGAGCATTAAGTAGCTTTCGGAAGCGCAACCGAAGCCACCGCCCTGTGTGCCCAACTTGGTTTAGACTATTCAGTCACCCGCAATCCTTCAGCTTCTACCACACAGCCTGATCTTCGGACCGTTTTCATACCCCTCATGTACTGTTGCAATAGTTGAACGATGCATGATGGAAGCACAGGTACCCTTCGTGTCCTCTTCCAGGCTACATGATAGCTAATCTCCACAGCCAAATGCAACCATCAGTTGGGTCCAATCGTATAAGGCTTCTTCGCAGGTGGGGTTCCTGGACCTTCCTCGCGAGCTTAGGGATTACGTATATGGATTCGCCTTTCGTGTGCACGGTGCCATCTTCATTTACTCACCAAATCCGTATGCTGTTCGTCCCATTGCGAAAGCGATGATTGTTCGGCACAAAGGCTATGGGCCTGTCGAGCCGCAACCTTTAGGCAATATCATTCCCATGGCGCTCATGCGGACTTGTTACCAACTTCATGCAGAGTGCAGTGCAGTCTTGTATGGAGAGAACGTATTTCGTATCTGGTTCCTGAGCGACACAGAATTAACGCTAGCCTATCGCCAGCTGGTGCGTCATATTAGTCTCACGGCGGAGGTAGACCATCGAGTGTTTGGGTCCAGCCTTGAAGAAGTGAGTTATGGATGGAAGCGACGCTTCTGGCCAACTATCATCACGAACAGCACTAGTATGCTCGAACGCTTTCCGAGTTTAGAGACCTTGACGTTTCCATTAAAGCCACCGCGTCATGGGGAGCTGTGGAGACCGGCGTTCTTTGCAGTCGAGCATAAAACAAGAGCACAACGTGTTGCTCTGGCTGCCAACTGGATGAAGCCAAGATGCCCTTTTGAAAACGAGCGACAACGCCAATGCCTGCAGCTGGAACTCGTGCCATCTTCAAGGCAGCAAAAAGTGTCACTAGACGAGTATAAAGGCTCCCGCTTCGCTCCAGAAGAAGACGAGGATGAAGATATGGAGCAAGAGTGGGATTGCACGGAGTTTACTGACGCTTTCGAACTGATGAAGAGCTTCAGGTAGTTGCGCAATATGATTACGGAACACAGGCAGGTGAAACTATGCAAGTCCATTCGGATGGCAACTGCCCTGCAGTTGCGTCTTGTGTTGATGTCGAAACTGCTCACAACCACTCTGCGCTCTCACCACGTCTTTGTTCTGCCAGTCTCGTATCGTCCATCGTTACTCTTGCCAGCCGCAACGCCCTTATCCTTATTCGCACCGAAAAGTACACAATGCCTGAACATCATACATCTAACGATCTTTTGAGGATGGGTATTGAAATTGGTAAATTACAAGAGAAGGTTTCTCGCATCGAACTGGATGCATCGGCTACGCCATCGACTGTGTCCGATCAAACTGCTCAGGCTATTGCAGACCTGCGAAAAAGAGTGTCCATTCTCGAGTCGGCAAAGTGCAACCTCTCATGTTCTTTCGTGGCACCTGAAGTCATCAGCAAGTGCACATGTGCGAATATCAGCAGTGCAAGTGCTTCATCGACTGAGTACGAAGTTGGTGAGCGGTCATGTTGCTCTATCAATGCTGCAATCCAGCGCTGCTTTCAGCCTCAACAGGACCTGCTCGATGACCTTTGTACGCGATTCAACACCCTCGCCAGTGCATTGATCACGCCGAGCAAGGTTTGCGGAGGTTCATCTACTCTGAATACCACAAAAGGCAACGTCGTCTACGAACTTGCAGCACAGGCTGACGGGGAAGAGCGGCTTGCGAGCTCAACAGGTACATACAGTGGTAACCATGTTTCGGTAATGGACCAAAAGTCGGCTCAGATGCAAGACCAGATGGCTAGTCGATTAGAAGAAAGGGCTCAACCTGTTACTACCTCTGGTGTGCTCATCAATCCCCTCCATCGCGAAGTCCACACGCGTTTGCAGCAGACAGAGAATTTGTCTCCATCCTCCACATTCGTACCGCTTAGTTCGTCGAGAGCCCAACAACCTTTGGTGCAACAATCTACGCATAGTCCTGCTGGGACTCAACTTACACCGCCTGCTAGCCAGAGTACGATCGTTACGCACCGAACGTTGTCTGTTCCAGCTCTTCTGCCCACCATGCAGAGAAAAACAGGCATACCGATCTTTGTGCATAGCCGCGCTAAGAACGATCCCGACAAGCCGATCTTCGGTCCTGAATACATGCCAACGCAGAAAGATGCAGACAATGAGCAGTCCACAGACACGTCGACGATGCCAAAGATTGACTCTATTCCAGGTATTTTGCTCGAGATGAAACTATCTGTACATTTCGCGTCTTCAAGGGCTTACTTTCCATGGTTAGAAACACCTCTGACAGTTCCATCTACTCCAGCCCCTGAGGTATCAAAAAGCATCGTACAAAGACCATCAAAGTCGACAACGGTAGCCGACAAAGAGGACTCTGTACAGTCTAAGAAGACATTGTATATCGTGCCCACCGCTTCAGAGGAAAACTCATCCGCATCCAAAGAATCTCCCAGCAATAAAGATTGGACGCCCGCAGCGCCGTCTAAACGCAAATGGTCCGACAAAGCGCCTGTCAACGCGTCGAAGGGGCCTAAAACACCAGAACCCGTTCGTGTGAAGAAGGAATCCCAGGTATCCTCCGGATCAGCTTGGAGATCTGAACCTGCTTCCAGAAATGGTTCGGGGCGCAGAGGTGGGCTGAGAGCGAAGGAACAGTCCACACCTACCCCAAACTTCAATAGATCGAGGAAAAGATGAGGCTATTATTCGCCTTTTTCATTGTTTGGTGGTTTCGTTCGCTATGTTAGCTTTACTGGTTTCATAACTGCATTCTATTGGAGTTCTCCAGGCACTGTGTTTTAGCCAGTGAAAATCGTGAGCATTGGGAATAATGACGGAAATTAGTACTTCGAGTCATCCCACATTGACTTGTCCTACTTCGTTTCATGTCCGCGTCTTGTTACGTCCGGATTATAGTCTCATTTTGCGTGTATTATCTCAGACTCATCGCTAGACTGCACATCCACTTGTCCCAGCTTTTCCCTGTCCCATTTGTTCTCCATGGAGACAACACAACCATGTGCAATAGTCGCATAAACTCCTCGACGTAGCACCTGTCCTGGTGTATCCGACACTACCCGATTTTCCTCTCGCGCAAGCCAACGCTCTCGAACGCGACCTGCGCAGCCCTCGGAGATTGTTCGGGGTGGCTGAGATTAGTAGATTCCCAACATCCATCGAGACCCTGACCACGTTGGTACAACAAATTCACAACCCTCCCCCTTTTCACTTATGCCGCCCGGAAATTGCCAAAATATCAGGCTAGCAGCGTGGGGTTACCCCAGGGCTACCCGCTCCATTCTGCCTTTTCGCCCAAATAGGTATGTGAGGGTTTAACCAAGCTACGGGATGATGACCGAACAGCCTCAAAAGCACTAGTTTTTTAAGACTACTATGTTTAGAAATGCTCACCACCAACCACGAGATGAAGACACACACATGGAAAGCCGGCAGAACGCCAACAGCGGTAAAGCCATTTTCGGCATGACGAAGCAACTAAGTCATGCCGCCGACGGCACCGCGCAGCGGCACAAAGGGTGTGCTTCTAGAAAGAAAACATGTTCGCCGTGCCCGCAGAGCCGCACGGCTTCTGCACATCGATGCCCGGATTAGGAAACTGCATCCATACCAGAAGCACGCGCAGACCCCTCCCCATCAGCAAACAACCCGAAAGTCAAGCAATATTCCCATGTCGTCGCGTAGCTCCGTTCGCATACCAGGCCTGTCCTAGTCCTCCTCGTTTCTTCTCTCTCTCTCGTCCCGAGACACCTTGCCCTGCGCCCTGGTCCCTGCGTCCATCACTTGCAGGCGCACACGCGCCGTGGCGTGAGCCAAACTAGGTACCCGCTTTAATTTTTTTTTTCTGGCGTATGGGTTTTTTTCTGCTCTTGCCATGTTATGTGTCACTGGCGCGCAAACGGTATCCCCACCTCCCCCCCCCAGCACGGATTGTGCAGAGGAAGGGGGGCTCCACACTCTGGTATAGCAGGGATTAGTGTGGGCCCTGCGTTCGAGATCGTTTGTTAGTGACGGGATCGATGCGTCTAGTCTGATTTTTTTGCGTCTGACGATGGCTTGGCGTGGTATGGCGACTATCGTGATATCGTTTTGGGAGGGCCTGCTGACGAGGCAAGGTCCGATGAGCGGTGTGTGTTGGAGTTACGATCGTGACGGCCGGTAACGGAGCGTGTTGGAGAAGGTGAGTGGGTAGGCGTTTGCGTGGAAAGCTGAACGTTTCATGAGGGAGGTTTGACTCGGTATTTTGCTGCTTCGAAAGTGCACGCTCAGACAAGTGGGATTGATTGTGAACGGTGGCTTTCCCAAATATCACGCAGATGAAGTGCAGCAAGGCTAAGGTGTAGAATAATTCATTCTTCTACAATTATACTAGATATTACTATACTATGCATTTGGTTGCATAGATCGATTCTGAGACTTTTGATGCTTAAAACAGCTGGATCCTATACAATGCAAGAGGGGCTCGTCAGAGGCTCTACTCAAGCAATCCAGCGGCAACCCAACGCCCGGCAAATTGCATGAACCATGCCCAAGAGTAGTGATGATGATGGTGATAACAAAAAAGACAACGCCAAATGTCACAAGGGGGTATATCCTACACTGTCCACGGGTGATACTCGAGGCAAATCATGCCAATGACTTGGTAAGGAAATTCGTAAAGCGTCGACCAGAATGGCCAGATAACTTGTAAAAGCAGATCGTAGTGCGTCGGCCAGCGACTTCAAAGACTGAAGCTTGCAGAGCGAGAGCTGCTCGTGGACCCCGGCAAATCGCACTCGGCGATATAAGTGGGAGGGCTAGCGGGAACATCCTCGTAGACTGGAGGCTGCTCCTCATCCCAAGCGATGCCCATTCCCGAGCGCTCGGTAAGAACAAGGTGGAACTGGGTGCGGAGAACGCGGGCAGCTCCAGTAGGCGTGGCCTGGCTGAGCTTCTTCAGCGGGGCCCACTCCTCGGCAACCACCATCTCAATGATGAGGTTGTGCTTGACGCTCATGCCGCTCTGGCTGTCCACGTCGCAGAGAGGCTTCAAGGCAACGTTGCAGGCAGCCTTGAACTCGACATCGATTTCGCCCTTGTCGAAGTCGGTCTTCCAGCCAGTCTTGACCTCCTCGTTGGCAATGGCGCGAACGTCCTCGTGCAGGACGCCCTTGCCCTCGCCGCCAACCTTTTGGATGTGCTTGGGGCAAGCTGGGGCAATGAACTTCTGGGTCTCCTCGATGCGCCAATTGAGCTTGCGCAGCCTCCATCGCGTCTGAGACTCGTTCTTGTTCTGGACAATGCCGGACAGACGCATCTCGATGGGGAAATCACCAATCGGGTGGATAACCGGAGGCAGCTTCACAGAAGCGGTAAGATTGGTGGGTGGGAAGATGCGAATAGAGTGCTTCTCGTTCCCCGGAAAGATAGCGCGCCTGATGTCAAGGCTGCGCTTGTAGGTGATCTTCTCGCCCGCAGTGGTAGTGGCTACAGCGGATAGGTAGTAATCGAGGGTGGCGAGGCCGCCATGGGTCGTGGCTGGCAAATGACCGGGCAGCAGATGGCTGAAGGGGAAGTTGTGTGGGCCATAGCGCAGGGATGCAGGGTGCGTCAGAAATTCCCACTTGTGGATCTCGGTGGTCTGGGTGCTGCAGTCGGAGCAGTGTGGGGCCACGGGCTTCTTTGTGGTGACAATGGCGAGGAGGCGCATTTCAAATTTGTCAAAGGTGACGTAGGGCTCGTGGACATTGATCAGGAGCTGTCCCGAGAAAATGGCGCCCGTTGAGGATTGGGGGCTGTTGTAGAAGATCACGGGGGGTGACTCTACGCTCATGTTCATGGAGGCGACTCCCTGGGCCTCGACCTTGGGGCTGGCCTTGGGGCTCTTCTTGTGGCTGTCGTGGTGCTTGTCATGATGCTTGTGGCGATTGAAGATATCCATGACGAGCGACTCTTCAGACTTTGTCTTCCCCTTTGCCGGGGGCTCGTACGAGTAGACTGGGGGAAAGAGGGGCTGGGTGTGCGGTTTGACGGCGTCCGACTTGGGCAATGGGGAAGGCGCCACCCTGACGAGGGTACTCAGCAAGCGGCCTGGCATACTAGATAAGAGAATCCGGGGAAGGGCTGGGATTCGGGCGGCGTGAATGGATGGGGTGGGCTAAAATTTGCTGCGAGATAAGGCGCGGTCCAATGGAGGAGTAGTCTGGCGCGGGAAGCGAATATGCAGCTCTGCAAGCGGTGGATGCGGCGGGCTTCAGGAATTGATCTTGTGCGAGTTGAGATGGTGGGTGAGTTCTTGCGGCAGGAACATGTTCTGGATGAGCAGGTCTCACAGGCAAGGGCGTGTCCTTTGGGGAATCCAGGGCCTTTATTTAAAGGACGTTGCCTGGTGAACTTTTACATGAGAGAAACTCAACGACTGGGTGCCTCGACCGCTGCGACATGATGCCATCGCTAACGGCAGACCCAAGCTTTTCGCTGCTCGCCGCTAGTCCCGACCCAGCGCGCTCCTGCCCTGCAACGCGCGCAATTTTTGGGTCAGGAGGCAGGCGCGCACGGCCTGCCGCTCGCTCGTGATCGCCCGTAGCGACGCCCAGGCGCGCAGGCGTGCTGGCGTAGCTGGCGGGCTGGCCCTGGGTGCAGACGTCAACTCGTCGCCAGCAGCAGAGTACTCAAAGTACCGCTATCTGGCTGGCTTGTCGCGCCCTTCCCTTCAGCTGCAAAGGGCACTCTTTGCCCTCGCCTGACCGCCAGCTCAACATGACACCGCGAATCCACTTTGCTTCCGTCAGCGTCTTTCTTTGTCCAGCGTGCCAATGCAACCCTCGCCGTGGCTTGCCCTCGGGCAACAACACATGTGGCTCGCCGACGGCCCCCCCTTCACTCGAGCACCGCACCATGCTAACCATCGTCTCCACCGGAAAAACTCTGGGGTGAGCTTCAGAGCGCAGCGCCAGACTGCCTGCCGCCGCTCAACACCATTCGCCCGCGCACACATGATGCACTCTTCCCCGCATCCTGGCGCCGTCAC
Organism: Pyrenochaeta sp. MPI-SDFR-AT-0127; assembly: GCA_020747015.1. NCBI lineage: Eukaryota > Fungi > Ascomycota > Dothideomycetes > Pleosporales > Cucurbitariaceae > Pyrenochaeta > Pyrenochaeta sp. MPI-SDFR-AT-0127. The sequence continues at coordinate 179,834 of JAGTJM010000061.1, read as the reverse complement.
TCAGTCTCCAACGAGCAACTCTGGGGCGAGCATCCAACATCTCCACGGAGTCGCTGCACCGCCGGAGTACCTCCCTTCGTTATGCAGCGGCCGCACCGACAAGGCTGGGCCGTCACCTGACAATTTGCCTGAACCCCCCCTCCCCGTATGCGCCATTGAAACTCCTGCCTCTGCGCATTGCTAATTGTGTCATGTTGTAACTTGCCCGTCGCAACCATTGCGACTGATATGCCAAGCCGCCAGTGTTAGGTAATGCTACAGAAAATTTTACACCCGTCACAGACCAAGCAGCTCCTCGCTTGGTGCCCGTGGCCACTGTATTCCCCACATGCTCCCAAGATCCTTTGCAGCCTCTTTGCACGCTTTGGCACCCCGGTCCGATTTTTGCTTGTACCTGGCCATTCCGCGTGTCAAAGCACCCACATGTTGGGAGACCAGACCCTTCTGCAGCCGTATCCATTACTCGATCAGCCCGGCTACCCACGCCGATTCTACTCCGGCGCACGCAAGCCATCCGCCGACGGGCATACCCCGGCACGGGCTATGACTCCCAGCTCTCCATCCGCCAAAACACCAAGCCCAAATCTCACGATGTCTGGCGGATCTTCGGTGACGCTGTTATGGCGTCCGCTTTTAATGTGCTTCCCTGAGCATGCCTAATCACGCCCTACCCGATCAGGCAAAACATCGGCAAACCATGCATATTCCTTGATTTTCAAGTACCATGTTGGAGGCTAATTGCTCCATCCATGTTTTCGTGTCCGTACCTTAATTCCCATTCCCGTCGGGTGAGCCGTTACACAATCGCTCAGCGTGCCACGCGTTGCTTCAGAGTCATCATGGCGAAACTTTGCGTGCGACTCACGCCATCCAATCGTGTCCAGAACGTGCTGCAGCGCTATTGCTGGCGACCATGGACAACTTCTCACCGCTTCACCAAGTGTCCGCAAATGGACGCGCCTTCAGCTCTTTGAGACAGTGGTTCAATAAAGCCAACACCCTGCATTGCGGCTCTTCGGGGTCTCGACTAAGCTTTGGGCGCAAAGGACCGACCGGAAAGTCTTTCTTCGAGAAGCACTTGATCCGTTTCGCATTTCTACTCGCGGCAGCCATCTTGGGCGACCTTCTGAAAACAGCAAATTTCGCAAGCCATCCAACCTGAAGCCATGCTTCCAGAGCGCCTCCAGATGCCTTGGCGTCGCATTCCGATGCCGAAATCTCGGACTTGAATCCCGTGGCTGGTGACTCCGGTAGGTACTCCGTCTCCGATACCCCAGAAAGTACGTACCATCCCGATACATGTTGATGTCGAGAATCTGGGCCTCTGCTCCATGTCTCTTTTACAATTCTCTCCATGACACCTCATCTACGTCAACTCGCTGTCATCTGGCCATGCATGCGCTGTTCCACTCTGCGCTGTACCGTGCTAGGCTTCACCTGGCTGCCAGCATAGCAGCTTTGAAAATTTCACGTAACTGCCTAGAGCTGCGCACCATGGTCTTAACCAATGCTAGATTTGCGAACCTGGTTCTAATTGACGCGGCTGAATAGAATCTCTCCTCTAACGAGAGCATTTCGAACACATACCTATCAATCAAAGGGCATAAAGTCGCAGCCACCGTACTGTCGGCACGCGTAGTAGAGTTTAGCATAAGCTCTCTGTAGAGCATCCTGGATGTGGTCTACGCGAAGATTCCTACTCGCGTAGCTGGGGCAGGTGAGCCCCATTTCTATCCCACCTTGACATTATTAGCGCAAAGGACATTGCAAACCTCCAGCATATGTGGAGCTCATGACGTGACAATTTGCTCAGCTCAGCTCAGCATACCTTTCGATATGTTTGAACACAACATTCTCATACGATTGACAAGCATCTGCAGTAAATGAAGTAGGGTTCGATCGAGCGTTTTGGACGGGCTTCCCGGGACTAGACAAGCCATCAAACCCTGTTAGAAACAATGTAAACGAAGTATCATTCTTCACATTGAGCAATAAACACCGTAGTCATTTTTGGCAAATGCAACAATTCATTCAGATTGCGCTATATGCCGTATCTACCCTGGCCCATTCCGTATAAACGAATCATGGCTCCATGCAAACCATGCTGGGATCCTCAAAAGGTACATCTACTCGTCATCCTCGTCGGCCTCGTCGTTGACGACGTTGAAGAAGCGGAGCTCGTAAACGCCCTTGGAGGTGGAGACGACGCGGAGCCAGTCACGAAGCTGCTGCTTCTTGAGGAACTTCTTGGTGCTGTGAAAACCGTTAGCAAGCGTGCTCTCCAAAAACAACCTCTTGAACATCTGGCTCTCTCCAACAAGGACTGTCCCATGCACGTACAGGTACTTCAAGTAGCGGCCCGAAAACTCCTGGTGCGCAATGACCTCGATCTTGCCCTCGGCCTGCTGCGAGATCTGGATCGTGTCGCCGAGGTTGCCGGTGCGGCCCTCGACCTTGATGCGATCGTGCAGGAACTTCTCGAAAGCCTGGATGTCGAAGATCTTGTCGTTGACGGGCTGCGAGCAGTTGATGATGAACTTCTTCGTGACCTTGGGGCCCTTGGCATTCTTCTTCTACATGTTGCAAAAAATGGTACCTTAGCCTACTGTTCTTATTTCTCATATCTGAGGCGAGCGACGTAGTATCGCTCGCATCTCAGCGGACAGCAAAGCGGTTTGTACGTACGGTTGACGGAGCCATTTTTGATGTTGGTTGTGGGAAGAGCGCAAAGAAGTGGATATCCTGCGCAGGGCGTGTGTTGTGAAGTTGAGGGTAGAGTGTCGTTGTCGCGGCTCCGAATTCAATGGTGGGATGTTCGGGTCAATTTTTGTGATCGTGGGTGGCACTAGTCTATATGTGGCTTGGAGGCGCCAAGTTTTCGAAGTGATAATGACGCGCTGTCATTGGTTCAATGTGCCCTCCTTATGCCTTCACTTCTACATAGTCAGAAGGCTTTATCACATCAGGTTTGATCGTTTCACGTATACGGTAGCGTTAATAATACTACGTAGCTCGACTAATTAGTCCAGTAAGTCACCATTTCTCTGTCCGTCACCATCATGGGAGTTATGCATTTATTGATTCTATGACAAAAGAGATCCATTTACAATGCTGGAGGGTATCGTTAAAATGATCGTAAAAAGGGCATAAAAGCCCTCATCTCAGTAGAAAAATGTGCCTATGCATCCATGCGTCTGTGTTGGAATAACGCGGCCTTTCCCCAACCACCGTGTGAAGCTTGAAAACAATCTTCCCGACTACCAACACAAACAACCAATTTGAGTTTTTACTGTTGTGGCTTATACACCATGCCGCCTGTCCTTGTATACACTTCTGTGCTTGCTGGTCCGGCCCATCTCCTGCTTGCCTCTTCCCGACTTCTAACCTCCCTCTCATTTTGGACTGCGACACAGCAACAGCAGCACAGCCCTTTCAGGCAGTCACTTCCCACGCTACCATCCACTTTATATGCATGTCGGATTCTTGTTCTTTGCAACATCGGGAACAACCACCACAGACCACACGATAGACCCATTGTAATACAGTGACCGTTCGTGGTGCTGTAGCCAAGCATGTCTGTGGGGTCTTTCTTCGCTGATTTCTGAGACAGACGATATGATGTTCGTCCATAAACGATGCAGGGGCAAATGAGGCCAGTCAAGCAAGTGGAAACATCGCCGCCGCATGCACAGAGAGAATGCTTCCATTGTCGTGAGTTTTCAGAGTCCATGTTTGGGTGTGCAATCTGGCCTGGTTGATGCATGGCAAAGTCGAGACCATTTGGGCCCGTTGCTGCATCTGGTGAGAAGACTGCATGGAAATTATTTGACTGATTTGATGTGAAGCCATGGGGCGAATAGGGCTCGTTGGCATAAGAGACACGGTGCGACGGAGAGAGAGGGCCGTCTCGTGTCTGCTCCTTCTTCGTAGAGCCAGCAGATATGGGTGTGATGGGTGTCTTGTGCGGCAGCGGCGATGTCTGAGTTCCCGATGGGGGCGTCGGAGGGATGGGAGGGAGGGGATATGTCCCGACTCTCGTGTTGATAGGAGACAAATTGCTCATCTGCCGTGCGTGTCTGCTCTGCTGTGTACTTATCTGCGGCGGCTGAATGGGTCCTTGTGGTGGCATAGGCGATACTGGCGAGAAAGGCAGCGCGTGTGTGCCATCGTGGGGTGACAGCGGGGAGACGGGAGGTTTCTCATCCTGCGAGTGATATGGTGGTACGTATGCTGTCTGCACTTGGGTCTGAACGGTCGGAGATTGCGGATTGAGCATCGACTGCGGACGGGGATCGATTGGGGTGAATGGCGAGGTTGGAAGGGAGGTTTGATTCGACTGTGGAAGAGGCGGATCGCTTGGTGATGATGTATACACGAACGCACGAAGCTCACTCGGGGTCTGCGCGTAGGAGAAGTGTCTTTGTGATGCCTCGTCGGTGCTGACCTGCGACTGCTGGGGCCGACGCTGTGGGGCTTGCTGTTGTGTCGCTGCATAGGCTGGAGCCTCTTCTTCCAGCGGTGCCTGCCATGAGAACCGCTGGTGCTGTCGATGTGCCATCTGAGGCTGGAGTTGCTGCCTTGATCGTTCAGTCGAGGATGCTTGTCGTACGAGCTAGTTTCAGAGAACGACTCCACAGTAGTCGATCGGAAATATAGGAAAGGGCAGTTGCAATGTCACGATCCTAGATGTGGTATGCTCTCAACATACGAGGAGTGGTGAACGCAAGTGACCTTACGGCACGGTAGTGAGCACGCAGTTCGACGTTTCAGCTGAATATCGAAAGATGATCAGGAGGGGGCCAGAAGATCAGATATGGGGGTCAACCGAAGTGTGCATCAACGTAAGCATGCGGAGAATAGATGTCAAGGCCGGCGTTGCAACTGAGCCGCCCTTGGACAGCCTCAGCTGTGGTTGGCTCTTGGCCGTGATCCCTCTCGCAGACAGGCATTATGGTGGACGCAGATTCGCAGAGCTCCCGCCGCAAGACAGCCCTCTCTTGTGATGTGCAGTGAGGCGCAGCGGTGGCCAATTGGTGATGGAGTTGACGTGTGACGACCATGTGGAGCGAGTTGTCGGCGCTTCGAGGTGGATCGTGCACAGGATGCGTGGACCAATGGGATGCGTGCGTCAACCACTTCCCCCCTCAAAGTCTAACTGCTAGATCGTTTCCATGGCGGTAATGCTTGCATCTGGTGAGAAGCATGTCAATCTACGAGGTTTAAATGGAAAAAGCACAGCCTCAGTGGCTCAAGATGGAAGGACTCAGTAGCTGCTGCGACGTCAAGCGATTCGTGGTTACAACATGATTCCCGAACACCGGGCAGGGCGCAAATGGATTGGATACACTAAATGTGGCGCCAGGTAAAACAGCACTGACAGATAAGACAACGACGTCATGCAGATGCGCTGGAGAATCGATTGTTAACATACACAGATGAATACTTCATTTTGCTCACTATACAAGTTACGGCGGGGAGGACGGTCGCCGACAGGATACTACGGCGATCAAGAAGAGTTGGAAGAGTTAGATAGGTGAAGGTTGACGATTTATGCGTCCTTGTCAGCCTGGGCCTTGCCTCGCTCCTCCTTGTTCTCGGCACCAGGACGATCCGTGGATACGGTACCCTTGAGTTTGGCAGTCTCAGCGACACCTTCGCCCTTCTTGCTCTTCTCCTCATCCTTGGCGATCTGCGCAGTGTGGTGAGTGTCGTCGTTGGAAATGCCTTGCTGCTTGCCCGAGGTTTCGTTCTGGCTCTTGGCCTCCTTGCGGGCGTCGGGCTTCGACATGTCAGTATGGTAATTGATCAACGCTCTTCTCCAAACATACCTTGTCAGACTTGTCAGGAGAAGCTTCCTTGGGCTCGTCTTTGCTGTCATCCTTTTTGGACTCAGACTTCTTCTCCTTGGACTCATCCTTTGACTCGTCCTTGGACTCTTCCTCCTTTGACTCCTCCTCTACCGGCGCCTCCTCGGCATCATCATGCTCCTTGCCGTGTGCATCGCCGTGATGATCGTCGTGTGACTCGCCATGGCTTGTATCTTGGTTAAGGACAATGTAGAGACCAGCGACTGTTCCAATCACAGCTCCTGCAGCCCTGCACTAGTTGTTACTGTTTGTTCAGGTTGTTGCCGTCATCTCGACCGTGGACAGTTTTCAGCGTCAATGACATACCATGGGACGTCGCTGCTCTTGGCTGCGCCGTGGGCACCGTGGCCGCTGGCATAGGTCCTGCGCTGCATGGCTCGCTGCCATGGTTGGAGCTCGGCAGTACGGATGAACCTCGCGGGGCGGGCAGCGCGTATCAGCGAAGACGCACGAAGCGTCGCAGACCTGATGAAAGACATGGTGGAGCTGTAGAAAGGCCAATTGGCTCGGGCAAAGAGCAATTGATGGCAATCTTGGACGAGTGATGCGCTTGAGGGAAAGATCAGGTCAGGTCAGTGGCTGGTTGCAATCATGGGCACGTCAGCGGAAGAGACCCGGGCCGTTGTGCGGCTCAAGCTTGTACATCACGTGCCAGTATTCTCCCGCTCATCAACCACCTACTCCATGCATCGTACGCTGGAGACATGGCTTCAGGCAGAACCGAGCCCACTCGCCATGAGTCTCTAGAGCTTTCACCAATAGATTCAAGGCATCAACCCGCTCCATTGGCGTGCTATGCGAAAGCGGTGACCGTGCGCAGGGTTGGAGCTTCAGAGAGCAGCACGTAGGCAGCAATAGGTCTATTTACTTCCACTTGTGTCTCTGCCACCTTCACGGCGGCCTGTGTGAGGCGTGTCTGTCTGTCATCGCTATCTTCTCCCAACCCACAGCTCTACCATCTCTTCCTCGCCCATTCATTTGCATATTCTCCTACCTGCCCTGTGGTGCTCAACCCCGCCATAGCTGCCCCGCCACGCCACTCGACGCTCCAAACATTCGATACGCACCCTCTTCACCAGCAAGCGTACCTCCCTGTATCACAGTACCACCAACCATGGCGCCCTCGTCGGTCCCGCCCAACCCGACGGCGCACAATGTCGCCCAGCTACTGCCCAAGCTCAATGATGACGACCCAGACTTCCGCTTCATGGCCCTGAGCGACCTGCACGACATACTTGTTGTCGCCCACTCTGGCCTCCTGCTGCATGACGAGGTGACCAGCGCGAAGACAGTCGAGGGCCTGTTGAGCACTCTAGTCGACACTAACGGCGAGGTCCAGAACCAGGCTGTCAAGTGCTTGGGGCCGTTTGTGAACAAGATTCCCGACAAGACCCTTCCGGTCATGATAGACAAGCTCTCCAGCTTACAGACCGACAACACCGTCGACCAGTCCATACCTGCCCTCGCTCTCCGCGAAGTCGTCGTCTCTCTCCCGCGCCCCGTCGCCGGCGTTGCCCGCAGCAAGCCCATCATCGATGCATACAGTGCCATTAGCCGTGTCCTAATTCCTCGCCTCATCGGATACTATGTGATTCCACCAGCACAGCAGGGCCTCCCTTCACCCCCAAAGGGCATGCTGCAGGTTGATCTCGAGAAGGGCACAGACAGCAACGCCATCGATGTCCTGACCGAAGTTGCGCGGTGCTTCGGGCCCATGCTGCAGGATGTAGAGATCCAGGCGCTGCAGAAGATTACTTTCGAGATTCTAGAGAATGCCCGTGCGAGCTCTATGATGAAGAAGAAGTCGGTTACGGCCATTTCCACGCTGGCAGGCTACTTCTCCGACCAGCTCCTCAGCAGCTTTCTGTCGCGTGTCATTGAGCTTCTGCGGGATACTCACTTGACGCGCAGCAAGCGAAAGTTATATATAACTATTTTGGGCTCCATGGCGCGGTCAATCCCCCGCAAGTTCGGCCCATATCTCAAGATCCTAGCACCCTTCGTCTTGAGCGCACTGAGTGCACAAGAGCAAGACGAAGAGATGGACGTGTCAGATGACGAAGGCGAGCGTGACCCTGAGATTGACGATGTCCTGGAGGCAGCACTGATCGCGCTGGAGGGATTCCTCGCCTCTTGTTCACAAGATATGCGCATGTACACCGACGAGACCATTGAGGCTGCAACGCGCTTCCTCAAGTACGACCCCAACCTCGCTCAAGACGATGACGAGGAGGATGATGATGATGCCATGGCCAGTGATGAGGAGGATGCGCTCGAGGGCGAGGATTTTGAGGAAGAGGCTGGCTATGATGATGACGAAGATGCAAGCTGGAAGGTGCGTCGGTGTGCGGCCAAGGTTCTCTACACGTTAATCTCGACCCGGAGTAACGGAGACCTCCTCGACGATGGAACTCTGTACAACAAGGTCGCGCCCGCTCTTATCACTCGATTCAAAGAACGAGAAGATAACGTGCGATTAGAGGTTTTGGCCACCTTGTCAAACCTGGTCAGGAAGTCGGGCGACGGTCCAACGCCAGTCAAATTCGCTGATGAACATGCCCAAGGGGGCACAATGATGCCTCCGCCAAGTCGAAAGCGTCGTCGAGGTGGTAGCGACGCCAGCATGTTCGACCTCCATGCGAGTTCATCACTGTCCATGGGATATGCTTCCCCAGCACCGGCTGGTACACCTCCCGTTGGCCCCCGAGCCAGTCTAGCGAAACTCAGTCCAGAGATTGTCAAGGGCGTTGCGCAGCTACTGAAGCAGTCCTCTTGCCCGCCGTCAACGAAGCAGGCTTCCATTGTACTAATCAAAGACATTGTCATCACTCAGCGAGGTGGACTCGAAGGCTATCTTCATCAACTCAGTGACCCAGTCATGGAGGCTGCGAAAACGTCCGGCGGATCGACAAGCAGTGCCTCTGCAACCGCAAATAGCTTGCGCATCCAGGCTCTTCAATTGATTGGTGCTATTGCCGATACTCACCCTTCGAAAGCCATTCAACCGTATCTTTCATCAATTGTTGCCGCACTTCTTCGAGGAGTCAAGGACAAGTACAGTAAGCTCTCGATTGAGGCGCTTGCGGCGACAGAGCAGGTCATCAAAGCACTCACACCCCCTCGATCCGCAGCTTCGGGGACACAGAACCAGCAACATCTGGAGCAGCTGTATGAGGCATTAGTCAATCGGATAGCTGCCAATGATGCCGACGTAGAAGTGCGGCGAAGTGCGATACATGTGCTTGGTCTGTTCCTGGGTAGGAGCTCCGGAACAGAAGGCCTGCTCGCCCCACAAAAGCGGACCGCCGGATTGGAGCTCTTAGCAGAGCGTTTGAAGAACGAGCTGACACGTCTTGCGTCTGTTCGTGCAATTGACTCGATTGCTGCCCACACCAAGGCGCAAAATGAGTTATCGGCAACATGGGTTCGAAGTGTAACATTGGAACTCGGCGCACAGCTACGAAAAGCAAGCCGCGTATTACGAGGAGCCAGTCTCAGTGCTTTGCGAACTCTGGCTTTAAACCCGCTCTCCCGAATTCAGCTCGACGGCCAGACCAAGGCTGCAGTTGTCGATATGTTGTTGCCACTATTGAACGCTACTGACCTTCATCTCCTCGGACCCGCTCTTGTCATCCTGGCCACCTTCGTTAAGGATGATGCACAAGCTATCATGACCCCTCAACTTAACTCTGCTCTTTGCCAGGTCGTGCAAGGCTCTATCAGTGGGTCATCTCTGGATGCGCTGCTCAAGCTTGTGCGTACCATTGGCGAGCAGCGAGCAGGCCAAGCTTTGATGCAATCGTTGTTGCAAGATGTCGGCGTTGCCGGTTATGCTGAAGTTGTGGGCAAGGTCATTGGAAATCTTCTGGTGTACGGCGGCAGTAGCGTTGGTGTCAAGCTTGGGCAATTTGTCACTGAGCTTGAGACGGCCCAGGACGATAAGCGGAAATGTCTCGCACTGGTCGTGCTTGGAGAGTCTGCTCTTCGCCTTGGATCACAGTCAACAGTTGACCCCAAGCTCTTTATCAAACACTTCTCTGTTCAATCGGAACAAGTGCCACTTGCGGCTGCGGTTGCCCTTGGACGAGCTGGTGCTGGCAGTGTCAGCAAGTATCTCCCAGTCATTCTTTCAAGCATGGGTCAGCCGTCAGCTCCTCAGTATCTATTTCTGCATGCAATCAAGGAGATCCTACAACAGGACGACACAGAGTCGGAAATTATACCATATACTTCAACACTATGGGATAACCTAGTTGTTGCATCACAGCTCGAGGATAATAAGGCGATCGGTGCGGAGTGCATAGGAAGACTCACAATCATCGATCCAAAGACTTATCTTCCTCAACTCCAGGTAACTAACTTTCCTTTCTGACATCCCCACCATCATTGCTAACCTTTACAGGCTTTCTTGGGCGACCGCAAAGGTAGCGTGAGGGCCATGGTCATATCAGCACTACGCTATACTTTCACCGACACGGACGAGGCTTACGATGATTATCTCCGGCCGATCGTAGTCCCCATGCTTGTCCAAATGCTTAATGAACCCGACTTGGAGAATCGCCGCTTGGCCCTCATGACATTCAACTCAGCTATGCATAACAAACCAGACATCATTCTACCCGCTCTTGATCAGCTACTGCCATTGGCCATGAAGGAGACCGTTGTCAAGCCGGAGTTGATTCGAGAGGTGCAAATGGGTCCTTTCAAGCACAAAGTCGATGATGGGCTCGAGATCCGTAAGAGTGCATACGAAACGCTCTATGCGCTACTCGAGAAGGCCTTTGCCAGGCTATCGCCTATCGAGGTCTCCGACTTCTTCGATCGTATTGTCGCGGGCATCACTGATGAGCACGACATTAGAATTCTTTGCAATCTCATGCTCACAAAGCTGATGACTATTGCACCGGATCAGGTGCATTCACGTCTCGAGCCTATCGCTGAGAACTTCCGCACCGTTTTGCTGATCAAGCCTAAGGAGAACGCGGTCAAACAGGAGATCGAGAAGATCCATGAAGGTGCCAAGGGTGTTTTGAAGGTCTCAGCCCAACTGAACAAGCAGATGGGTACTGAGGGTGGTGCAGTCCAGGATGATCCTCAATTAAGAGTCTGGTCGCAATTCTGGGAGTGGGTTAGCAAGGAGCATCAAGTAGGCTTGAAGGCAGTCTCGGATGAGATAAAAGAGCGCGATCGCTAAAAGACTAAGCAAGTTGAAAGGGATGTAACACATTATTCACGACGTATATGGATCACGGAAGCATGGCACTCTCATCAACGCGTAAACCGGCATATGCATAGCGTAAAAACTACGATCGAGCTATTGGTAGGCTCTTAAAAAGTGAGACTAGAGCATGATACCACTACATATCGCTGAGGCGAGCTTTTATGCGTGGCACAATAACAAGTAATGAATTCAGCTTCCAAACTACGTCTATGTTCTCCTCCCCCTTCAACAACGTATTTGACATTATCGATCTGCAAATTCCACTCTGTGATACTACTATGCAGAACTCTCGTTCCCCACCTGGCACAGAATGGTGCCTGTATGTTCTCATCTCGCGTGTCTAGAGAACTTCACAAATCTGGCAAATCTAGTGAATCGGGTCAAACGCGAATCTGGCGATTCTGTCTCTGGCTCTGGAGATTCGGGTTCTGGTGACTCTGGTTCTGGTGACTCTGGTTCTGGAGATTCTGGTTCTGGTGACTCTGGTTCGGGAGTTTCAGGCTCTGGCGACTCGGGTTCTGGCGATTCTGTTTCTGGAGACTCTGGTGACTCAGGCTCTGGTGATTCAGGATCTTCTGTTTCTGGCGATTCGGGTTCTGGCGATTCGGGCTCAGGAGATTCTGGCGTGTCAGGCTGCTGTGGCTCTGGGGTTTCTGGTTCAGGTTCTGGTGACTCGGGCTCTGGAGATTCAGACTCTGGCTCTTCTGGCTCTGGCTCTTTTGGCTGTTCCGGAGATTCAGGTGATTCAGGTGTCGTATCAGTTGTACCCTTGACATACGCGTTCGAGCCAGCAATAACAACGTGAAAGTCATAGGCATATTGACCATCATTCAAGGCAGCGTCTTTGACAATCTTTTCTGACCATAGATTGCATTTGATAAGGGTGGTGGAAGGAGGGTCGGAACAGGATGGACCCGGTTCGAGGCTTGGGGAGCGCTCAAAGAAAACAGTGAATACGTTGCAAGAGTCGCGGATGGAGCACAGTTGGCTACTTGAGGGGGTGGGGACAATTGTTAGCTATATGCCTTGGCGACTAAGGCTCGAAAGCCATGGTCATGTGCCAATAGTACTTACATTCGTTGACATCGTATGAGGTAAGCTCAATGTATTCGACAAGTTGAGCCGGCTCGTTGTACGTGACGAGTTCGTTAGAGTACACCTGAGCATAACCTTCGGGCGTGGAGGCCGAGAGAGCAGCATCGCTGAAGTCGATCAGAGCCTGAAAAGCCTCAGCTGTATCAGGAGAAGGAACAGGGCCTTGTCCCAATTTCAGGGGCGAACAGTCGTCTGCATCCACTTCAACTGGTGCTGCCCAAGCTGGTGAGCCTAGGGCCGCGAGGGCGAGGAATTGGAGGAGAGCGGGCATGGTGTCAAAACTCTTGATGGATTGGAGATGAGTGATGCCAAATGCAAGACACACTTGTTCATATATCAAGATCCTAGTGTCTAGATCCTCATCATGACGGGTTGATTCAGCTCTGAGAACTCGGCTGTCGAGATCATTACGTTGGCTCGATTGAAAACCAGCCAATCAAGTAATGTTGAATATGGTTATCTGTGACGTGATAGTCACGAAAGAGGAAAGCTATCGACGATGGAATGAACTTTGTCGACTGATATTGATCTCAACAACGCACAATGACGAAACAAACCCTTGTGGAAGGCATCGATCGAATACTGTCTCGAGCCACTAGCGACTTGCGAGATTTGGGTGAGCCCTTCACGGCCTGGCGGCTCAAGAGTTCACCAAATACAAAAACGGTGAACTCTATGAATAAACGAGCTCTGTTGTTGATAATGATTGTAGATAAGACGGTAGAACATGCGTCTGCTGTTCTGCTCTAAGCTGCAGCGTACGGCAAGGGGTCTGACAGCTGAGGGTCCAAGAAGAACAAAGATACGTAAAGCCGTATCAACTATTGCAGCGAGTTTCGATCTTTGATCTAGGCGTCATTGATTGGGCAACGATAAATATGGTAGACGAGACGTTGATCAAACACTCAACAAGACTATTCCCATGGTAGAGATTGTGACCGTGCGTATCTAACGTTAGAGAGCACAGACTGGACCTCCCCTCCTATAACATCTTTTTGAGAGCTCATGAATTTCAGACCAAACTACATATATGCGTGATGAAAGTCGTTCTGATCATTGAAGCGTATGTACTTCTGCATCATTGTTTGAACGTCAGGCGTGGTGGATTTGGAAACGATTTCGTTACGCTAAGAGCCGCTATTTCTCCTTCCGATTAGAATATGAAAATTGGATAGAAGTTTCTACGAGTCAAATATATCAGCATGGCAGAAAGAGTGTCAGTTCTTAAGCCATCAGTTTGTTGGAGGGCAGATCTCCACTGCTCGGCTAAACCTGCCCAAGCCAACAGACTTCGAAGACATCAGTCACCCGCACCAACCAACATAGTACTCTCCCAAACACACAATACACAGCACTGAAATTTTAATCCGTCCTTGAGATTAGTGTGCCGTAAGAACTAACAGCACACTCACTTCCCTTTCTGAAACACTCGAACTGGCAAGAACTATGGGCCGAACAGAGAAATCTCAAGGCCTTGCGCCACCTGCTATTCGGAAAGATATTCGAGCAAAGCAGGCTCGGCATATTGTTAACAAAGTCGTACCAGCAGTTCTAGCTTCAAATGCACGAGCGAGAAGAGGCGCAGATGGAAGCGAGTTGATCGCTGATCCAAAGCCCCTCTCTATTGACGGCACGTGCAACAGCGAGGGCAGCGTCGTCCAAAGTAGCGAGGAAGTACAGTACATCACACGAAAGGGCCAAGGGCGACGAAAAGTAAAAGGCAGTGGAAATATTGACGATGAAATAGTGGTAAGAGAAGGACATGGAAGCGGTAGTCGAGGCAAAGGGAAAAGCAAGAAAAGGAGCGATTCTCTAGACGAAAAGATATCAATGATCAGCCTTGATTATGCACCACCAGCATCTCCGAATGAAAATCTCATTATACGAATTGTGGCTACGGATACGCTTACCGCAGCACATATGCTCACTTTTCCGACCCACTACAACACCGCCACAACAACGCCGACGAAACCAAGCAAGGCGCACAACGTGTGCATTCTCAATATGGCTTCACCACTACGCCCCGGTGGCGGCGTCCTCTCCGGCGCGACATCGCAGGAAGAATTTCTCTGCGCACGAACCACACTCCTTCCATCGCTCCAAGAGAACTTCTACCGGCTGCCAGAACTGGGCGGTATTTGGACATCCGATGTTCTCGTATTCCGCTCCGCATTGCCACTGGGCGATAGTAGTGGTGAGCTAGGTGTCGCAGAGAGGTACTGGATCGACGTTGTTTCCGCGGGTATGCTTCGATTCCCCGAGCTGGAGGGAGAAGAAGATGAAGAGAAGAAATTGGGGAAGAAGGACAGGGAGATGGTGGAGGCGAAGATGCGCGCCGTGTTGAGAATTGCAGTGAGAAAGGGGGCCAAGAAGTTGGTCCTCGGGGCTTGGGGGTGTGGTGCGTATGGCAATCCCGTGGCAGATGTAGCACAGGCATGGAAAAAAGTGCTTGTTGGTAGTTCTCACGCTGGGGGGAAGAAGGGCAAAACTCCCGCGGTAGATAGAGAGGCATGGAGAGGTGTAGAAGAGGTTGTGTTTGCGATTAACAATCGCAAAATGGCGAATGAATTTGCCCTCGCGTTTGGCCGCAACATCGAAGTTGAGACAGGTCCTGGTCACATTGTCGACGATGACGAAGAAGATGAAGAAGACAGCGTAGCAACAGAGCTGCGGTCCAAGATTCAGGAAATGGAGAGCCAATTGAGCAAAGTCTGGAACCCGGATCTAAAGGCGCGAATGGGTGTCATTCTAGGTGGCTTGAAAGCGCAGCTCCGAGCGCGTGAAGATGAACCTGAAGATGATAGTGATGATACCACAGAACAGCACAACAAGTCCAAGGGCGACGATGAAGTATCAGTCGAGAGTGGACAGGCAGTCAGACTGTACACAGCTGAAGATGATGGAAGCGAGCTGAGCGAGGACGAAGAAGAAGAAGAAGATGACGACGACGACGATGGGCACAGTTTCAAACCTCAGGGTGGCGTAGGTGTAGGGAGTTGATGTTGGAAAATCACAAGGCAATCGGTCACATGCTGCAACAGCTGGTGATTGAATCTTTGTTATCTTTCAAACGACCGTAGTTGGTCATATAGTTCAAGCCTACACAATGGCTTGTGAAGCGAATATCTCATCTCTTATCATTTGTTGATTTCCTTATCCTCCAATCCTAACTTTTCCAGGTCGACTGCCAACGGGTCAGTCTCTTTTGTGCTCTCAGTAGGGCCTTCAAAGCCAGGAGGCGGTAACGCCCAGTCAGGCAGCCCAGTCTCGTAGTCCCACTTGCCCTCCTCACACCTGTATCTCCTCGCATGTAGATAGATGCCGAGCTCATGCGCTCCCGGGTCACTGTATAGCTCGGTATCGCACACTTCGCATAACTCCCCGGTCCTACGTTCTGCCTTTCTCTTCTCATATGCCTCAACCATCTCGTCGTGGTAAGCGACAGCGTCGGCGACTTCTTCCTTGCCCATGCGCGATAGACGCGACATAATGTCCTCATCATTCTCAGACTCGGAGTGGCCACGGCCGAGGGATGGCCCGAAGACGCGTTGGTTGGCATAGATTGGGTCGTTAGAGATAGGGTGACCGAGAAACTGCAGGTGAACGCGCAGCTGGTGGGTGCGGCCGGTGACGGGGAAACAGCGGACGATAGAGTAGCCACGGAGTTTCTTCCAGGGCTGGCCTTCAGGGCCACTCTCGCCATTTGCATGTTCCTCACCCTTGGCCTCGTCTTTTGGCGGATAGTAGGCGAGCCTCTTGAAGACGGTTGTCGCTTCCTTGCCATTTGCACGCACGCGGTTGAGGCCCAGCTTGGGGCTGATCTGGAGGATGGGCTTCTCGCAGACGACTTCGCCCTCGGGGAACTCGCCCACTACTCGTGTAATGTACTCCTTCTTGACCGTCCTGGTACGGATCTGGGCGCTCATGTCCTCGGCCGCCTGCCGGTGCTTCCCAATGAACATGATGCCGCTGGTGAGCCTGTCGAGCCTGTTGCACGGCAGCGGGTTCCAGCCATAACCGCGGTCGGCTCTCATGATCTCGATGATGGAGTTGAAGTTGTAGCGGCCAGCAGGATGGACCGGCATGCCTGCAGGCTTGTTGATGACGATGAGGTCGTCATCTTCGTGCACGATGCCAATGGGCGTGGCCGTGCACGGAGGCTCATGGCGATGGAGGGTGTGGGAGATGACATCGCCATTCTTCACGATTGTCTTGGTGCTCGGCACTGGCTGTCCATTGAGCACGACGCGGCCCTCGACGATGGCTTTCTCATAGTACTCGGCAGGCCGGTCGCGGAACTCGCTGGCAAAGATATCGAGGATCTCCCTCCCCCTCCAGCGCTCCTTGCAGAATGTGTTGTAGGTGTAGTGGTAGGGCGTCACCTTGCGCAGGCCATCTTGGAGGTAGTATGGCGGCGGCCAGGGATCGCAGGGCGTAATGGCGACGGCCGGCGGCTCCTTCCACGGGAATTTGTCGTCGGGCAAAGGCGGATATTTGTCGCGCGGCGCAGAAGCCACCAGGGCCATTGAGGGAGAGCCGGTCGGAGTCTTGGGGACGGGCAGACGCCCTTTGGAGGCCAGGTACGCGAGAATGCGCGGAGAAGGCGCCAGAACTGCGGGGCTGGAGGGGTGAGGGGTGAATTGGGGGTGAGCAAAAAAAAGGTCCTGGGCAGACTACCCGAGCCGAGGCGACTTGGAGCTCATGGCTGTTCACTGACCAGGAGACGCGCCTCGAGCGCAGCACTCACTTCTCCATGCTCGTGGCACTGCAACATGGCGGTCGAGGCACTCAAGGCGCGTCGGCGCAGCGACTACAAGTTCCAGCTCGAGTACAGGACGCGATGGTACCGCTGCTCTGGCACGTGCAAAGTTCCATGCTGACTGGGCGACAGGAGCGACAATGACATGTACCACCACATGAACAACAGCGTCTACTACTACCTGTATCTACTCCTGCTTGCCGCATCTCAGCTGGTGCCCACTAAACTCTGGCAGCTTCGACTCGGTAGTCAACACGTATCTCATCCAGCACTGCTCGCTGCACCCGCCAACCTCTGCGCAGATTGGGCTGGTGGTGCACTCTCACTGCGACTACCTTGCCCCAATCGAGTTTCCAGCCGTGGTGGACCTGGCCTTGAGAGTCAACAAGCTGGGCAAAAGCTCAGTCACGTATGAGATTGGCGTCTTTGAGCGCGGCCAAGACGAGGTCAAGGCGGTGGGGGAATTCATTCACGTGTTCGTTGACCGTGAGAGTCGACGACCTGCCCAGAGTGGCATGGCTAGTGCCCTCAAGAGCGGCCTCGAGGAATTGATCATGGACAAGTCGAGACTGTGAGGTGGTCGTCCAGAGGACATGGCCTGGACCTTCCGCTTTGGGTCAACTTCGACGAAGCTTCTGTTGTCACTTGTATACTGGATGCTGAGGGTTAGCCCAGCTGAAGAATACCAGCCGCATGAACTACCAAGAGCTACAAGCAACTGTCCCAGTGGCTGACCCGCTTTCGATCAATTCTAGACTGGTGTACCGAGTTAGCAGAGAACTGGGCGACAACAACAAGTCGGCGCCGGTCACTTCCGAAGCTTGCATCTCCCAGCAGCAACACCAAGGCGGCGTATCTCAGTCCCATCACTTTCACGCTGATGCTAAATAAAGACATGTATCATTCCTTTGTGCCTAGCCACGTAGCCTAGATGAACTGTGGCTAGTTGCTCCAGAGCCTCAACCTAAGCCATTACGGTTATTCCAAATGTGGCTCGCAATTCTCAAAGTCATCACTCCTCAATCGCACTTCAGCGCCTCCAAGACGTCTTAATCCAAATCCTCGGCCGTTCAGCTCCATTTCCAACACCTTATCAAGTGACTTTGGGCTTTGTGGACGGTTTTGGTTGTCGACTCCATGCCTCTAGCTGTAAGTACGCATCTGGAATAGCCTAGCAGCTTCATCTTTGGTTCCGATAGTCCAGATCCCCCCCGAACATAAGCTCACGCCATTCGTCTTGGGTGGCTTTTTGGCAAGCTTAACTATCCTTTCGCCAATCGCGTGCAAGGCGATGTCAGCTCTGGACTTTCGCGCTTCCAAATGCGGTCTTGCCTTCACGTATTCAGCACCACCCAACGCCACTACTCCTCCTTCGGTCCCAAGGCAATCGTCCCTACAATCGTGTCCAACCAACGCCGCGTATCTTTCTACCAGATCCACGGTACAATGTACTTGCACAATTGCAAATAGTCGTCTTAGCACGTGCATTTCCAGCCCTGGCTTGACAAACTGCACTCACCTCTAATCCAGTTCCCTTCTTAGCCGTAAACGTCGCGCATGTCCCATCTGTTGGAATAGAGCGCTTGGAATGGCTCAGTATCTACCCATGGTTTGGTACCTCGTACATTCACCACGTTTTGCCATATTGTGGGTCCGGCAACATGGCAGGGCTGTCCAGACTGCCACCGACTTCTTCACGTTCGTATTCGAGAGCTGCAGACCCTTCGCCGACAGAGCCCTCTTTCTCATTCTGAGATGCTAATCTGGCTGGACCTTTTCCTGAAAAGGGACGAAGCTTTTTGGATTGGAGATTCCCGTCTGCTCTGGCTCGAATGCTCCCACCTCGTTGGCGCTAAGCTCCACAGTTCTCATGGAAGTACACAGATCTAGCCTTACACAATAAAGAAAGGCTTCAACCTAACGCCGACTATTCGCTTCAGGGAGATCAACTTGGGTCTCTACACACTCTCGAACTTGTAGCATACTATCGGGAAGTCCGTGAATCTGGCTTCAAGCCTAAAGCCACAATACTGGCAAATTGATATATTAAGGGCTCTGCTGCTGCGTTTTATGTTCATCAGTTTTCTGTTCATTACAAGCATCAGCAAGAACGGCAAATCCAAGTGTCTATCAACTAAGACAACTTGTTCTTCTGAATATCTTAGCCCACCATGCTTTTCACCAATATTATTCTCTTTGCATCATGTGCTACTGCCTTCTCTCTACCCGACGTGTCCTCAGTACTACCACTTTTTGCTCGTGCAAGCGGAAAAGGTAGCGACGGTAGCGGTAGTAGCGGTGGTAGTGGCAGTGGTGGTAAGGGCAGTGGAAAAAGCGGCACCTGTCCTCCAGTTTGGAATGAAATCTCAAAGGTCCTGACACGTAAATTCTTGACCGACGGGCAGTGCAATCCAGATGCTCGCGCTGCTATTCGGTTGATCTTCCACGACTGCGGAGGTAAGTTTTCATAGCCGTTCGCTAAATGCTGGATATTAACAGATTTTAGCGTGGAATGTAACACAAGGTGCAAAGGGTGGTTGTGATGGCAGTTTGGTTCTCTCTGGCGAACTAGAGCGCGGAGAGAACAAGGGATTAGGTCCCATTGCTGGCTATGTACAAGGTCTTGCAACAGACTACGGTGTCAGCGTTGCGGACATGGTCGGTATGTCAACTTCTTTCTCTCAAGCTTGAGGTCGTTTACTTATATTACTCAGTATTTGCTGGCAACCATGCCACAGTCACATGCCCTGGTGGACCGCAAGTCAAAACCTATGTTGGCCGCACTGATTCATACACTCAGGCGCCAGAGGGTTTGTTGCCGGATGTCAACGCGCCAGCCGCGGACCTCTTCAAGCTCTTCCAACAAAAAGGCTTTGACGCGGTCGACCTTGCTGCTCTCCTTGGCGCTCACTCAACCTCGAACCAATTCAACTTCGACACCTCCGAAAAAGCCAAAGGACTCCCACAGGACTCCACCCCTGGCGTCTGGGATGTCAAGTACTACTCTGAGACAACAAACCCACCAAAGGGTATCGTGGTACTTCCCTCTGACGCCAAGCTTGCTGCTCATCCTACCGTGGGCAAAGAGTTCAAGGGCTTCGTCAAGAACCAAGGAAAATGGACTGGCAAGTTCGCAGATGCCATGGGCAAGATGGCACTATTCGGAAGTGATGGTACGAAGGGTTTGATTGACTGCACGAGCGCATTGCCAAGTACCACGAATGTCAAGAGGGAGATGAAGGGAATGCCGATGTTTGCACCCAGACACTGATACAATCTTGGTGTGTCAGGCTCTAGTACAAAAAGCAGTCTTTGGGTTTTCTTATTATTTTTCGTGTATGAGAAGGGACCATGTTATACCCTAGATGAAAATCGCCGTTGTTACGAATTCATGAAGATACAATGCACTGAGCATTCAACAAATGGATAAATCCCCTCAAAACACGATAGTCATGTGATTTTTCAAACCCGCTCATAATCATGCAAGCAAGCTGTACTTAGCGCATGCTGGTAGACATTCTCCGAACTGACGCCCCCGCTTTCCACCCCACAAAGCACGACACCAAGCTTCCGCTGACCAATCACAGCTCCTATGATTAGCTTCTGCTCTCGTACGAGGAATGATTGCCATTAATCATGTCTCTCGATCGCAGTACTCCGCAACGTCTCGGCATGCCGGCATATCGGAGTCTCGGGAAGGGGATAAGCCCATTATTACCCCGTTAGATCATGTACAATAGCTTATTGCTTTGCGATCGAGCTGTCTGAACATCTTCATCTTTCCAAACAATCAGTATGGGGGCATTGTATAGGGATAGTACGCCCATTGCGGGTTTGGGGCTGGGTGCATTTGTTGTTGCTGTGCTTGCTGTTGCTGTGAGTACTCCCAGAAACAGATTCAATGCAAAACGCTGACAATGGACAGACATTCGTCTACTTTCTTGCAGTTGCAATATATCGACTGTACTTTCATCCTCTGGCGAAATACCCAGGTCCATTTTTCGCACGCATAAGCCCAGTAAGAACCCTTGACAGTCGCTAAACCGCGATTATTTCTTTGTTAACAAAATGCTTAGATCCCAGCGACGTGGGCTCTATTACGAGGCCGTCTCCCATTTTGGCAAAAGGCATGCCATGACAAGTACGGCCCTGTGGTACGCATCGCACCCAATGAAATGAGCTTCGATGAGGAACCTGCGTGGAAAGACATCTATGGCTCCAGGCCTGGCCATAAGAACTTCCACAAGGATCCTATCCATGTTGGATCCATCGCTGCTCTTCATGGAGTGTCTACGATCACCATGGCGAATGACGTCGATCATGCGCGACAACGACGGGCGCTTTCGCATGCATTTTCGACTAAAGCGCTGCTCGAGCAGGAATACATTGTGATGAATTATGTCAATGTATTTTCGGAGAAGATGAAAGAATTTGCGAGGGGTGATGGTATTGTTGATGTTGCCGACTGGTTTGCATATACTACTTTCGATGTCATTGGTGACATGGCTCTGGGTGAGCCTTTTGGATGTCTTCACAGCGGTTAGTTTCACGTTACCATTCGTGAGACTCAATATTGAT
Organism: Pyrenochaeta sp. MPI-SDFR-AT-0127; assembly: GCA_020747015.1. NCBI lineage: Eukaryota > Fungi > Ascomycota > Dothideomycetes > Pleosporales > Cucurbitariaceae > Pyrenochaeta > Pyrenochaeta sp. MPI-SDFR-AT-0127. The sequence goes on along the minus strand of JAGTJM010000061.1, from coordinate 158,314 downwards.
ATCGACGCAGATGACTTCCGATTCTGGGTACCGCTCATCAGCGAGTCTATCAAAGCTGGCGCACTTGAGCAGGCTACCAGGCGAATGGCAACTACGGGTAGCCCTCTTCAGCAATTCCTCCAGTGGTGCATACCTGGCAACATTGCACAAACGCGTCTAAGGCATCTTAATTACAGCCGCGAAAAGATCCTGAAGCGCATGGAGCAGACGAACAGCGAACATCGCGACTTTTTGTACTACGTTATGAAACAGCAAGACAAGGGCGACTTGAATAAAAATGAAGTCATAGTAAACGGCGCACTCTTCATCATTGCTGGAACCGAGACAACAGCGGGGTTTCTCACTGGCCTTTTCAATCTGCTCACCCGGCGTGAGAATGAGCACATCCTGCAAAGACTTACCAAGGAGATCCGGGATAACTTCAAATCCGACGCAGATTTGAATTTCCAGGACCTCGCCAGACTACCCTACTTTTCAGCTGTCCTCGACGAAGGCCTGCGTATGTTTCCCTCAGCACCTATCGGCTTCACTCGCACTGTTCCTTCAGGCGGCGACACAGTTGCCAACGAATATCTACCCGGCGGTACCACAGTTTCCGTGTGCATGTGGGCAGCCACCAAGTCGGCCCGAAACTTCGCAGACCCATATGTCTTCCGCCCTGAGCGCTGGTTCGACCGCGAAAATGCCGTCGATAAGCTAGGTGCCAGTAATGCATTTTCATTGGGGCCCAGAGGTTGTATTGGCAAGCATTTGAGCTACATGGAGATGAGGCTCATCATTGGGAAACTGTTGTGGCATAACGATGTCAGTATGCCAGACTGTGAGGATAACAATGTGTGGGATCCGAGAGGGGATTATGAGAATATGAAAGTGTACACAAATTGGATCAAGCCGGGGTTAAAGTTGAAATTGACGCCGAGGAAAGACGTGGTGGTGTAATTATGTATTCTAAGCGACTGGCTATCTCATTGACTTGAAGCGCCCTGCTTGTCCTAATACTTGCCAGAAAACACCATACGATATGTTTGAACTGCTTAAAACTGTACATAAACCCTAGTTCCTTCGATTCCGACAGGCTTTTACAAATAATCTTGTTTACAAGAACTAGTGGGGTACCTTTGCTGACGTAACTTCAATCACTTCGGTATTGCATATCCGATACCGGGAGCTTCAAGCTTAGCTTCAAGTGTAGAGGTTTTAATAACTTCTATTTGCCCAAGCTTATGGCAGATATTCTACGCAATTAAACGCCTTCATCCCTGGCAAACCTCCAATTTAGTCGCTTTTTGGTCTGACTCCCTACATAACCATGTCTGAGGCTATACGTGGCCCGGGAATTCTATGGGTACAATCTCGAGTTTCTCCCACCAGCAAGGACATTCTTGACGAAACCACATTTCTCAAATGGTACGACGATGAACACATCACTGAAGTTGTTTCCACAAGCGGCATCCGAAGTGGCTTCCGTTACATTGATGTCAAGAAGACTTCACCTTGCGGCAATCCTGCCAATCCAACGCCCTTTCTAGCGTTCTATCCCCTGGAAGACCTTGCCTTCACACTAGGCGATGAGTTCAAGAAAATCAACATCAAGAGCATTCATCTCCCGGGAAGTGGCATTATCTACGACATGGCGGATTTCGACATCAGCTCCATGGCATACCTAAATTCGACCCCGCGGAAGATTAAGGGTGAACCCAAGTATCTGTTGAGCTCGGGAATCAGAACGGAGAAAGAGTCAGAGCTCGATGGCATCGACGAGTATTACAACAAGCAAATCGACGACGTATCACGCGAAAAGGGCTACATACGCACACTGCGCTTCCGGCTTCTCTACGCTCGCACAAACGCACAGTCACGTGCTCTGAAGGGTCTTCCGACCACAGAAGAGCCATATCCCGAGCCATCGACTTGGCTAGCCGTACATGAATTTTCCGAAACACCGGGCTCTGTTGTTGTCGCAAGTCTGGAACAAGATCTGAGCGAGACGGCGAAGAAACATGGGTGGGGCAAGACGCAGAGTGAAGTGCATGTTTGGAGCCTGGAGAAAGTGCATGGGGAAGGAAAGTTTTTCGAGTAACAGGCCAAAGCTGGGGGATATATTTATTGAACGTGGCAAGGATCTCAGCACTATTTTGCATATTATGAATTGATGAATTCCCATCTTTGACTTATCTACGCTTGATTGGCTTGAGTAACTTCACTCATATAGATACTCGAACGTGATTTGGGCGGGCTTAAGATGCCCAGTCAGCTTAAATTTTCTTTGTTGAAGAATTAGATACCGTCTAGAGCATATGATAGGAAGACAGATGTTGTACTTTCTAATCTTCTGAGAGCGAAGATATATCAGGCGTACATGATGATGTTACTATGCCTATGGGGAACGAAATTGTTGTCTATCCCTTTAATAAATCGACATCATACTTCTAGCCACCTCCTTAAACGATAGGTCGCCCTTTTGATGACTTGATGCGGCACCAAGATAGAACTCCAGGACATTTGACTCATTCACTTTGTTTCCGTTTCCTTCGCTCGGTGACCAAGATAAATGTGGCTGCGACGAACATCCCCAGCGCTGCAAGCGCGACAGCAAACCACCATGATGCCCTCAAGCCAACAAGTCGGATTTTCAGAACCTTAGGCGTTGAGTCTGAGAGCGGCGCCGGGTTGCCTTGCTGACGTGTCCATCCCGTTTTCTGCGCCGCATGCTCGATAGTGTAACGATCGATTGTACCTGCAAAGCCCAAACCAACAGAGATGCTGTAATTGACCATTGTGCTGACAAGACTCGCAGCAATGCCTTGCTTCTCTTTTGGTAGTGACGACGAAAGCAAGATATTCGCTGCCGGGTAGCTCAGGTTCATAGCTCCGGGCATAATAAGTACAGACACAAAGGTTTGTGCCCAATATACCTGACCGATTGGTATTGTCGCGAGAAGAAGTGATCCCAGCATGAAGAAAGTCATGGACAGAAACATGACATATGGAACACCAAAGCGTTGAAGGAGCCAAACGGTTGAAAAAGCAAAAATAACACCAGTTACTGCGACAGGAGACGTCTGCACTGCGGTAAGGACGGCAGATTGGCCGCGAATGTATTCTAGGAACAGGTACAAGTCGTATGCCCAGATACTATTGAGGGTCAGCAGCAATAGAAGGACGGCGTGATGGTGGCAACATACCCATGAGATGACCATCCAACAACGATACATGTCAAAGCAAATACAGCATCGAGCGATAGCCCTCTTATTGGAATCAAAGGATATTCCGTGGCAAACAGCTCAACGATGACAAACAAAACTAGGAAAGAGATTCCAATTCCAAGGAGTGTGCCTATGTATGGATCTGTCCATAAAACAAGCGGGGCCTGGTTGAGCGCAAAGTTCACGAATAACAGTCCAGTAACTCCGGTCACTGTGCCCCAATAGTCAAAATCGGGTCCGTTGGATTCATTTACGCCCAGTCTCAGGCAATCTTCGGGTAAGATAAGATATGCCAGTAACATGGCGATGATGCAAACGATGGCCAAGATCCAGAAGTTCCAGGGCCACCAGAGATAATCAGCGATGACTGCAGTGAACATGGCGCCTGTAGCTGCGCCCAACGGCCCACAAGCACCGAAGCAAGAAAATCCAATCATTCTCTTCTGACCGAGGGGTAGGTTACGGCCTATTAATGCGACAGCGTTCGGAACTAGGAGCGCAGGGCCTTTTTCTTTTAGTATTGTTTCAGTGAGAGATCTGAGAACACCCACCTATCCCCTGAAATGCTCTACAGATGCTGAATAGAACATGGCCACCAAAATGTGAGAAGCCCGATATTAGGCTCCATATTGCGAACCAGACCCAACCGATCAGATATATTCTCTTGTGCCCGTACAAGTCGCCTAGTCGGCCTAGCATACGATTAGTTCTGATGAAAATGAGAATTCGCACTGGGAGCTCAAGTACTACAAGAATGCCTGAAGCCTGAGCTGAAACAAAACTCAAGATCTCACTGCACCACGTTCCACGTGTTACAATCCAAGCGACACTATTGTAGGAGCCACATTTGGACAGTATAAAGCATTTTGTACAAACAGCTTGTGGTAATATCTGTTATCGAAGCAGCAACGAAACAGGACATACCGGCAGGAAGTATAAAGGTACCGACAGTCATGCTGAAAGCTGCCGAGAACCAGCTTAGCTCGCCATAATTGTCGACGTGGAAGTATTGTGCTAGGCCGATCACTGGGGCCACCGTCTGGTTCAGGGCGCACAGAGAAAGAAACTGAGAGAAACAGGTGATGAAAATGAAGGCGAATTCATGGCTTCTGCTCGTCAAGGGTGCGCACTCATGTTCCGGATTGGAAATATCGAAGGTATCCGAGCTTGAAAGCGAAACGCCGGCTAGTGACTTCTCGAGACTGTTATTTGGCAAGATGATGACTTCAAAGTCTGCCTGACCTGAATTAGAGCTCATGCTGCAGCCTTTCACCTTTTCTTCACTGAACAATGTGGGCGAGTCAAGACTGCTACCTTGTGTTTTAGGCAGTGTTGTGAACCCATGATTATGTTGTTCTGAGAAAGCATGCAGAGAAGAAGTGGGGCTGAAGACAACATCATTAGAGCTAGGAGTCATCGTAAAGACCATAATCGGTTGGTGTTTTTTCGGAAGCCTCTTTGTCGAGGGGCATGTTCCCAGGTAGTATATGGGTCACGCCTGGAGAGTAACATGCGTCATCGTTGACAACGGCATGGATCGGAAAGGATCTAAAGCCTGTCACTTCCGTGATGTATTAAGATTACATGTATCTGCATACACGTTCGATAACAAAGATAATGGGTGCTTCTGAAGTGGCGCTGACTAGTCCCTTGCGTTGACCAACAAGCTTTACTAGGGGCTGAGCGATTTTCCGAGACTAGTCCATCTTGGAACTGCAGATTGGCTAAAGTGGTAAAATTATGATTACCGGCGACGGTGATTGAATACGGTGTGGCGTTGTCGTTTTGCAACGAAGCGCAGCCCACTGAGGAGAGCCGAAGGGGCTTGTGCCTAGTTCTCGTATGTACTTAGGGCAATGCAAGATGACTGCTGAGTGGTTTCCTGTCATGAATCGACTGAACAGATCAAGAATATGTTGTTGAAGTACAGACTCTGGCCACGGTGGCTCGCATCCTTGTAAAATACAATAATCTGATCGCTGATCCGAAAATAAGCGTTCTCAACCGAGACTATCAACTTTCTTTATACCTCTACTATTGGATTGCATCCCTCTATCTTAGGTATTCTTAACCTAATCAATACTATTAACGTTAGAATTCTATAGAATTTGTGGCTGTTGTGTATCCTGACTATCATAATAATGCTGATCGGAAGCTAGGCCCAATTGTATTGTCTATGATTACCTTGATCAGCCACTAAGAGCTAGACAAGGATGCGGGCCGACGGGGCCAGAGTCTGTAGTGTCTGTTTTATCTGACAGGCTTCGGGGCTAAATAGCTAGTGTCACTGAACGATGAGTGTGGTATGGGTCGAAATATTGGACTGCAATTCTCAATAGGGAATATTAGAACTCTTTTGCTCCTGGCACGGAACTTTGGATAAAGATGTGAAGCCCGCAGCTCTGAGTTGAAATGCGTTCATGGGTAGTGTGCATTGGAAGCCCCGTCCGAACACGAGAACTGTTTCGAGCGGAACATATCATCAGGACGTTTTAGTCAACGAGAGGCGGATTCAGCGCCTAAGGGCCCCCATAGCTTGACGGCTGAGTTTCATTATCAGAGATTGCATACAACGGATGATATAAACTCGTCTGCATGTTACCATGGTCAATGGCAAGAAGACCACGCTCTAGCTGTATATCCACTGAGTGAAGCCTTGTCGGAAGTTCTCAGACACCACATCATTGGCCATGCTGGAAGGCGTCAGCCCTGTACCACAGCGGTACGGGGACGTTGTAGCACCGGAAAACCGCAGGCAATGGGGGACTCGAAATGCCGAATCAAGTGAGCGACTGGATGCAGGCGAGGGTTCGTAAGAGGCACTGTGAAGCAGGGAGCTGTAGTTTGTTGTCCAGGGGGAACATGGTAGTCGTTGAGGGGGGGAGCACTTCCTACGAGGTCGAAGATAGGCACTACGAGCGACTTACCGGCTAAAGATCTGCAGGGGTATTGCATCGACCAGGGTTAAGCGACCGCGTATGGGCTGAGCTTGCCAGATGCTTGAACTGTTCCTTGTGCTGGGTGCAGTCGGGATGACGATGCTTCAACAGCCCGACATGTTGCATACATGGTTCCAAGTAGTCAAGGAAGGCGAGTACCAGGCCGGCATCCACGATACAGCTGCCAGCTTGTGTGCCTTTACGTCAACAGCGTGCGTTATGGTAGTAGTGAAGCAGTGGAGGCGAATCGTCGCTGGGCACGCTCAGAGGGAACAGAAACCACTCTGCTTCGCAGGTGAGCGCCCGTTGCTCTCGTAGTATTCAACTCTGCGTGAGATGCCCTCTTGCTCTTGGTCCACGATGCCATTCTCCCTTTCGCGTTCCAACATGGATGGCGAGAAGTCATCCTCGGTACTCTGCCAGGGCGGTGAGCAAATGTCGCAGGGCTTGGCGCGTCGCCACCCGATTATTCTCTTGGCTTTCTGTGCACCACGCCAGACAATTGTCCTTCACTCCTACTCGAAATTGTGCGCACGCTGCACCCACCAGCACTTCATATCCACACGCTCCAATGAGTTCCGGTGAAAGCGCCGACGGGCCCTCAACCCCTCGGGAGTCCTCGTCAAGCCGGCCGGCCGACGGCGGCCCTGTGCGCCCCGGATACATGACGGTGGGATCGGGGTCGACACCAGAGGCTGCGGCTCGCCTGATATCAATGCTAGATGACGACTCTGGATACGGAGGCAGTTTGGCCGGCGGAGACACGGCCGGCCGGAGCTGGCATGCTGCCATCGGTGAAGATAGACCTTCCGCCTCGCCCATCCCGACTCTCCCAAGCGCAGGCTCCGCCGAGCTGGACAGACAACGTGGCCATGTACTGCAGCTGCGATACAATCAGAACAAGAATGCTTTGGCCCGGTCTATCAACGGCACCATCGACGCTCTGAAGAGCTTTCAGGCGTACAACTTGAGATGGCCTGCACATTATCCTTCCGTGCCAGCAGAGCCGAAACACGTCCGTACCAACTCCCGCCCCGGACTCCAGCATGCCCAATCTGCGCTGGGCGACTTCGATTCGCTACCTGACCGCCCACAACCCCCACGACGCGCGGGTACCTCGATTGGGACAGTCTCCGAGATGGGCGAGCCAAGTTCCGCAAGTTCGCAGGCAGACAAGCAGGAACAGGAGCCTCGCCTGGTCACACCGCAACTAGCTCGTGAATTCTCCGTCCTGAAGTTGGAGCTACGCATGGGCGGCCGCACTCAGACAGACTTGGTACATTCGTTGGAGAAAGGGTCAATCGCATCACTCCTTGATGGCCAAATTCAGCAGAGTATCCGCCACCTGTGCTCAATCAAAGAAAGGATCGAGGACACAGCAAGCAAGGTACTTGTGACTGGGGACCTAAATGCAGGAAAATCAACCTTTTGCAATGCGCTCCTACGGCGAAAGGTGCTCCCAGAAGACCAACAGCCGTGCACAAATATCTTCTGCGAGGTCCTTGACTTCCGGGAGAATGGTGGTGTAGAAGAAGTCCATGCGATACCTATTGGACGTGTGTACAATCGCCACGATGAGAGCACCTACACAGTCTTCAGCCTGAGCGATTTGGACAAGATCGTCATCGATAACGAGCGTTTTGATCAGTGCAAGATCTACATTCACGACGTCCGATCGGTAGACGAGTCATTGCTAAACAACGGCGTAGTAGACATTTCCTTGATCGATGCGCCTGGCCTAAACTCCGACTCGCTCAAGACTACAGCTGTCTTTGCTAGACAGGAAGAGATTGATGTTGTAGTGTTTGTTGTTTCCGCAGCCAATCATTTTACAGAGTCAGCAAAGAATTTTATTTTTAGCGCGGCCCGAGAAAAGGCGTACATCTTTATGGTTGTCAATGGCTTTGACACAATTCGGGACCAGCAAAGATGTAAGGAGAAGGTCCTAAAACAGGTATACAATCTAAGCCCAGCCACGTTCAAGGAGTCGAGCGAGTTAGTCCATTTTGTGTCGAGTAACGCCATCCCCATGGACGCTGCGATCCAGAATAGCTCTCCCCCAGGCGATGGTGGTGATGATGATCCCTCCGATAAAGGAAAAGGAAAAGAGGCAGAGAAGATTCAGGACTTTGATGCTTTAGAGACGTCACTGCGGCGCTTTGTGCTAGAAAAGAGAGCAAGGTCCAAGTTAGCACCTGCAAAGACATACCTACTCAACGTATTAGGAGATATCTACAATCTTTCTACGGCGAACCGCGATGTTGCGCAGGCAGAACTTGAACGAGTAACCAAGGAACTAAACGCACTTAAGCCAGAATATGAAGAGTCTCAAAGAACAAAGACAGAAGCTGGAGAGTCTGTTGATCGATTAGTGGAGGAGACTACTATGAACGTCTATGGCCACACTCGCGATACGCTTAACAACTGTATCTCTCAGGTTGGGGAACAGGATCTTGGAATTGTATATCCTGGCCTCTTCTCTGCTTACCAATATGCGGAGGATATCCGGGACTCTATGCTTTATAAAGTTTCAGAGGCGGTCCGTACATGCGAACAACACGCACAGGGGCAGGCTGTCCAGGGTTATAATGGCATTAAAAACCTGGGTATTCTGCATCTTGGGAACAACCTTCATGCCGATGTCATGTTCCGTTCAGAGAGGATGTTCAAGAAGTCCGTACACGTACTTGCCCGGCAAGTCGACATGGACATAGACATTGAACTGTGGGACTTCTTTGATGTTGCCAGCCTATGGCAGCGCCAAGAAAAGGTTGCCGGTACAGGCATGGCTGTCACTGTTGCCAGTGTTGTTGGTGGCCGTTTAGTGGGAGGCTTTGAATGGTTGGATGGTGCTCTAGGCGCCGCGAAGGTTATGGGCTCGAGCAACCTGAGGAGACTGATTATACCCGGTCTTATTGCAGGCGGTAGGTTCATTTCCACATGCTGGACAAGCTATGGCGTACTGACAACATCTGTACAGTTGCTATTGGTATATCGTATATGCTCGTATCCGTCCCGAAATCTTTGCCGCATCGACTTAGCGCAAAGTTGTCAACACAACTAGCTACTGCTGACTACACTCACTCGAACGCCTTACGTATTAGCTCCGAGGTTCGCCGGGCGCTTAAAGGCGCCGCGAACGACGTCCGCATTGGCTTGCAGCGAAACGTTGAGAAGCTTCAGCTCAAGAAAGATGAAACCAACAGGACGAAGGCAGAGGCTTCTGACGCTAAAAAGTATTTCGCCAACCTCTTCCACCAGAGCGGTGAGCTACGAAATTTGGTACAAAGGATCGATCTGGAAGCTACGCCGTCCACAGCCATTGGTTTTAGTGATCAAAACTTAGGTCGCCTATAGGTCATGACCGCATTATGCAAGTTCTTTGGTTGAACGGTCCACCTTAGGAACAACAGGTCATTAGAACAGACGCCCACCCAACAATCGGGACCTCACGAAGTAAATGAACAGCACTCTATTCTCATCGTACATAGCCTTAATTAAATACATGTCGTATTCTTTGATAATTCTCTTACTCATCAGTCTGTCCGAGTCGAAGAACGCGCGCTGCAAGACACAATCGCGCTACGAGGAGCGGGAATGAGAGCACCTCGAACATATTAGAGCAGACTAAGTGGTCAGTGTTTTGCTATCATAGGTTCAAGGGACGAGGATGGGTTTTGTTGAATTATTCTCTGGGGACGTGAAAAAAGAGCCGAACTGCACGAGGAGCGTAATTAGGTAAGCAAAAAGTATGGAAGAAATGCATCTGAAGCACGTAGCATGGCGGAATAATAATGTTTGACCTTTTTAAAAGTTGGTCGCATTGATGACTCGATTTATCAAGCCTGCCGCCCCTGTGCTTAGTGCCAGAGATGTCGTCCTCGGAGCAGTTTTTGATCGCACACTCGTTCTTATTGCGCTCTACCACTGGCCCGTTCCGCCAGAATGCTGAGACCCAAAATAGCTTTTATACGGGGACTAATGACCCTTTCCTATGAAGCGACATCATTGAACTGAAAGAAGTACACCTCTTTCTCTCCTTTGAGCAGTTCGTCTTCATATTCATTATATCCACTTCAATTTCAGCATTGACTTTACCATTTTCTCAACATTGCTTAATCAAACTTTCGAGAATGTGTCGTATTGTATTGAGCGTTGATTCCTCATACTCTTCTTGTTAACGCATCTCAAACTGTTGGGTCACCTATTCCTGTGGGAGAGTAATATCTGCTCGCACCAAAGTGTGCAACTGTGGCGATGTGCGTTTGAACGATACTCAGTGAGTGGCTTCATGCACACCTAAGTGGTCGCAGACTAAGAGCCCTTGGGTAGCTTTCCTTGTGGCCTGGAAGACTATTCTATTTGCGGAAGATGAGTTAATCATGCGCCACAGGAGGATACGTTAGCGAGACGTGCTTCCTTTCGTGGCTCTATAGTTAGCTAGTTGTTTGGCGGAAATTCTAAATATACTGAGGGTCTTGCGTCCCAATCGAAACCGGTTCAATCCAGTCGCCTATATCTCTTGAAGTAAACACTGTTTACTATGACATGATTGACAGCCAAATCCCCTTGAAATCTTTCCCAGTGTCTGACGGTTTGTGATGAATCGGACTACCCGTGCAGAGTCATCAACATGTCAATCCGACATGGTTCTCTCGGGCCATTCGTAAGTTCAGGCCTAAATGCATCTTTATGTTATTACAGGGCTTCAGGAGAGAGATATACAGTTACAGCTTAGCCAATATTGATGCTGATTCCGGCCCAGCAATGATGAGTTAACGTTTTTGCTCTCTACCGCATCTTCAATCCCCGTGACATGGTCAACAGCATCAGCAATCAATAAGTGAATAGCCGAGAAAGAGGCCTGTCGCGGCTGCTTGAGCCTGCCAGTCTGGTGTGTGCTCCTATCCGAACGGCCGAATTGGCTCCAGACACCAAACACTGTTCCTATCAGATCGCTGCTCAAGGTCCTGGATGATTAGGCGTTTCATCGGAGCCCAGAATATCAAGCCACTTGGTCTCTGGCATAGATAGAGTTGTGCGCAAACCCAGAGAGCGTGTGCAGACTACAGTGCAACCATGCTAGAAGTGGGTAAAAACTAAGCAACCTTGACTCCAACACCTACTTAGTTCTGTATCAATTGTTTCAAAGTAAAATTACATCTAAGTTATACACTACCTCACTTCTAGTTAGTCTACACTACTATAACTTTGAACATTTAGGTTCAGCTTACTAGCAATTGCTTCGATTTCTTAGTTATATGTCCTCTCTGTACCACTATGGCATTTCTTTGACTCATCGTCGCTTGTTTCCTCATAAATGAAGACAACACAGGATGTCGAGTGAAGAGCATCCTTATTCAAAAACAATATAATCGTCGCCTTCCATGCCATTCTCAACGACTGAAAACTCATTCTGAATCTGAAGCATCCTGCAAAACTCTTCCGTCTGCACGTTAGGAAACTCGCAAGGTTGTTCGTTGGCGTCGACCTTATCTTCTGGATCGTATATGGGGGCGTGTTTCTCGAAATTCTCAGGGACTTTGAGAAGACCTTTCGCGGAAATATTGGTCTCGATCCAGTGCAGATTCTCCAGCTCTTCGTCGGCTGATGCGTTCTCTATGAACGGGGCTTTATCACAGGAGCGGAGGATAGAGAGCCATTCCTCATCGTAGTGAAGGGCGAACTTGCCTTCGGGTGTCCTCTGCATATAAGGTTTCGTAGAGATATTTCCATCGTTCGAACACGAGTCGACTTCGAGTAGTTCGAGGAATTCGCGGTTCAGGCCTGGCTTATCAAGCGCAAGGAAATGTGTAACGGTATTCTTAATGTTTGGAGGTATAGACTTTGAGGCGCTCTTCTTCTCCTTGGGAGAAGCTCTGAACATTGACTTTGGCAATTGAGCCAGGAGCTCGTCAGAGAGTGCCAAATCTTTGAATATGTCTTCAACCACATGACGCTTGTGTTGCACAACTGCGGAATACTTGACGTGCATATGACCGGAGAACCAGTATTTTGGTCGCAGGAGGTTCATGACTTGTTCGGCGGGTGCACTGCCGAGATGATCCATCTTCGCGCTTTCAAGGAAGCTGGGTCGGTCGGTGAAGAGCTTTTGGTAATCTCCGAACCACTCCACGCGTCGCGGCCAGTCGTGACTGATGCCGATATCAACTGGAAAATGGAGTTGGAGCAACTTGGAGATATCGCATTCGCGCACATGGAAAACTGAGCGTATCTCGTTTCTGTCGTACGGAAGACGCTCATGATGCGGTTTTCGATAATCCGCATTGTTGAAGATGCCAGAGAGACCAGCAATGCGGAGGGGCCCGTAACGCAAGACATTCACGGCGCCCATATAATATATGTTTGGCGCTAGCCAACCACCGTAGTAGAGCTCAGATAAATAGTTTGAAGCTTCATGGTTACCTCCAATCACGAGCGTAAGCACTGGGGCCTTTCTTTCTCCGCTGTAATATCGGTGGAAGTCACCAATGTTTCGATACCTGCGAGGAACGGACATGCAATTCAAGTCGCGTTCATTGCGAATAGCCTAAACACATGTTATCAATGAGTAGAGAATGACTACAGCGCGGGGAGTACTTTCCTGAAAGTCTCCACAGATGATGAGGAAATCAAGGCTCGCCACAGTCCAACCTCTAGACTCGCACGTCTTTTCGAGCGTGTTGTAGATAACTTCCAAGGAACCATGGCACTTATGAGAGTTAGCATGAGATTCTATCAAGTTTTTAGACTCCGGGGCAACTGACGCAGCCTTCCACTGCGATCTTCAAAGAAGGTATTGGGAGCTCAGATCGCCCTGTCTCAGAAAAGTCGAGGTTAGACATAGTCTAGACCAGAGGAGAAGACGAGGCAATTAAAACTCCTGGATCCACTTAGATATAAGCTGTTATCGCCGAAGGCTGGAGGCAGCAATGGTGACTCACAGGATGGCATACAAGCTATACCGAAAACAGCAGTATCACGATGAGCACGGCTGTTAAGGCTCATCGTTTTTATTCTTGTCGATTTTGGTCCTCATCTAGACTGTCACGCTTTCTTCTTGTCTTTGAATTGATCCATTCAAACCTACCTCGTGTTCAAGCGCAGCCAATCGGGCTGGCATACCATGAACAAGGTTGGAACCCACTGAGTTGCTGGCACTTAGCTGCAACTGGTTGACGCATTTCCGATTCGCACTTGTGGCTTCGGCCGCAGTCTTTAGTGGCTGATGCTGCAGGGGATTGCGAGGAGTTCGATTGTTAGATTCCACGAGGGGCACCGCATTTCACAATTAGGAGGGTCGGGTACTGGCTCTTCGGATCTGACGAAAACGCATCCATTACCAATTGTGACGACCTTCATGGCATGTTCTAGAAAAATAGCAGACCAATCAATCCTGCTCGACGGTTTTCGGTCTGGCACAGCATTCACAGTTTCGCGTTCTCCTCTTCGTCGCCCTATACCTTCCTCGCCGTTGCCGTTAACATTCTTGCCCCCTCGCAGTAGTCTAGAAGGATTGATAGGCTTGCCCTCATGATATTATTTAGCTGTAGCACCTGCTCAGGACAGATATCCCTCTTATGATTAGATGACCTCACAGGAGTTGCTGGTGGAGTATTATATGGTTTTAGGAGATGCTTGAGTCATTAGACCTTGAAATTGAATCTTTGTCTTTCCAATAACCTTTTTGGAATCGCTCTTCTTGTCGTGGGTCCTTTATGTGATGTTTCCAATAAGTCTTGACGAAGCGGTTCTAGCGAACACGGAGTGGCGGTGACATGTTTTAAGTTGAGATTAGATAATTCTCGTGCCAGAATAGATCGTGTAGATCATCTAAATTTCTTCGCAAGCTCATCAGATCGCTCAATTGCTTTGTTAGAGGAATATGAGGGAAACCGCCGAAGCCTACTATAATACCAAAGTTATACAACTACTTTGCGTAATCAAGAGGCTCCTGCCAACCTTGCCTTTGACAGAGAGGCGAATGTTGACCTTGCTCGTATGTCTTGAAGTACTTACTTGTAATCGGAGAATGTTATAAGGCAGTCAAAGTCGTACATTAGTACGCATGCAAAACGGAAGGCTTCATCAATGGCTATGAACTCGGCTTCGAAGGCAGACTTGATTCCATATTAGAGGATGTTAAACGTAACGAACTCCATTCAGCACTGAGATTAGAGGTCGAGGTATCCAATTGAGGAGGCAGAAAGTCTCTTCGCTCTTTTGGTGGGAGGAAGCATTTCCGCTGGCGCATCAACCTATTTTACTAGGCAACGTGCGAATATGCCTTGCTCAAATACTGTACAGCCGTATTGAATTGCTGATAATCTGTTTTCGATAAAGATATTGTCTGGGAAAGGGCATGATTAGTCTTAGGTACTATGGGTTTCCATTGAAAGCTTCAGATGTTCGGAAGGGTGAGAAGGGAGAAGACGAAAGATTAAGAGTTGGATGACAAAGCTCAAGTTGAAGTCGAATAAATGTTGACCAAGTTATGGTTGCTGCGTTTCACCAAATGACTTGATTAAATATGGATTCATTGAACACTGAGAGCCAACAAACAACGACAGTTGGCAGCAGAGCAGCAGGCACAGCATGTCAATGACTTTTTGTCAAATTTCATTTCTGCTATGTATGGCTCAAGCACCTGGTTAGTCCTTCAGAAAGGACCAGGAATCAGCTTACTGGGGAGAAAGGCCGCTTACGGCTACACTATAGTGTCAATGCACGAAAATTCATACCTCCATTGGACTTCAAGATCTTGGTATATCATGTCTACGAAGTTAGAGTCTTACACAGAGTCTGAGAATGACAGGTTCAAGTTCGGTATAATTGCCGCACAGCACCCTTGCCGGGTCTGAGAGTAAACAGCCTACCATTTCCGTCAAGTGTCTGAACAGATCATCACTGAAAACGCCTTCTTTGAATTCTTCCATTTCTCGCGGATTATTATGTTGTGTTGTGTCATGCGTCCTTGTCCCTCAAAACCAAGACGGTTAGATTGAACAGTTCACGTGCGCGCGCGTTCAGCCGGGGGCTTTTGCGACTGGGATCTCCGCACATCAACCATTCTGCCGGCGTCGAATTTATCCTCCATACAACAGGCATTGAGCAAAACAGAGGTATCACCAGATTCGAGGGCAATATGGTAGCTGCGGAAGATGCCAAGCGACCGGCACGTTTCAGCAAGGATTTCCCAAATTTCGGCATGATGAAACGTGGCTTCGGTGCAACTGGTACGGTTTTCTCAACTTCGACTGTCACTTTGATTCTTGTATCCAATTATTCCTCTTTACTCCCTGGCTCTTCAACCAAGATTGGTGTTTGGACATGACAATCTCTAATGTGTGGTCGCGCAAGCGACTTCTCCCCATCGATCTCCTCCTATCGGCCCTGCTGTATTCGAGCACCGCTTCAGCAGAGCTTTTCTACACAGCATCCAGCCCAGTAGTCCAAGATGGTTTTATCAACAAATCCCCATCGATATGTCCAGTGGCCCAAGACGGCTACACATCTAATAATTTTCCGTGGACGCATAACCCCATTTGCGCTGATGCGGTTCTGCCAAACCCTGATGGCGAGGGACTCGGCATTCAGAAAACATTCTGCACATATTCCAATGCGGAATTCAACAATGGCCGGGGAATCAGCTTTGTAGTCAGCCCCGAAGTCGCAGCAACCATTACGAGTGAGACGTTTGGTCAGAGCGTCGGTGGATTGGATGGACAGTTAGGAGAAGAGTTGGGAATGTGGGAGGTGAAAAAGACAAGCGAGAAAGGGAAAGGTCTTTTTGCGAAGAAAAACATTGCTGCCATTTTCCCCGGCGAGAGTTTAATTGTCAAGACGCCAGTATTGTTCATTGCCAAGGAATTGCTTGCTGCTTCGCCAACGACAGAAACGAGCTCTGTGCTCAATGCCGCGATCAAGCAGTTGCCCAAGAAGACGAGAGAAACGGTTTTGAGCCTGGACAGGACTCGTGGCAAAGAGGTTGAAGGCCTCATCTTGACCAACGGGATTACGGTGAAGTGGCCATGGGCTGATGAGGTCCCTGAACTTTTGGCTGTGACGCCTGAGGTTGCTGTAAGCATCCCTTCACATGCACAGAGCTTGTACGCTCTGCGAAGACGCTAAACAGGATGCTAACGCAAAGCAGCGTATCAATCATGCATGCCGTCCGAATGCGTTGTGGCGGTTTAACGACTACACATTGGCCTTTGACGTATTCGCGCTTAGGGATATCAAGCCAGGCGAAGAAATCACAATTAGCTGTGAGTTATCACGTTTTTCAATACCTTGCCAAGCAGCGTACTGATTTTGAACAGATGGCTTTGGAATGCGTGGCCGTAAGCGGCGTATGCTCTCAATCGAGGTCAATCTCGGCTTCGCATGTCGCTGTCCGCTATGCACTGCTGATGACGCTGGGATTGAGCAATCTAATGACAACCTGAGTGAAATCAAAGCATTAAAGTCGGTGCTTCCCACGGACCCGAAAGAAAACGCAGAACTGTTACGCCTTCTACCCAGCCTCATCAAGGTACTGCTAGAAGAAGAGTTGCATGCCGAGGTGCCACAGTATGAAGAAATTCTTGCATACACGTTTTCCAGCTTCGGTGTCGAGGAGCGAGCCAAGTACTGGGCTGGAAGAGCCAGAAAGCATTGGGCAGTTATTGCGGGCAAGGACAGCTGGGAGCAGAGGAGGTGTGGTGATCTGGAGGATGATGTCAAGGGACACGCCACATGGAATACATGGGATGGTGAACCGTGGCAGGGCGTATTTGCGGGACAATCATGATTCAAGGCATTGCGAATGATGTAGGAATCACAGACGACTTTGGGACTAGACTTTGAAATATTCAAAATGTACATTTTGCGCGCAGCTATACAAAACTACAAACTCTCCTCACCAAACTTTGTGACCTTTAGCCACTTTGGTTCTTCCTGTTCAAAAGACTTGAATGCAGGGGGCGGAATGTGCTCAAAGAGCCCTCCTTTCAAAATGACCTGTGAAGACTCGCCAGCAAACAGGGACATGACGGGGCTACACGCGCATCAGCAGGGTTATTTCTCGAGCACATTGTGACTTACGATCCGCAGCCACTGCAGAATTGGCGCGTGATTGTGTTTTTACTTGTCGTGTCGCTGTCTTTATAGCTCTTAAGCTTGTTACCTGGGTCATGAACGGTAACGTCAGTTTTCTCGAGGACGTAGACAATGGACCCAACAGTGGACCCAGCTCGGCGACAATTGGAGCTGCAAATGCTGTTATTTTGCAAGCCCTTTGGATGGGGCCATGGCTGTGTTACCAATAGCAAATTGCAGACTGCTCAGGCATGGCCGGAATGGAGACCTTGATGCTCGCGCAGTTGCAGCGTCCTTCAGCCATGACGGTAAGGGCCTTGGGTCTCTTTTGTTTAGAATGATTTAATTGAGAGTCTGGTCCTTTGTCAAACTTGGATAGCGTCAAGCAGCAATTCGGTGCAATACAGTGCGGTTGTCGCTGTGCTAGTGCAAGAAGGAGAATGTGCAAGATATGTACGACTTGGAATTTGAAGCGAGGTTACAGGCCATAGCTAGAGCAGTTCAACTTAGTCAAAAGAGGGGGCATAGTGAGAGCGCTAAGTGCAGAAGTGGAGGTTTTCGGTCCGTCAGGCCTCGGCAGTTGAACATGCGACTCGCCCATGTATGTCGCTATGATGGTAGCAAACAGTGATGGTCCCTCAGATTCACATATTGGTATCGAGACGGCAATCCCGGCTCCTTGCAGTTCTATTTTCACCTAGAGGCGGTGGTGGTGGTGGTGACGATGCTGCATGGGCTAGGAGAGAACGGAACATGTTGTCCCGTCGACGACACAATCATGACTGCCTGACTTGCTGATGAAGCGTAGATGGTGATGGAGGAAGTATCCAGCTCCGAAAGTGTAATTGGATACATGCGTTTGGCTGGGCTGGTGCGGCCAATGGGTGACGAGGTGGTCCGAGGGTCGATCACAGCAAACGGGAGATCAACATCACTAGAGCCAAACACTGTGATATCTCATCCAACACTGTGCCCTCCACACTGTGATATTCGATACTGCGCTTGTCTGTTGTCCGTGTCGAACCCCACGCCTCTCCACCTTTCGCCAACTAACTGCGGCCATTAGCTGCACAATGGTACGACTCTCTGCATCCTCACTCCATGGCCAAAACTCAATAGCTATAGACTCGTGACTCGACAGCGACATGGCTGCACATGCACCATTCACACCACGCCGATCTCCTGGAGCAGTTTACCAACCTCACGTCGTCGCAGCTCGCGCCCGAGGACATCTACATCCCCCCTCACCTGCAGCCCGTCAATCCCGAGGACGAGGACGACGTGGTGCCTGACCAGCACGCTGCGTTTGGCATCCAGCGCGCGACACAGAGCAAGAAGGAGCCAACATGGCGGGACCTGGGGCTGGACGCGCTGCTCCGGAGAGGACCAGGAGACGGCCTGGAGAGCGGGAGTGGGGGTACTGGGGTCAGCGCAGGTGGTGCAGGTGGTGCAGCGCAGCTCAGGCGCGATGAGCCCGTAAGACTGGCACTGAGGAGGCAGCCGGGAGCGAGAGGGTCGGGTGTGAGGCCTGCACATGGTGGGCTGGACATGCACACTGCAGGCGGCGGCGCTGCTGGCAACGGGCTGCCACGATGAGGGAAACGCGAACCTGCAACGGAACACGCAATGCTCAATGCATCAGCCTGCCGACGAGCCTACAAACATCAGCTCTCCAATCGCCGCATCTCCAGAATTTCACAATGCTGAAACAGACTACAAGCCAAGACGCGTAGTCCAGCAGCTTAGTCAACGGCCTCTGAAACACCGACGACCCTCACATTCTTCGCCATTGACATCTTGACTGGGCGTCACGCATTTCACCAGCGCTTGATCTTCGACCTGACACGGCAAAGTCGTCACCTTTGGCATACGCGCTTCCAAGCGCGGGACTCTGCTTGTGGCATTGGTATCAGATCTCGGCACGCCTGATGAGCTCCGCCCACACTGCCTCAGGTGCTGGAGTGCACCTTTTTAGTTCCTGCCAAGTTTCAAGATGAGCGAGGCCGCGTAGGCGTCGACGAATGCCTGAAGTCCAATTTATATCATGAATACAATGGCCTGCAGTGTCTTTGAATAGCATCATCAGATCACTATTCATTGAGAATCGCAGGCGGTTTTCTTCACTTCTCCCCAGTCCTTTCTCAACTTCTTCGGCCGGTCCCTTTCCACTTTTGTTCATATTTTATTGTCCTGATCATTTGTACATACACATCAGTTCTACTCCAAAAATGCGTTCCTTCAATTTCGTCCTCACCCTTCTCTTCGCTTTCCTCGCGACATCCTACGCATGGCCCACCACCGACTTTGCTGTCCTTGAGGTGCGCAGGAATCGCGGTGGCAATGACACAAACTCAAACGGCAATCCTACCAAGAAAGCCTGTAGACAGCTTGCCAAGCTCACAAAGCTCACCGAACTCGCCGCCAACCAGACCAAGCTCGACGAGCTAGTCGCCAAGGGTAAAATGAACGCAACCGACGTTGAGGAGTTGAAGACAGAGGCTGCAGACGCGACGACAAGACTGCAGACTCTCTCAGCCAACACGACTCTGACGAGTGAATGCGCCGTCATCAACGCAGAGAAAGAAACTGTCGGACAGTGCAAGCAAATGAATAAGTTGCAGAAGCTGGCTGATTTGGCAGGCAACCAGACTGCCATGGACGCATTTGTGCAGAGGAAGGGCCTGAACGAGACCAACGTAGAGAAACTGCAGGAGAAGATTCAGCAGGCTGAGACTAAACTGCAAGAAATGCAGAGCAATACCACTTTAACGGATTTCTGTACGCAGAGGAAGCAGCAAAAAGACCAGGAGAATGGAGATGGTAAGCTATTCGACAGATTTCATCAGTACGGGTTCTGTTGTTAACACATCACAGATACGACCAGCTCCACGGAGTCCAACGAATCTGCTGAAACCCCTCAACAAGTAGCTTCAAACAGCGCAATCGGTCTCACGCCACAGAGCATGCCCTACGTCTTCGTCACAGCACTTGGAGCTGCCTTTGCATTCCTCCTCTAGTCGCCAGGCGTGATCCTTGTATCGTTCACAGCGACTGGATGAGAAAGCCTACTCGTATGGGAAATCAATGCTTCAAGCTATGTGGAGGAGATGCGTTCGCATCACTCTACTAGATAGTTCGGTGACTGTTTAAGTTGTAGAGCAAGAATAGATATCCATTGGACTGCATCGCAAGTATGAAATAGCGTTATTGCTGCTCCAACGTCTACACACCTTTTGTTACTGTACTTGTGCTCTTCTAATGACAATGTTCAGCTAGATGGTCTATGACTAGTGGTTGCCACATATGAACCAAATTGACCCATTTAACTTCAAGAACACTCAATGATGTATACCCTTATCTGATGATTGAGTATCGGTAAATTATTTCCCACGCTGGATTAAATCTTAATATTTAAGGAGCAAAATTGAACAATGCCACATCATCATGTTGCCAGAGATTTCCTTAATGTGGAAAAGTGTGAGAAAAGTGCACATCCATTGTCTTCCTTTCGCTTTGTCGAGATATCTCGATCGTAGTTCGTAACTTCGTCAGCATTCCTAATCGTGAAGTTGCTCATTGAATGATAATCTCAGCTTCTTGCCTAAGATCGCGACTACTCGCGCCAACCCAAACCGTATGGCTTCCTTTTTGAAGCTCCCAAGCTTGTGCCTCTACATTCCAGACACTCAAGTCGCGCCGGTCTAGCGCGAACTCGACTTCTAAGCTCTCTCCAGGCTGCACGGGGCCAACACGTTCAAACCCTCGCAACTGCCTCTTAGGCGCATTTGGAACACCCAAATACAATTGTGCCACCTCGTGACCTGCAAGCTTGCCAGTGTTCGTAATGGTCAACTTTACACGAGAGAGAACTTCCCACAGTTGCGGATGGCCACCTTGGACAATGGAGATCGTGGACGATGGGTAACGGGAGAGATCTGCACCAGCTTCGGCCTCGACGGTCAGATTCGCATACGAAAACGACGTGTAGGAAAGCCCGAAGCCGAATTCATACTGTGGTGTGATATTTTGCGCATCGAAAGCGCGATAGTCGATATACAAGCCTTCGGTGAAGTCAGACTGAAGGAAAGCTGGATTGGAAGGATCGACAGTCGAGTTTAGCAAAGCGCCATAGTCAGACTCTGAGCGAGCCACAGTATATGGCAAACGACCAGATGGATTGACCTCTCCGTAAAGCACGTCTACGATTGCGTGACCGCTCTCTTGGCCAGGTACGCCAGCGAATAGTACGGCAGTGATATTGGGATGGTCAATCCAGGCATCGACTGTGCGGATTCCAGCAGAATGAATCGCAACAATGGTGTTGGAACAATTGGTTGCGACATTGTTGATGAGCTGGTCACTGAAGTCATCCGTAAGGGAAGTGCGGTCGAAACTCTCAGAAGCGTAAGCATTAATGAAAACAAGGCATGCGTCAGCATTGGCGTATACAGTCGGATTAACGCCGAAGAAATCCCATCGAAGCGTGCCACGGTCGGCAATGATGCGATCCTGGAGGGCTTTGAACGGGCTGATAACGTAGGGAGGAGTACTGGAGCCGGAGCCGCCTAGTCAAAGTAAGCATCTTGTTCTGAAAGCACAGAAGTTACGGAAAGTTGCTCCTTACCAGCAGTGATCAATGTACCATTCAGGGTATTCCACCCAAAGTTTTCCTCATAGCCACCTCCAAAGCGAGCTGGGTTGTTCCAAGGCGTACCCTTTACTTCGGCATCGTACCCGTAGATGTTCAAAAAGCGAGGACTTTTCAGTGGCAGCGTATTGTTGACATTCTTGACCAACACTGTTCCTGCGGCTCCAATTTCCCTGATTAGGGAAGCATGGTCCTCGCGCACATCGACAATGTCATGTTTCACATTGTACGGATAAACGCTGCTCTTTGGAAATCCTTCATCTTGGTTGAGGTAAAAGTAAGCTGCCAGCAACCTCGCGTTCATATCATCGAGTCGCGCAGTTGTGACAGATCCGTTGTTCACGGCTTCGGTAAGATTATCGCCCCAGAATTTGGCTACCGGCATCACGACGTCGAGACCAGCATTTGCAGACGCAACTCCGGCATGTTGCGCATCCCAGTCTGACACCTTGGCTTGTCAACATTAGTCGGGACAATATCACAGAATAACACTTACAACGAATCCCTCAAACCCGAGCTCGGTTTTCAAGACTCCATTGAGAAGCTTGCTATTTTGACATCCGTACGAATTGTTTGCCCGCTGATAAGAGCACATCAGACTTGCCGCACCCTCACGGAGTGCATCCATGAAAGGCCAGGCATATAGCTCGTGAAGTGTGCGATCGTCTACATTGGATGAGACAGCCTCACCTTCGGAGCCAGGTCTCCGCCTGTACTCTTGTTCCTGAAAGAGCCAATGCTAATCCACAGTCAGTCTTCGATATTACAGCAGTTCAACAATTCGGTGTACCTTTGGTGTCGCGATCACCCCCGCCTCTTGCGTACCCCTCGTCAAAAGACCCCCTCCAACACCAGCAAGGTACGGATCAGCTCCTAAACCTTCCCAGTTCCGACCACCTCTAGCAACTCTTCCCAATGGGCCTATGAACGGCCCAAGTGCCACATGAATGCCCTTTCCGCGATACTCGCTTCCCAAGGCCTGGCCGTACCGCAGCATGAGTCTGCGGTCAAATGTCGCTCCGAGGTGGATGCCAGCTGGGAATGCGGAAACAAATTCCTGCCCACGGACACCAGCCGGTGCATCTGCAAAACAGAGCTCGGGAATCTGAAGACGGGGAACGGCACCTGTTTGGCCTACGCACCGGCCAGTTACGCCATGAGTGAGGTTGGACTTCTCTTCCAACGTCAATTGAGATACGATCTCCCTTGCGCGAGCGTATGCAGCTGCCCAGGACGCCGATGTGGAACCATTGCCACGTGCTGGAGGATTTTAGTTCTGCGCAGGCTACAACATCAGGTTGACAGAGACTCACGGCTAGGATACACAGGCGGACTAAGGCCGTAAAGATGCACCTCAGACTCGTTTGTATATCCTTGGGAGACCGAGATTGCTGGGAAGAGACTGACTCCTAGAGTGAGGAGGCTAAACGTCTTCATTTTTTAGACTTCCCTCCAACTGGAAGTTTGGCTCAAGGTTGAATTGCGCGAACAAATCCGTCAAAGTCAACGCTGGGTCAGGACGAAATATATCTTTCTACATGGGCCCGCTTCTCAGGTTACATCATTCAGCATTGAAATCCTGTCAATTGAGCCCCTCAACGAATGCCTCCAATGCCTCACCGTTGTCGTCAAATGTACTCCACATTCCGCCTTGGCGATGAGGGGATATGTTCATGGAGCTCCACGATGGAGCAGATGATCGAATAATGTTCCTTCGGACAATGCGGCAATGTTGTACCGAGCATGGTATATCAGCCGGAGTAGACCCGACGGGCGGCAGTTTGCCTCTTCAAAGGTTGAACTTCGGTGATAGTCACTGGTGCATCTTGCCAGGTGTTGACGTCAGTTTAGCTTAAGCGTTGCCAATCCGTCTAAGCTAAATCAAGCTAAAATCAAATATTGACTACAGCAGCAGGTTTGCAGAACTCGTCTTTTCTTCGCAAGCGCCGAATGGCCGGCGCACCAAGACTGAGCAGAAAGATCATACGGTTGGCAGCGCCAGCTCGACAACCAATATTGGAATTTGAGAGTTCAAGCTACTGTCTCCATCATTCAAGCACCAAGACGACTCTAGCCACTCAGTTCTACAGTGAAATATGTACACATTATATCGTCCACAACGATACGACATACGTCATTCGCTCTTAATTGTCGTCCTTTATTTGGAGTCTACAATCACTTTTAATAGTGTCGTTCATTTATCCAGTCTGAAGGTTTTTGCTAATCTCTTTACAGTCGCATTTCACCATTCGGCACCTACGACATGCTTTGAAACCGCTCCTTCTTGTTCTTTGAGATCTAGCTATAATGCCTTAAACTATTCGAAAATCGCCTTACAACCTTCTTGGATTGCGAATCAACAATATTTACACATCTAGCAAACGGCTGTTTTATGCTGCTTGTGCATAAAAACTGGTGTTGCTAGTGTTGCTTCTTCCTCGCGTTTTTGAATGCAACCCCTTTGATAGACTTGCTGTCTAGTGATGAATGCTAGTTGAAGGATTTCCCGTCTATATTTCAGCCCCAAAGCAGCGTTTTGGAGCGGCGGAGTGTATTCTTCAAGAAGGCACTCATTCGAGCAAGCAAAACACTGAGAGGATGGGAGGACTGATATTGTGCAATATCTAATAGTTTCACCTTTTGCATGGGACCACTTTCATAATGAATGCAGTCACTGGTTTCCGACGAAAAATGGGTAGATTGTCTAGTAAATCCAGAAGATCGTTGCATATATTTTCAACGAAATGTTGGGGAGCTTAAGTCTGGTCGGCTCCTTGGTTATACTGATGAAACAAAGGCGAGACTGACCTAGTGATTGGGACAATGGAATCAAACTTCATATACGAGTAAGCAGAATATAGCTATCAGGCTAGACAAGCCTAGCCTTCCCTGGGGTACGATTTTGATCTCGTAGCAGTGAGTGGCACTGTGAATGAGCTTCTTGACCACAGCAACTTCGGTGCAGTAACCGCAAGTTTACCACTTGACCTTCTACTAATCTGTATCCTCATTTACAGACAGACTGTGAAGAGACGTTGAATACACATCTTTGCAAGCCAGGGACGTAAGAGGGCGCCGCGCAAACCTTGACTAACATGAATAGGAGCGATAGGGCGAATCAGGGTATCACGGCTGCAATCTGATATGCAGAGGTACCGCGATCATTCAATTAATCATAAATAGCGATGACGAGATTTAGACATCAAAGAAGCTGTTAGTGCAAAGGAATGACTTTCTTCTTTTGGAGAATGCATTGGAGGACCATTTGCCCAATAAGCTCATGCACGCAGTGAGACTTACTATGGCATACATCCCACCTTGCAGCGAGACCGGAAGATAAGAAAGTGGTAAGAACGAACGCAAAAGGGGAAGTAGCTGGAGGAACTGTTCAGTCACATCAGTTTAGCAAGGGACGCTTATGGGACCTTTTAGCTTGTTTTGAGGTAATAAGTTTCTATTTCACTCTACCGTCGACGAATCTATAATCCCTTTCAATGCCATAAACTGCTTGGCTTGGCACTACTGATTTCTCATCTGAACCATTGGACAGGCACAGCTTCCCATGCTGGAGTCCACTTTGTCTTGACTCCGTATTTGTCGATGATAGGCATTGGATTTCATGACGAAAGGAGATCCAAGACTTTGCCCAGCATCCTGGAGGCTGTTGATTTGTCCCCGATTTGTCCTTGCATCGATTATGTATCAATCAACATGGATACAATATAGACTTACTCTACCTAATCGAGGATAGTAATGTGCCACGATCTAGAAATTGCTGAAAGTACCAGACCAGGCTAGTAGTTCTTGAGAAAGAGTCGGTTGCCTGTCATTCCTACCTAAGCGCTAATTATAACCAATTGGTAGCCGTAAAGATCACCATCATGTAGATCTTGATAGGGCTAGAAAAGCCTCAAGCTGGTAATGCTCTAGGATTTAGTGAGTTCCTTTGGGGCTTATCAAATAACTTGGTAAAAGTATTCTGCCTCGTGCGACTACAGTGGTTGTATGAAGTTTTGTCTCTAAGCACCAACACGTGGTTCACGTAAACACAACATCGTATTTCGGCAGAGTCACTTTACTCTATCCCCGGCTGACCGTGAAAGATATCGAGACAATAGGCCAGAACAAACCGAGGTCTCTACGTACTAAAGGACCTGACAAAGCTATCCGCTAGTCAGACATTAAAAAACCGGCCTCATGCAAAGTCATGAGCTTCCCCGCACCCACGTTACCAGAGCGGGTCCGCTATCACAGCACGTTGTTAGCGCTCGTAAGGCCAGGTTGATCCCTATTTGTTGGACAAGGATCCGTTCGTGCGGGTCGAATTCGGCTGGCGGGGTAGATTCGCTGCCGGATCAAGAACGAAACAAGCTAGGCGAACATTTGAGGCTGCGGGGTTAGCAATAGGTTCTAGAAGATAGAGTGAGGATCTTCGTGCTGAAGCCGGAAGAAGTACTTATTAGGTCTAAATGCTCTTTGAAGTTTTTGCAATCTCATACAGCTTTGGAGCAGCTATACTGGAGTTAACAGGACCGCCAAAATGTCACTCTCACCTCAGGTAATCGATCAACTTAAGCAGACTGTCGATGCAGCCTGTGCAGACCCTAAATCTGATATCCCTGGGACAAGCGTTGTCGTAGTTGATAATAATGGACGAGAGATCTTCGCTCACGCTTCTGGAAAGCGCGGCGTCACGAGCTCTGAGCCCATGACGCTCGATAACGTATTCTGGATTGCATCATGCACCAAGATGATTGCAGGTCTAGCGTGCATGCAGCTCGTGGAGCAAGGAAAACTGCACTTAGATGACGGTGAAGAGATAGAGCGATTAATACCGGAAATAAAGGACTTGAAGGTTTTGCAGAAGGATGGAACATTGGTGGAGAAGAAGCGAAAAATCACTCTGAGGATGCTGTTAACACACACTGGTATGTATACTCCTGAGTGACGGTTTTCCGGCCCATGACTGATGGAGAGTGTAGCCGGCTTTGGTTATACATTCTTTAACAACGAGCTTCGCGACTACTCTCATCCAATTGGGTTCGACGAGTTTTCTGGACACATCAAGGACATCCTTCAACCCTTAGTCTTCCAGCCAGGCGAGGGATGGGAGTATGGTGTGAATATTGATTTTGCTGGCCTTGCACTGGAGCGGGTCACCGGGTTGTCGCTGAATGATTACTGTCACAAGAACATCTTTGAGCCACTTGGTTTAAAGAACATATCCATGTTCCCAACCGCGGAGATGAAGAAGAAGCTGGCCTTTATGAACCATAGAAAACAAAATGGCTCGCTGATAGGACGAGATCATTTGCTCCGCAAGCCCCTGGTGGCGGAACCTTCCGAGGTGAAGGACGTGCTAAATAGTGGAGGTGCTGGTTGCTTTGCAACGCCATCAGACTACGCTCGTGAGGCATAAAATCCCAGCTTCTTTGAACTCACCGACTAATGCGACTACAGAAATCATAGCAACCCTACTCAACGATGGAACATCACCCAAAACTGGCGCCCAACTGCTCAAGAAGGAAACGGTTGACCTCATGTTCACCAATCAGGTCGAACAATTCCCCAATTTTGGTCGACAAGGGATCCCAGATGCAAAACCTGACCTTACAAATCCGCTCGGTGAGATATATCCTGTAGAAGGCAATCCACCCCAAGGCTGGGGCCTAACATTCATGCTCTCAAACGGAGGACCGACAGGTAGGTCGAAGAGTACTGGGTTCTGGGCAGGTCTGCCGAATTGCTGGTGGTGGTGCGATCGGGAGAAGGGTGTTGGTGGTATTGTTTGCAGCCAGATTTTGCCATTTGCTGATATAAAGGTTCTTGGATTATGGTTTGGCATCGAGACGCAGATTTATCAGGCGCTTGGGGCTCAAGCTTGAGCTTATGCCAGGGCTTGTTGCACGGACGACTCGTGATTGAAACGTTGTGTGAAGGTTCCCCTGCTCGGGTAACTTGTTTAATACTCACGTTTGATAGCTGTAATATCTGCCTGTGTTTCAACGGAACGGTGTGACTTTATACTGCATACGGTATCCATTTATTTCTGCGCATGTCCCCACATCCAGAGAGCCTCACTGTAGTAGACGACAGGGTAGGTACTGGGCGGCAGATGAGAGCATGGGGATAACATCTGGACGGCAAGCTCCTCGATTGGATTATTTGTGCATGGAAGCTGAATCAATGTCTCCAAGCTTCTGAAAGTTCAAGTCCATGTGCGTCGGCGCTTCAAGTCCATCCGCAAGTTCCGTCCAGCGAATCCAGGGTTGAATCGAGGCCTCGTACAGTTTGCAAGCATCGAAGCCAATAAGACAAGCGACCAGGGGCGTTAGGATGTGATCGCTGGCTGGGCTGCTGCAAGGGTGGGTCGGTCGGAGCTTATGAAGTTATTTGCGAGGATAGACCGAGCGGGCCGGAGACATGTTGAATGAAGCATGAAGCAGAAGTCTGCACCATGGAGGACTGACAGTTAGTCGGTGCTGGAGTGCACGAGTGGCCATTTTTCGAGGGCTTTTGTACATTGTTATATGGGCTGGTCCGCACGTAGCCATTGTGTGGGCCATGTCTGTAATGCCTAGCCACCCATAGACTTCCCCGCATTTGCGAGCCAGGATGTGGATGTAAGCAGGCGGCGCGGGGCGTGCATATCAGCGCGAACTTTCTCGAAGAAAGTCTCAACCTGCTCGTGGTTTATCCTCTTTTCGCCATAGAATCCGGGTCGCACGCAACCATGAACTTTGTCGATGTTCAGCCCAAATCGTTCCTTGATTATGCGTGGACGTCGCCCTCTCCGGCGGCGGTGACTACGATAAAGTCCTCCAAGACAAGCAGAAAGCAGAACCGGTGCTGTGATCAATGTCGGAAAGGGAAGAGGGCGTGCGACGCGGCAATACTGGAGGATACATTGTTAGATGCGACTAAAACCGGGGGAAGTCCGACAGTGTTTCATTACAGTGGTAAGGCGCACTACGTTGGAAGAAAGAAAACCCAGCCATTGACTCTCTAGATGTCTTCGGTCCTTTGACCGCGTGTGGGAACTGCGAGAAAACAAAGAAGAATTGTACCTTTGAATGGCTTCGGTCGCAGCGAGTGCTGCAGGCGGCACAGCCACCACAAAGCTCGGCACCGCCAGCAAAACGTCGGCGCACACAGAGTACCTCCTCTGGCGCAGCGCAGGTAAAGAAAGAAAAAACCCAGTCGGTATATGATGTAGGACCAGACAGTCAACTGGATGCAAAAAACGAACAGAATTACATGTCCCAACAGCATAGTCCTGTAGAGTTTGGCATAACCTTCGCAGATTTTCCAGGCATGATCTCAGCTTTCGACTCTGGCCCAACTACCGTGTCGCAATCTGTACGCTCAGTTCCAATCGACGATTTCAGCTCGATTCTAGAAGATGGATTGGGTTGCTCGACTGAAATGTTTGAAGACGACCAGGTTCTGATCAATGACGACTCTGGCCAAGGATCATCAATAGGCACCCTATCAGAAAGTGTTGACGACAGCGGCCGCAGTGAAAGTCCGTCCACGCCATATGTGCATGACATCGATACGATTATGGGCCCATCCAAGATTAATGGCGTTGTTCTGCGCACCGGTAGGAAGCGACGTCGTCGCTTGTCGGGCCCGATTTCAAACGGTGCGCTTCCATATCCTGCGCTATCGTTTGCCAACGACTTGTTTTCTTCAACAAATAATGCGATCTTAACCGAAAGTCTGCTGAGAATCTACCATGACAGTTTCTCGAACGCCCTTTCGTGTTGGGTAACTGAGCGAACCTGTCCGTTCGGTGCAAGGACTGATGCACCCATGGCTAGTAATGCGAAGGCATCGCCAGGTTGGGATCGCATATACCATCAAGTGTTTCGACTGGATCGTTTAGCAGCGTCAATACGGGGTAGGCAACTTACTTTCACCGAAGACAAAGCATCATCCAAGGCTCTCAACATGTCAATATGCGCATTCGCTAGCCAGTGGGCACAGTCCAGCCAAAGGAGCAGAGCAAAGTATCCGTTCCATAGCGATGGGACAAATGACGGCAACAATGTGTTCGACGCTGCAGATAACGCGAGCGCATCGGATGGTGTTGAGTTCGACCGAGCGCTACAGATTTCTTCCTGGCATGAAGCTCGCATTGCATTGCAAAACGCCGGAGAGATTGAATCATTCAGGGTTGTGCTAGCAGAGATTGTGTTTGCCTTGACGCAAAAGCCTGTTGAATGTGACGAAGGTAAACCAGATTATGTGAACGACATGGAACTTCAGGATAATTCCGTATCAGGTTTGACCAAAACGGAAGTGTGTGATGCGTCGCTGGATGATCAAGATCAAGATGTGAACGAATGCGAAGATTTGCTGTCAAAATTGGATCTTGCCATGGACTCTGATGGCCCTCCAGTACATTTGGAGAAAGGACTCCGATTAATACACTCGCTAAGGTCCAGAATGGCACTATATGGGGGTAGATCCCGTAAACCTGGACAACTACGACGTGGGAAGCAA
The DNA here is from genome assembly GCA_020747015.1 of Pyrenochaeta sp. MPI-SDFR-AT-0127. Taxonomy (NCBI): domain Eukaryota; kingdom Fungi; phylum Ascomycota; class Dothideomycetes; order Pleosporales; family Cucurbitariaceae; genus Pyrenochaeta; species Pyrenochaeta sp. MPI-SDFR-AT-0127. Next base: position 127,934 of record JAGTJM010000061.1, on the reverse strand, counting down.
TACCGTGCATCGGCCGGTGGTCTGGAATCTGCAGATCGCGCAACAGTCGACTTACTATTCTGGCTGGGAGTTATGTTCGACACCTTGTCGGCAGCGATGCACAGACGACCCCTCGTAGTGTCCGACGAAGATAGCGATATGGTACTAAAAGAAAGCAGGCAAGTGGCAGTTCCAATCAACGATGGCGCAGAACTAGTTTCAATGGGAGATGGAAATGTTCTTTGGGACGACTATCTGTTTGCTCGTCAGCAAGAACGAATTCAAGAGGCACCCACTAGGTGGCCTTGCTCCTTTGACCAAGCCGCGGCCACATTGTGCGACGCTGCTCCAGTCAAGGTGTTGCTATTCCGGAGAGTCACAAGGATCCAGACGCTCCTCGCTCGATTCTCACAAGGTAAAGCCATTGAGAACGCAGTAAGAGCTGCAGTGGAGGTCACCGAGCACTGGAACAGATCGTATGCTCCATTTATTCAAGACTGCATCCGGGACCATGACCGCCTTCCCCCACGTGTCCAATCGTGGTACATCTGCTTGACAGGCCATTGGCACTTAGCAACCCTTCTTCTTGCAGATCTTATTGAGATTATCGATGAATCCGGTTTGGGTATTGACGCAGCGAAGATCCAGCGTGATTCGACCGAGTTTGTGGCACACTTCCGGGAACGCAACTGCCAGTCACTTTCGGATCTGGCGAGGTGTGCATGCCCTCGAGACGATGCTTCGTTCTCCAAATCGCACGAGTTCCATTTTGCAGTTAGCCAAGGAGCTTTGCTAACAGAGCCCTGGACTGCGGTTCTCATTCGCGCTTTTGCCAAAGCTGGTGTCATTCTGCTGGAAGCACAAACCCTGTTGCCATCAAATACCTGTGGTGACCAGGAGGAAGCATTCCGGCGAGCTGATGATTGCATTCAAGCATTATGGTTCCTGGGCAGGAAGTCTGATATGGCACTCTCCGCAGCAAAGATATTGGGGGAAGCTCTAAAGCAGAGGCGTAAGAGCGCGCTAGAGAGGGTGAACGCAATGAGTGCCTTCCTCGAAGACGAGCTATGGCATGGCTTTGAGGATCTGAATGGAACCTTTGGCATAGACTGCGAGTCATGACCGACCAGCGCCTTCTTCAATTCTAGTGATAAGATGGCGCATACTGTGCTCCAGAAATGTCTTCAGGCCTCAGCAGCGACTGATTTTGGATTGACTAAGCCATTTGAGTCTGCCTGCTTCGACTTAGCGCACAGTTCTCACGCAACACGCAGAACCGTAAGAAAACAAAATAAGCAAGTATAGAGAGAATGCTCTCTTGAGGTTATACCGGGATGAACTCAAGGCTCTGCACATTGAGGCATCTAATAGAGACTGAGGCGGGTTATAGTGTTCATGAACCCCCGGAGTATGGCAAAAGTGGTATGGTAGTCCGATTTCAACTACTCAATCTTTGTTTGCTGTGATTACTTTTTCGACCAGGCAACATGGGGCTCCAAGAGGGATCTCAAATTGCGAAACGATGCGACGACCGTGGCGTTCGTATTCACAAAAATGGATATTCATGGTTGATCTATGGGTAACTTATGGAAATAGAGAAAAGGCAAACCTTCAACGGTTGGTACCAAAATGCATACAAAATATAGTAAATGAGCCGCTGATAGTAACGGTTTACTGAAGGCCCCAACATCTATTCAAAACTCAATCTGCTCCCGTCTTCCTGGTCCCATTTAACACATGCGCCTCCACTGTGCCTTTGGGCCACAAGCTCGGCCCAGGCGCCGTGTAATTTGTGATCCGACTCCAAAATTCGGGAATCAACACGCCCGTGGAATTCCACTGATACCCTCCCGGAAACAAGATCGTTGGTCCTGGAACGCCTTCGCCGGTTCCAGTGACATTGATTTGTGCACATGCGACGTAGAACTGCGACTTGTCCGGCTTATGGGCGGCATGTAAGGCTAGACCTTCAGCACGTATGAGGTACTCGCCAGGCGGTGTTTCAATTGGAAGCTTGAAGTTGAATGTTCGAGCACGGTGCGTAGCCCATTTGAGAAGGCCATCACTTGCACCCTCACTCACGTTGAGCGAATATGTCAAGCTGTAAATCTTCACCCAATCTCCAGATCCATCGTAGTCTGCTGCAGCACCCGGTGCCTTCGAAATATAAACTTGCTGGGGTCCTGGATGTCCAAAAGTATCTTTCACAGCGAAACCAAGGGTATCTCCGGCGGCTACAGTGTATGTCTGGGTATCGAGGGCAACGCCGGAGGAAGCGCCGGAGTTACACCGCATGTCTGTGGAGTTCACATTCTGAAGGGGCTCATTGGTGTTGTTAGTCTTGCGTACGTATTGGTATGCTCCACCAATGATCTCGCCATTCACGATGATGCGATCGTAGTTCCAGTGAGCAAGGCAGGTCGAGGTGCTGAGAGCAAAACAGGCAAGGGTTAAGGAGCTAATCTTCATACTTGGTGACTGGAAACGAATTGCCAGATAGAACTGTTGAACAGGAATTTTGATAACTATCCTCGCAGAAACTGTTTTGGCGGGAATTGACGTTTTAAATAGCAGTGCCGGGAGACGATGTACCGATTTAAGTAACATTACATATTGTTCCGTAGCAAGATTGAAGGGTCGAATGCCGATCGTTAAAACACAGCCGGGATGTTTTTTATTGCCGGGTAGTATAAGTGTGCGTATTAATTGACGCTGGGTCAATCAGCAAATAGGGACCCCGAAATTTTTGATTATGAATTTCCCACTGCTCGTTTCGATTCAAGTAGCGTAAGCGAGGCAGGGTGTCGACGAAGATTGGCATTACTAGATTGTATACCTCAATTGCCATTCGTTTCCATTGTAGAACTAGGGAATGGATCGCGTGCAACCATAGCAAAGACTGTTTATACGGCTTGAGCAAGTAGTATCGGATGCATCTTGCTGATCGCCACCCCATCCATGGATGCCAAAGCGCCCGCCCGATACAGGCATGCTGCAGAGACTACAGCGCGGGTCTGTACTTGCAATTGCAGGTAAATCAAGCTTGCCCGTAGTCCGGACGACGTTGGAAACAATGCTTGGGAAGTTTTCCTCCACAGACTCGAAATACTGCTTCATTAGATCGTCGATGGTTGTGTTCCTTGAGCTCAGGGAAGCTGGTGTCGCACTCAATACTGGCTCGTGCACAAGTGATGCTGGTGCTGGACTGGCCAGAGTGATATATGAAATCAACTCTTTTTTCAGGACATCGCGGAGCGGATAGTGGAAGTTTGGGCCAAAGGGCGATTCGCCATCTGTTACTTTCCATGGTAGGGAGAATCCTCGACCTTTTGCAGTCTCGGCAAGAGTCTTTTCCGCAAGCTTAGTGGTACTATCGCCCCACAGAATGCTCTCGCATTCTGTCATTTTGGCATGTTCAACAATGAGTCTCGTCCTAAGCGTATTCAGTACGTCTGCCCGAGCGGTGGCTGAAGTAAGCGAGTCGATCAAGTGAGCAAGTCGTTCACGCGGAGGAGATATATGCTGATTTTCCACGCTTGGTACCAAGCCTTGAAGTGGCGCATCGTCAGGGATGAGGCGGAAAATATGATGCAGTGGCAGCGACGCGTACTGGTGGTCCGGATAAAGCTCTCGAGCTTTATTAAGTAGGTCTTGCGCAGATGTAGACTGCTCTGGATCCTCAATCAGTACAGCATGGATCTGGAACCCAGTGCGGCCAGTCTTGCTTCTCTGTGTTTTGAGATGCAGATCTAAGATATGGAGCAGGGTGACCGAAGAGACTCCAAAGGAGAGCGGTAATAGGACTCTCCGCTGCTGATCCGAGGCAGCAAAATTCACACGGAAAGTTTCCAAGCGCTTGATGCATTTAGTATGCACGTATCTGGCGAAGCAGTCGCTGTTTGAAATTTTTAGCAAGATGATTCATACTCGAAAAGTGCAAGACTGACTGGCAAAGCGGCTCTGAGCGCACCACGAGGACAGAAATGTTATCCTTGCACCGCCTGCAGGGGACATCTGACACGCCAGTAACGTGTTTCCCTGGCATGCTTTGTGATGGGACGGGCAGACCTGGTGGTGAGTTTTGGTAGGGCTGAATTTGTCGGTCGTGGTTGCCGTTCTCGTTAGCATGCGCCACATTTGGAAAGCGCGCTAGTGACAGCTCCCCGGCAAGGCGGCTTCACGGAAGTGACGAAGGCGCAGCCCAGACATTGACACTCAACGGCAGCCTGGACCTGATACCCATGATCCATCGTTCACCGAGGCGTGAAGAAGACGCACTCGCACTAGACCTACGCGCATCGCCCCTGTTTGCTGAAGCCGCGCATCCTTCCAGCCGCCCGCTCCGCCAGCTGGCCTCAAGCCTCGTTGAAGCATGAAGCCATGGCGCGCCGTCACTTTGCTGCTCCTGTCGAGCATAACGGCAGTAGCAGCCATCGATATCACTCTCAATAACAAGGACGGCCAGAAATGCTCAGGCATGTACAGCAAGAAGTCTTGGGGGGGCAAAGTCGAGCCCTTCATATTGGTCAAGTTCCTCAAGAACGGCGACAGGAACAAGGAGGTGGAAGATCCCACTGTCGGCGTAGTCATCTGGGAATGGAAGGATACACTGCTCTTGGGAAAGCCTGACGATGTGGGCGTCAACGAGGTTGGTAGATATGTCGCTATCCAAAGCCTAGATCGACTAACAAATGTGTAGCGGCAGTACATTTGCGACGATGAGTCGATAGATGCGCAGCTCTGTAATGCCACACACAAGGGCGAGTGGATTCTGACCGACAATGCCGACGCCGACTCCAGGAACCACATTCGCACCGCCGCAATCCACCTCAAAGATCCAAAACCCATCAACTACCCAGTCGCAAGCGGGGAGAAAAAGGTGTCGATCAAGACGGGATATTACTGCGTGGCTACCCTCCCTCTCCAGAGCAATCTCGAGTACGAGGCTATCGTCACCTTCCGTAACGCATACGGCGAGCTTCCGGCAGCGCAGATTGCTAAGCTTCCTTTTTACGGCGGCATCACCATTGTGTACTTTGTCGTTTTGAGCTTTTGGGGCTTCCTCTACTTTCAGAATCGGCACGACATTCTGGCAGTCCAAAACTACATCACCGCTATTCTCGTCTTCTTGGTGGTGGAAATGCTGATGACTTGGGGATTCTACGACTACCAGAATCGCCATGGTAACAACGTAGGCGCCAAGGCGCTCATGATCGTCGTGGCAGTACTGAATGCCTTCCGTAACTCGTTCTCCTTCTTTTTGCTCTTGATTGTGTGCATGGGGTACGGTGTGGTCAAGCCTTCACTCGGGAAGACCATGACCATTGTCCGTTGGCTCGCTGTTGGACACTTTGTCTTTGGCGTTATCTACGCCGTCGCCTCGCTCACTGTGCGTCCAGACGATGCCGGGCCCCTAGTACTGCTGGTCATCCTGCCTCTTTCCGCCACTCTAACCGCCTTCTATATCTGGACACTCAATTCTTTGAACCTTACCATGAAGGACCTCATGGAGCGGAAGCAGCACGTCAAAGCTTCCATGTACAAAAAGTTGTGGTGGTGCATCTTGACAAGTATCATTGTCATCTTTGGGTTCTTTTTCATCAATAGCTTCACATTTGCTGGAGCTTCTACACCAGATTTCGCGCCAACTCATTGGCAAACCAGGTGGTTTGTACTGGATGGCTGGTTGAACTTGGTGTATCTGGCGGATGTATGTTTTGTTGCATATATGTGGCGGCCAACAGCGAACAACAGGAGGTTCGCCATGAGTGACGAGGTGAGCGATGAGAAGAATGGGTTTCCGAACTACTTTGCTCACATGTATACAGATCGCGCAAGATGATGAGGGCTTTGAGATCGCTTCACTCCGCGACTCCCTTGATGAAGAGGACGGTCCAGACGGCCACGCGCCTTCATACGACCCAGTTCCAAGGTCACGCAACAACAATGCACGCGACATCTCACCGTTACCCGCACCACAGCCTCAAAAACCTATCGTGCCGCCTAGGGAGAGCCTCGATGGAGACACAATCTTTGCTGTGGGCGAGGACGATAAATGGAGCGATGACGAGCTTGAGCCGGCGAGCCCAAGAGAGGCCGACAATGAGCACTCGAGGTTAACGGGTCGAAAGGACACCTAGAATTTAGCTTATCGCGATAAAAGGAGTGAAGATGTTGTTCTGATGGCTCAAGCTGAGCATTGGCGTTGAGTGGGTATTGATATGTGTAATGTATGACCTGGATGTACACCTCATATCACGTACGGACTAAGCATATATGGCGTTTTTTCTTGTACTTTTGATGTACCCATATCTATCTGTGAAGTGATTTATTCTGTGGTGGTGCCTTCCAAAATTAGGCCTAAACTAACTCCGGTAAAGCCGAGACCGCTTAACTTTCTCGTGAGAGCTCCTACAGTCGTGTTGTCAAGCCTTACAGCCTGCACCAAGTAACATGGCTAGTCTATCACAGTCTGCGCCGCTTCGCGGTGTAGCATATATTTGTACAGCATGCCAGATCAGGCTCCGTCCTCGCCAATGCGCCCGCTTCGATACAATTCGAATGTTCGGCACTGCGTCATCGCCGAAGCACAACTCTACAACCCAATGTGTACCACTCCACCATTCACGGCAACGTGCTGTATGTCGAACGCCTAGCACTACTTATAGCGGAGGCATCAAGCCGCTGCATCCATTCTCGACCTCGATTCCTCCACAGGCGCAAGGCGATGCGGGCATTGCGCCTCTTCCGCACCGGCAACTCATCTCGCTCTCAGGTCCCGATGCTGCCAAGTTCCTCCAAGGCCTCATTACACACAACGTCGACCCAGAACTCCATTCATCGTTCTACTCGGCGTTCCTCGATGCTCGTGGCAGGGTGTTGTGGGATGTCTTCATATGGGCATGGCCAGAGCTCGCCGCAAAGGAAGGACATTGGGCGTGCTACATCGAAGTAGACGAGGGGGAGGTCGATGCACTGAAAAAGCACTTGAAAAAACATAAGCTCAGGAGTAAAATCAAGATTGCGCATGTAGAAGATGAAGGAGAAGGAGGTACGAGAGTATGGGCATCCTGGGGTCTTGCGGATAGAACTTTGCACACCAACGCCATTATTGCTGATTTGGATGATCCGAGAGCACCGAGTCTGCGGCGCTATCTCGCACGAGCAGACGGCGAGATTAAGGCAGACGGTGTCGAATCGATTGACGCAAAAGCGTACCAGTTGCAGCGGTACAAATACGGCATACCTGAGGGACCGCAAGAAATACTCAGAGAGAGTGCACTTCCTATGGAGTGCAACGTCGACTTGTCACAAGGAATTGATTTCAAGAAGGGTTGTTATGTAGGCCAAGAACTCACTATACGAACAAAACATACAGGGGTTGTTAGGAAGCGCATGTTACCAGTGCAGCTTCGCAGCTCTACTGCATCGTACAACTTTCCAGAATATGGTGCGGACATCAAGCAGCTGGATGAAAACGGATGCATAAAAAAAGGACGTGCAGCAGGGAAGCTTATTGCAGGAATCGGGGATGTAGGCCTTGCGCTCTGTCGGCTGGAGATGATGACCAGTATGAAGATCAGTGCTGAGGGAGGAAGTTGGAGACCGGGAATGGAATTTGGCATTGAAAACAATGGCGAGATCATCAAAGTCAAGCCTGTGCTGTATGATTGGTTTGTGTTACGGGAACGCGAGCTGTGGGACAAGAACCGGACAAGAATATGATTTACACGTGGGGTAGTGACGAGAATACTATCTTCTGAACTAATTTGATCTGAACTCGTCTGGTCTAGGAAAAAATACGGCCCCTTCCCTTTCAACAGGTTAGGTGCAATGGCTTAAGCAGAACGCCTTGGTCTTTCACCGAGCGGGGCTGTGCATTTGTGGCTTAGCTCATTGCCAGGAGCCTCACATTCTGTACCTTTAACTATCCATAATCAACCAGCAGCGCCCTAGCTTTGAACAACTCAACACGTCCTACCACAAGTCATTACCAAGGCCCAGTCTTACTACAGTGGGAGTATATTCAGGGAGTCATGGCTGTTATACTTCCTTCGAAGTCGTCAAAACCCCATGTTTTCATTTCAAACATCATTTCGCGATTTCGGTCAAAGAACAGTAAAGGCAGCAAAACTTACGAAAGTCATATGCCGCAAGAGATACAGCAAGACGCACGCCCACCGCTCATACCAGCGCCGCTTCCCCTGGTACTTCCAGAGCACCAACTGTCCCTCTCAAGCCTCGGCTGGACAACTGTCACGTTTCCGCAATCCACGTCACAGTCACAGGATCCTGCAGATTCAAATCCAGAATCAAGTCATCAAGTGCTAGGGCATCACCCTCTACAAATTGCTTATGAAGCATTGTTCGCTGCAAGCCAAGCTTTCTTTGATCAGTCGGATGAAGAGAAGCAAGTTTGGAAGCACAAGCTCGGCTCCGAGGAGGGTTGGTCGAAAATCCCCGGCGAAAAGGAATTCATCACTCTTAGGACATTGGAATATTGTCCTGAGGTCCTAAGGGAGCCAGCGAAAAGATACTGGGATCTCATGGGTGCTCACCTCTCTAGCACACTTGGTCGGATATCGACGTCTCTGGCCCTGCCAGCTGGTGAGGACGAGGGCTTACAACAATTTGTTGGACCATGCGCTACGTTTCAAGCGTCAGACGACTTGAAGACGGCTACCATGCTCCGACTTTTCCGCTACGAGGGTTGGGAGGCAAAAGTCGTTGCCGAACCGCACGCTGACCTGGGGCTGCTGAGTATCGTCGTGGGCAATGTACCTGGCTTAGAAGTCTGGGACGGACAGACGTGGTTCGAAGTTGAACGCGAAGTCGAAAGGTCGGGGCAGAAGGGTGCTAGCATGCTCGTCGGGCGTCAGCTTGAGCGCCTGTCTAATGGGCGATATGCCGCTGGAGGTCATAGGGTTGTTTCGTACGGCTCGCATAAGCCAGTCGTCGTAGCGCCTAGTGAATCTAAAGTGGCTCCTGCAGATATCAAGCCGATTGCTCCTGCGGTAGAGGAGAAGGCGTATCGCTTCTCCATTGTTCTTGTCTTGCGCGCACACGAACCAGTCATCATCAATTCAGACGAGCTAGTAACTGACATCACGGGAAAATGGGCGGATCCTATCAAAGGTGTCACGGCCGGCAAGTTCTACGAGGAGATCAGGGGTAGGCACTTCAACATCAATATCGATGTGAGCGAACGCGAGAAGCAGAGACGGAGGGTGAGGCAGGTGAAAGGCAAGGATGGAGAAGGTTTCAGCTGAGCTGTGGTAGGTATGTCAACTTCCCTCCTGTCGTGATTCCGCTCTATTACCTCTTTCAGAAATGTACATCTATTGCGTGATATCTTAGCAAAGCCCAATTTAATCTTCCTCGTCATCAGCTCATCGACCTCACATATGCATAACCACACGTGAAGTACCCTACGTTTCTTTTTCATATTGCTGGGAAGATCTTGAGAAGAGATCATTTTACCTACGCAATTTTAGTCAAACAAGCCGGATGGGTTTGCCAAAAGAATGGCATTTGACAGACAGAAAGGATTCAATACAATGACCAATGCGACATTGGGAACAAAGAAGACGACACGAATCGATTCATCACGTTTTTGTCGGATGGTATGAGAGTGATGGCAGAACCATGTTGACTTGAACAATTGACGTATGCTTTGTAAGTGCCGGAAACACTCAAAGGCCACTGCGTGTCGCAGAACCTTTAGTGGCGTCATGCATATCATTTTAATGCATGATTGGAGAACAAGCGGCATAGGACCATCAACCATAAATTATCAGTATCGGTTAAGACAGAATCGTTATATAGCCTGAAAGAACAAAATTAGTCACAACGCAACTGCTTGAAATCATTTGAAGCTTGGCCTCCTATAATGTAAGCAATACAGTTTCAATGATGAAGACGGTCGCAATCCTATACTACATCATCCAAGCAACATGAACGTTTATTTAAAATCTCGCATAAAGTCATACTCGTGAATAACTAGCAAATAGTTCTCTTTACAATGAAACGGGAAAGCCAATGCGGCTGACTATGAGATGGTTTGAAGCATTTGCTTGAGGAGTGGGAGCACGGCTCGCCAAGTCCGAGTACATTCATTTTCTAGCAAGAAAGCTTCTGGCCAAAAGCACTTCGAGCAACCTAATTTTCGTTGTCAGCTCAAAGATATTATGCCATGAATCTCAGGTCAAACTTACATAGCTTCTGAACCTTTTGCCGAACACATACGCTGGGATGGTCAACGCACAGATACCAAGATTAATCAAAGTGATGGCGTCGAAGACAGTGCGAGGTCCAACCTTCGCCATCACGCCATTCGCATACGTCGTAGCGATGAATGTGAAGACGGCTTTGGTGAAGTTAATTGTTACGAAGGCTTGATTGGCATCGCGAGGATGGCAATCGATGACGTATGTGAGAGATGCGGTTGACGCAAAGGGCACTGACATCGAGTGGATGCTCATAAACACCATGGGCCAAACAATGGGAGCTCCACGCTGTGCACTCATTCCGAAGCCCAGGAAGCCGATTGTCGCGCATATAGTTGCCGGAATCATAAGGGTCAGGCGAAACTCGGGCTCGAACACACCCTTGTTCCTTCGTGCCATGAATTTCGCGATAGCATCTGCAGTCCAACCAGATATGGGCGCGCCAATCAGAGATACAGCAAGAAGCGGCAGATTCGTAAGACCGATTTGGGCGGGGCTCAGCATGTAGGGAGGAGCAGAAAACACGCTGACCGAGAGAACAGAGATTGTGAGTAGCCATGTAAAGTACGAGCCGTAGACAATAGTCGAGAACAGCACTGCCGGATAAGCGATGAGTGGGACGGGCTTCCAGGCGCTTTTCCAGAAAGACTCTTGCGATAGACGGCCTCGGAAGATGCGCAATTGCTGGGCACGTGTTTCCTTCTGCTCGTCGTTCTCTAAGAAGGATAGGTCTTTTTCGTCAGATGCCAGCTTCTTCCCCGTGGGGCGGGCGCCGTAGTATGTGGTTTCTGGAACGAAGAAGTAGATACCAAAAAGTATTGGGATGAATATAATTGCAGAGATGCCGAATGTCGCCTCAAAGGATATCTTCTCGATGATGGCGCCTGCAATGGTTTGTCCAAGAAGAACTCCGCTTGCGAGCATGCAACCCCAGATACTGATCCGAGTGCCGCGCTGATGTACGAAGTACATGTCTGATACAGTCGATGTGACGAGTGTCTCAAGAGGAGCCGACGCCATACCTTGAATGACTCGCATGACTGCGAGCGAGACGAAAGACTGCTGCATGTTAGCTCAGCCCGGAGTTGAATCTTGGGCACAATCCGCGTTCATACCGTCGTGAAGTAACCCCAAATGTTTGTAGCTAGAAGTAAAATAGTCGAGATGACGAAGAACGGACGCTTGCCCCATATATTGGCACCTGCCGCGGTGAAGAACGTTGTGAAGCCGATCCAGAAGGCGAGGAACCCGATTATGAGACTTGCCACTAAGTCGATGCTAACATTGTACTTGATTGCTACAAGGTGCAAACCAGGTGTTACCATAGGCCCAAGGCTGGTGGAGAGTTAGATATGCGTCACTCGTGTTGCGAAAGCTACGTACGCGGTTGTGACACCGGAGCTGAAGGCCAGAATGATCATGACCGTTTCTTTCCAGACGCTCGACCTGATGGACGGTTAGAATGATCTGATCGGCGATTGAAATGAAGGTATCAAGACCAATTTAGTGGATCGTTGGGACTATCTGATGGCTGAGGTTGCAAGATGATATCGCCATCCTTCTTCAGAGAGCTTTCGTCAATGGCAGGGTCCTCTGTCATGAATGGTCAATAACCACAATATGTCTCTCGGCTTGTGTAGTCTCACTATCAGCTTCCAAGTTGTTGATTGTAGCAGTCCCCGGTGGCGCAGCCATGTGGCTGTCCTCTAGTACGCCGAAACCCATCTTGCTGCTCGTGTATGACTCGGTGCGTGGAAACAAAAAGCTAGCCCAAGGACCGGGAGAGGACTGCCAGCAGACCTGAAAATTAACTTGCTATAAAAAGCGACGCAAAGAAGAGGATGGCAAGAAGGAACTTTAGACACGATAACGAGGTGAGCTCTTGAATTCTGTGAGGAGATTCCCTGTTTATCACATCACCCTCAGACTAAAAGGCACGATTACTGAAGCATCCAGGCAGTCCCAGTTTGGGCGAAACAGCGATGAAGCATCCCACTCACTGCTACATTCGGCTTATAGGATATCGATAAGGTGTGACATAGGGTACAATTGCCGTAGCATGATGGATAGGAGCCGAACGCCAAGACGTGGTGATTCTCCAACACATTCTGAGTTTCAGTCTGTCCAAATGGTCCTGGAGGGGAACCATCATATTGGAGAGCCGCGTGGCCTAAGGAAAATGGAAGCCATCGACGGTCCTGAATGAGCATTCGAGCAGGAATATTAAAGTCGAGATGTGGTATAATCATGATGCATTCGTTTATGTCGCAGGAAAGGCCGGGAAGTCTATCTTGTGTAGAGAGCTATCTACCGGTGCAAACCCAAAAGCGGCATTTTGAGACAGCATAGTAAGGATCAGGAGCGCGTGCAGAAAGCATGGCCATATCGGCAAGTGGAGGTGGGGTGATAATCCGATGGCGTGTGAACAAGGCAAAACACATGACATGCGCCTGAGGCGTTCCACAATGCAAACAGAGGAATTGCGTAAGCATTTTTTGAGGCTTCCGGGACCGGTTCACATAACTAAGAGCCGAACGAAGATTCATTGGTTTCTGGCGCAGAGGCATATCCCGTGAAACACTTGAGACGGATCCATCCGCAAGATCTTGGCAGTCGATTGTTAATCAAAAGCTTGGGGAGCTTCTCAACGTTTATTAGTGGACCGAACACAACTCTTAGTTTCAGTAGAGCATTAGCGTGAAAGAAGCATAGTTCACTTTTAATGCTTTGAGCAACTATAGTAGTACTGCCTGTGTAGCAGGAGTGCAACCAGTCTGAGTTAGCACAAACTTTGAGCCATAAGCAATGAGCTACTTACCACTTAAGCCGATGAAAGTGGCACATGTTGTGAAAGAAGACGTGCACAAGTTTATGATTGCGGGCGCAATGATGAAGCGGAGGCAAGGGGAGAAATTAGGCCGCATTGCGGTGCAAGCTTGCTGCAGCAAGAATCTGTGCTGACGCCAATTGAAACTGCTATTCTGAGGTGTTTTGACTCCTTTGGGCTCACACTGTACGGAGGTTAATCACCAAGCCGAACGATCAGCAGTAAAGAAAAGTGGTCCACACGAAGAACTGTTACACTTGCCTTATGCGGAATGGTTTCCGCTGCCTCTAACCGCCATTGTGTACGGAGGGGCAAAATATACCCCGCTAGCAGGTAGAATGCTCATGTATTTCGCCATCGTCATTGGAGAGCATGTCATGTTGAGGCGTAGATGAACTGTTTAACTCCGGTGTAGGTGCTTATTCAGATGCATACTGAAAAACATATATGAATAGCCAAAGTTGGACTTGAGAAGCTCACTTTGCTCTACCGCATCAAGTCTCAAACTTCAAGTTTAACTCCATCTCTCCTCAACTAGTCCAACAGCACAACACATCTCCATCATGGCCATCGGAATAGCTCTCATCGGCAGCGGAATCTTCGCCAAAGAAGAACATCTCCCTGCCATTAAGGCAACGCCTCTTCTCTCGTTGAAAGCAGTCTATTCGCGCTCCCTGCAGTCTGCGCAAACACTGTCTGAGAAACTTTCCGATGTCGAATTGTACAGCAATGACCAGGAAGGAAAGACATTCGACGATTTGCTGAAGAGGGAGGATATCAAAGCCGTCGTCATCGCGTATGTCTCACCTGCTGAATAACATGCACAAAACCCACACGCAGTTCTTCTGACTTAGATAGGTTGCCCATCCTCGCCCAGCCAGAGTACATCAAGAAAGCTTTGGCGGCTGGGAAACATGTGCTTGCAGAAAAGCCAATCGCCAAAGACGTTGCAACGGCCCAGGAGCTGATATCGTGGACTCAGAACCCCTCCAATACACAGGCAACCTACACGGTAGCGGAGAACTTCCGCTTCCTCGAATCCTTCCTATATGGCTCCAAGCAGGTCGCTTCCCTAGGCCGCATCCTTACTTTCCGTGTCCGCGTTGCGGCGTTTGTCCAGCGGGGCGGCAAGTACTTCGAGACTGCCTGGCGCAAAGTGCCTGAGTATCAGGGCGGCTTCTTGCTAGACGGCGGTGTGCATTTCATTGCAGGGACACGGCTGTTATTGCAAGGCGGCGGGCAGACGATCCAGACAGTCAGTGCATTCACTGCGCAATTGCAGAAGCATCTTCCGCCTGTTGACACTCTCAATTCGACTCTTCAACTCTCAAACGGCTCGTCTGGAACTCTGTCGATTTCTTTCGGCACCACAGACACCGGCTCAGAGTACCTCGTTGCCTGTGAGAATGGAAGCGTGCATGTGAGTCGAGGAAAGGTCACCATTACCAAAGACGGAAAGGTGACAGAAGTCAAAGAATTCAAGGATGAAGGCAATGGAGTGAGCCAAGAGATCAAGTCGTGGGCAGAGAGTCTGGAAAAGGGGAAGAGAAATGAGTCGCAGAGCCCAGAGGAGGCGTTGCGAGATCTCGAAGTTCTCGAGGCGTGTTTGAAGAGTGGGGAGCAGGGTGGCAGGCCTGCGAGTGTTAAACTATAATGGTCGAAATGCATTGAAGAATGATTGAATGAAGAATGTCTATGCGAGACAATGTGAACAGGTCATTGCTTTTGATATGTTTGGCTGTAATACAATGTTGAAGGAAAGTCTATATTCATGGGTATCTTTATGGTGCTTTTCTCACTCTCTATTTGCCATCAATCGCTCAAAGCTACAGCTAAGAACCTCGACTACGTTTCCCCAGGGGTCTTTTACATACGCCGCCTTGATGACACTGCCATCCACCTCTTTCCCAAGTTCGACTGTTTCGCCAACTTGACTCCCACCCTTCTCGACTACACGCTTCACAGCATCGTCGACATCCGATGCCGTGACGCAGATGTGGAAAACACCTGCCCTGGTGTAATCGAAGTCGGACGAAGATGGTACAGGTTGATGTGGTGGGTCTATGAACTCAAAGATTTCGAAACCGACATTGTTTCCGGTGGATAGGAAGGCGGTTTTAACCTTGTGGAGAGTGGAGCCATAGATGCGGAATATCGGTGCGTGTGGATTCGTGTTTCGATCCGCTAGTTTGTCGCTTCTAATTAGGTCACACATCAGCTCTCGTCTCTCAGCCCGCCCAACTTCTCCCAAACAAGACTAGTCTGGGATGAAGGAACAAAGGTCGGCGTACCTGATCTTCTTGAACCCAAAGATGCTGCTGTACCATTCGACCGCTGCGTCACAGTCACGGACCGAGATGGCGATGTGATTGACGACATGGTTGTGAATCTAGGACTCAGCGGCGACGTCAATGACGCTCTTCGTGTAGTATTTGCAGTTTGCAATGGCGCAGAAACGGGGGTTTTAAGAAAGACGCGCGCAGGCGGGAATTGACTGACAGGAGGCATTGTAACGAGCAATTGGTCAAGTTGAAGCTTTGGGTGATGATGGTGGTGAACACAGCAATTGGACCAGTTGTATTGTTGTAAAATGCCTCTCAGATTTGATCTGAAGAAGCATAGGTCGGGTACAGTCGATCTTTATACAAGCACAACTTGAGTCACGCTACCTCGGCGTGAGGAGTCACAAGCGGTAACTTGAGGGATGTGCCGTTTCGGTCAAGCTTGAAATCAGGCTAGCCTCTCGTGAGGTCAGGTCGATGCTTGCCCGGTGTCGCGGTGCGGATCCGGACCACTTCGCCGGGTAATTTTCGTAATGGAGAATGAGACGCCAGGGAAACAGGCAGTTGATGGAGCAGGCAGATGTGATTGACGGTACGCATCTTATAGCGCCCGCTACCCCGGAATGCTTTTCCGCAAGGCGTTGCGCCGGACCTGGACAACCGTCAAGACTCGAGGACGCCCGTTTGGACAACATGAATGCGTGGCTGAAGTGCACACCCAAGGTGTTTGGCTGCGGTGGGGCTGCCGACTGTTGGCACACGGTGCTTGTCAAAAAGAAGACGTGCGACATACTTTTGGCATTGCGCCATTGAGCATGAGAAGTTGCGGGGTTGGCACGCCGGGGTTCGGGATCTACTAACCACCCATAACCCAGGTAGCCTACGAGCTTGTCTTCGATATTCACATGCTTCTCTATAATTAGCCGCAATCAAATCACAATGGAACAATGGGCGCTCAGTTTGTGTAGAGAGAGCCAGGCGACGATCCCGACACCGGTGGATCTGCTGGTTCAAGTATGCAGATGAAGTCATCATGCGTGCACGTTGTCAACTCTATGCTGCATTCTAAGGCGAAACAAACACTTTGCGCGCAGCCCACAGAATGTGCCGAGGGCAAAGTAACAGCCATGCCCAGTGGGATCTATGCTTGGGAATTTTCATCTATCTCACATCCAGCACGGTGCCTGGCTGCCTTGCAAGGCCATCTCCTTGGTCGTCTGCTGGCTGCCTCGTCCTTGGTTTCAATTCGCATAAAACGTCACAGTAACCCGCTGTCAGGGTCCACAACCATGTCTCGAGATGCTCGCCTTTCCAAGCCAAGATAATCTCAGATCGTTGTTTCAGAGGCCATGTGGAACTCCGGATGAGAGCCGCTGAGCCGCAGATCCGCAAACACTTGGCCGCTACATGTGTCATGTTGCAAGCACCGGCAGACCGGACTGTTTTTGCGGGCCTTTCCAGAAGCTGTTGCATGAACGCATTACGCAGGTACAGCCAAGATTGCACTATCAACCGTCATGAATTTGGAGAATCTACCTGGTATCATCGCAGAACGCCCGCCCGCCAACCCTATGAAGCATTATCAACCTTCTGCCAGCGAGACCTCAACGTACCACCAACGTCTTGACCACATTGGTATCAATGTCGTGTAAATCCGCTGGAAACTTGCACGACTCGCCAAAAATACAAGACTTTGTGCCCTTGATTTGGTATGTCCTGTGGGGCGGGGCAGGACAACGATGGCCATATATACACTTGATATCTTGACAGCCGCTCCCGTTTTGGCACGGCGCCATGCGAGCAACAAGGCGGAGCGTCGAAATCTCATCTTTGCTAGGCTGGTAGCTATGGACATGCGTACAATTCACGTCGTAGGGGCATTCGTTTCGAAGATAGTGAACATTACACATCTTCATCTTCTTGATTCGGTCAACTTCGGCTTTATCATAGTCCTTGCAGGGAGGATCAACGCGCTGGCCAATTCGATTGCGGGCAATCACTTCTTCACGGTTGGCTGGTTTGTACAGAGGCGATTCCGACACTGAAGGCACGGGCGCTGCTGCCTTGGCTGCCCAGCTATTCGTTGTTGCAGGTATAGGCTTGAGAGATGGAAAGCCATCTGAAGCTAAAGTCGATGATGACGGCGTCCTTGGAAGGTTCATCATCATTGCCTTGCTTGGTATAGGGCTATCCATGAGTTGATTACCTGGCGGCCGGGCAGGCGCCGGAAATCGAGTCGGTAATCCGGACAGCATGTTGAAGGTCTTTAGGTTAGGCGAACCTGAGCCTATGGGTGTAGGTGGCTGAGAGGACACAAACGAATTCGAGCCCCAAGGGACGATCTTGGACTCCCGGAAGAGTCCAGGGAACTTTTTCGTGTTGTACGGCAGAGGTACTAACTCTTTTTCAAACGGTGTCCCTTCGAGCAGAACCACCTTATCAAGCAATTCAGCCTGGTCCAAACACTCTTCCAGAGCTCGTGCGTAGCCATTATCATGAGAGCAGCCGAGAAGGAGCCGGCGACAATGATAGTCTTGAGAAAACAGCTTGAAAGACTCTGTATACACGCAGTGTTAGCCGTACCCGAAGATCTTACGAGCTTGTGAATACTGTTGTTATTGCGATAGATTAACGGACAATTTGGTGTTCTTACCAATAATTTTTTCATCCGCACGATCTTTACCCGCGCCAACGTCAACAAAGTCAAACAACGTCTTTCCTCTGGTAAAGCCACGGACAAAATCTTCAAACTGGCCGACTTCATCGATGGCGCCAGTGCGTACGAGCACGTCAGCCAGCCCACGAACATTGGCGTAGATGCGGCAGACAATACGAGCACCAAGTGGCACATTGCCCTCGGCGTCGATGAAGTCCTGTACGGCGGCGGAAAGCTGAGCTGCAGCACGACGACCACCAAGCTCTCCCTCGCGAAGGTATTCATCAAGGAAAATCATACCGTCGCCGTCAATGAGAACTACAACGAAGGGGTTGTCAGCCTGTGATACGCAAGTCAGCCAACACTCAACAAAAGTATGGATCTTGGCTGGTGACCAAGAGGTTCAGTGCGATCTTGCCCTGGCGCCACGGGAGTTGTTGCCTAGAGGAGTATTACCATAGCCCGCTGCATGTTCTTGATCCATTTCTCGTATTGCTGCTTCTCAGCTTGCCATGAAAGAACCCAATCGTGCTCACGATCGCGCTCAGATACTAAAAGCTGGTGCTGCTGATGGAGATACTCATATCGTGCAACCAGTTCCTTGTCGCCGTCAGTCGACGTTGAATTATGGAGACAAGGCAGCTTACACCCATGAATTTACTCTTCTCCTGGTCATACATTAAAAACTGCTCATATCGCTTGTTTAGTGTAGCTAATTCAGTATCTGGGTCGGCTGGACTAGCTGGTGTAGTGGGCTTTTGTGGATGGCCCAGGCCCAGACCGTGGAGAAAGGGCGACGGCGAAACTGACATGCTGGTCGACAGTCAGGTGGATAAGTTGGACTTGGAGACGGATGGGTGTGAAGCGCCTCAGGGCTTAGTTTGTCAGTGTGCTCTAAAATCGGCAGTGGCTGTGGGTGGGTATTGTGGGAAAAGAAAATCAAGAGAAGAGCGGAGGAAGGACGGCATCCACGGTTGAGATGACAGTGGCAAATGGGCCAGAGCCAGGCAACTGCGGGTGAAGGTGAGTTTTTGAGCCCTCTGTTAGTGGCCGTGAAGAAGAAGAAAAAAAGGGTTCAGTGTGGCCCCCAGACAGTGCAACCATGCCAGACGGGTACGAAGCACAGTGCCGCCGGCGAGGCGCTTCGAGGTGGGCAGTGTAGATGCCACTGGAGCAAGCAGCGACGCGTCAACGCGCAGATAATACTGCTGCTGCTGCGCTGGCAACCATGCCATTCTTTGACCCCCGTCGTTGCGGCGTAAATGCTGTGTCGTTGCGGGCGCTGCCAAAGTGCTCCTCTGGTGGTGCTGATTGGTGTCGCCTGTCGCCTGCCGCCTGATCGGGCAATGGCTCGCTTCGCCCTGGTCGCGCCTGCAACCCTGCCGCCAAGGAGGAAGCTGCGCTCAGACGTCAGTTCCACTTCCAGAAGCCACGTTCGAATTACCCCATCTCCTCTCCCAAAACCCTCTCTGTTGCTGTATCCATCCCGATTGCCTTGTGCTGCATTCACCATGGTCTCCTGGAAGCTCTCCTCTCTGCTCTTGCTCTCTCTGCGCGCCCTCGGTGCCTTCGCTGCCATCGACGTGAGCTCTCCCGCCCTGACGAGTCCATGACATCAATTCACTGACATCCACGTGCTTCAGGTCGAGCAGGTCACAGAGTTGGACGACGAGCCGCAGACGCCCAATCTCAAGGTCGCCGTCTCGGTTTCCTTCCCGCAGTCGGAGATCTTTGGCGTCAAGCTTATCAATGGCCATACTACCGAAGCTCGTCTTTCCATCACCAATGACGAACCCACGCCCATTGGCGTTTCCGTCGTCGGTGGCTCGCTGGTCCAGGAAGTCGCTGGGCAGAGCCAGATTGTTCGCAACCTCACTGCCCAGCGCTACTCGATTGAAATTCCTGCGGGCGCTGAGGAGACGGTTCCCTACACCTTCAGCACCGAACTTCATCCCCAAGACCTGCGTTTGCACCTCGTTGCTGTCTTGAGGGACAGCAAGAACGCCATCTACACTGTCCCGGTTTACAACGAGACTGTCAGCATTGTTGAGGCGCCCACCAGCTTCTTTGACCCCCAGATGTATGTAACCAATGCGCACTCCACAGTCCTTGTCACATACTGCCCACCACATGACCCTTCAGCCGATTTCGCAAATTGCCTAACATACCACTAGCATCTTCTTGTATCTCGTCCTCCTCGGCGCTTTCGGCGGAACTGTCTACTTCATCTACAACACCTGGATTACCACTTTCTTTCCCCAGAAGAAGGGTCGTGGCAAGGGTGGCGAACGCGCGAAGAAGTCTTCGGCTGGCACCAAGAAGGTTGATCCCGCTGACCAGGTTGCTGTCGTTGGTGCTGATGGCCCTGCCGTCACTACTGGAGCTAAGGCATACGACGAGAGCTGGATTCCCGCTGCTCATCTCCAGCGGCCCGAGGCCAAACGTGTTCGTAGCGGCACTCCCAAGTCCAAGCCCAAGGCTTAAACTACTTGCGACAATCTAGGATGGGATAATTGGATAGCACAAGCACGTCCATGATCAGAAGACACGACTCGGATGTCTTCTGGTACGGAACAGAGCTGGGCAGTCCTGCTTTGGATATCGACAGGGTATGGTTGGATATGTAGTCCATCCTTAGGATCATAAGGAGAGTTAGGACGCTGAATCTATTGCGCTGCTGGGGGCGCTACGGCAGCGTACATTTACATGAACAACTTGGCCATCAAAATGTATTCTATCACGATATTAAAAGTTGAGCAGTCTTTTGTATACTATAAGGGAAATAGAATCATATCGTCAGGAGACCTCGATGGATCTTCTAGTTTCATGTGATATACGAGGCAGATGTGAACACCACTTCAGTTTGCACGAGCCTGCCCACGCACTACGACCAAAGTACGTAAAGTATGCACTATTGCTGCATCACGCCAACATGTGAAATTATTCCTGTTTCCACGCATCAAACTCATCCTCTAGATGCTCCTTCAATGCCTTAAACTTATTCTTGTAGTTCTTCCCACAACGCCAACATACCATGTCCCAGTTTGGCCAGTCCCCCGGATGAAACCTCTTACTCCCTTCTTCCAGCGGGAAGTCCTCCAAAGGCACTAGAAAGCTCGTGGTGAAGCTCAAGTAGTGCTTCTTGTGCTTCATCCACGGGGAGCTCATGTCGCGGCTAATGATATGGATATGTAGATGGTTCATGGATGGATGGGTATGGACGCCAGCTACGATGTCAGACAGCCAGTCGCGGCCGCGTGGTAGACGGGCAGCACGTTCCTCGGGTGGCGGCGGCGGGTCTGGTGAGCTCATCATTGTCTCCAGAGCTTCCTGGTATGGCGTATCTGAGACACTGAGGTGCCCGTATTGACGACGAAGCTCAGAGGCTGCGAGCACCTTGAGACGAGCGACGCGTTCGCGTATTTGAATGAGAAAGTCGGCATCTGTGGAGAGTACATGGAGAGGGTGCTGAGAGGAGTAGGCGGGATTTCGTGGGATGAGGAGAAGATGTACGCTGAGGCACTGTCAACACTTATGAATCCCGTAAAGCTAATGACCCAGAACAGTCTTATAAAACTCACCTTGCCTTGGGATACTTGTCGTTGATCACAACAAAATCGTCATCGTACTCGACTACCCTGCCCTCAGGGTTGGTCTCGGGCTTCTCGATGTATATGCCTAACCCATTTCGCGGGTCAAAGCTTGTAAGCACACTCTTAGTCTTTGAGAAGGCTCCAAGAGGCTGCGCGACGGGTGCGGCGGAAGGTTTTGGTTTCTTTGCGTTCGACATGAGTTCTGTGACTACACCGTAAGCTGTTGTCTTCCTCCGGTCGGGTTGAGCCCTTGATTGGAAACGTACATGCATTAGGCCTTTTTTCTGATGATGGGCTTGTAGACAGATTCTGAGGTTTCGGCGCTTCGGCTCCTGATATCTCTTCTGCAGTGATTGCATCGTGAGATTGCTCCCTGCGTGAATTGCTGCTGGTAGTGGGAGACATGGTTAATTGGGCCCTGGGTTATTACGCAGTCTCACGATCATGCAACTGGTCTGTCACGACTATCCTCAATTGTCCCTCTGCGCACTGCTGGAAACTACGAGCCGTGTGTCTGTCGAGTTGTGTCTGCCAGATGCGATGACGAGGTTCGGAAAGAGCGCGGTGGCCAAAGCGCATTCCCGCAATTCGTCGGAATTTCGGATTGCTTTGAGACACCACTTGAGAGTGACGAGATTCCAGGAATGGCTGCGCACTCATGCCAGATTCTTCCTGTCCCGTACAGGCACTCCCAAAAGCGGCGACTACTCAGACACGACATCTGAGCCCTTCTGTTAGCGAGGCCGCCCTTTCTCGCCCACAGACGATCTAGTTTTCTCAAATCTTCTCTTCCGAAGCAGTGTGGTCTCCATGGAGACGTTGAACTTCAATATCCTGATCCTGCAGACTCGAAACGATGCCCAAAAATGCTCACCCGCCGCGCGGGAAACCCGCAAAGAAAACGGTGCCACCTGAAGAAGACACCAGTTTTATTGTGTTTGGGGATGGGAAGCCGAAAAAGAAAAAGGGCGCGAACTCAGGCAATGGAGATGCTGTGCAAGACGACAGTAAGGGCAAGGGAAAGGCTTCAACAGGGCAGCCCGAAGATGGACCCAAGAAGCCGGATACTAGGACTCTGATTGCTGGTGCTTCTTGGACTGGCAAGCTGCCTGTCAACTTGCTGTCAGAGCATTTTCAAAAACAACACTGGAGCAAGCCCGATTACCGAATCGTAGGTCTTGATCCAGGCTGTTACATACCGCACCTAACATAATCTAGCGTAAAGATGGCGAAAAGCACTTTGCCTACGCCGTGGTACTGTCGAAGATGAACCAAAAAACGCGAGAGACTACCACTCTTCCACCGATCAAGATCCCAACCGAGCTCGAGGACAAGGCACATCAGCCTACTGCAGTGGAAGCTCGCAATTTCGCTGCAGCCTATACCCTCTTTCGCGTCGCTAGCGCAAAGAATCTGCACATGATGCTACCGCCAACATACAAAGATCTTTGGAAGGCAGACTTCATGGATCTCAAGAAGAGAGATGAGGCCGAAGGCAAAGGTTGGATGTATGAAGCAGACCCCTTCTTCGGGTTTGCAGAGCGCGAGAAAGCTAGAGAAACAGCAGCCAAGGCACGAGAGAAGAGGCAGAAGCAACAGGAGGAGGCTCAAAAAGCACACAATCTCCAGCCTGGCGCAGTCATGCCGAGCTCTCGAGGACCCTCTCCTAACAGAACGTTGTTGAAAGGATGGGAACGAGTCCCGAAGATTGAACTGGGGAAGCGAACACGAAAGGAAGCAGAACGTCTCATTCGCAGAGATGCGCTCTGGAATCCAAATGATATTCAGATGAACACAGTATTGAAAACCAGGCTCATAGATGAAATAGCCGACCTCGGGTTCCGGAGAAGCCACGTAGAAGAGGCTGCTGATCTGTGTAAAGATCGTGAAGAGATTATTGAATGGCTCCTCATCCATGTTCCAGAAGACGACTTGCCACCCTGGAGCTTGCCCGAGGGCTATGTAGCTGGTGTCAGTATGGCTAGCTCTAATCTCAAGCGAGAGGGTGCCGTCAAACGTCTCACTGCTACGGGATATTCTGCAGACCTCTGCGAAGAAGCTTATGACAGTCAAGGTGGGGATGAGAGAAAAGCAGCAGCACTTCTACAAGCACGCCTCCTGCGACCGAATGAGGACGACAAAGACATTGCACAAGAGTTGGCAGCCCTTTCCATTACTGATGCTGCAGATGAGTCACCTGAAGATGATGCATGGGAAATTGAGATGTCATCATTGGGAGCAATTTACGACAAGCTCTTTTCTCGCCTTTCTCCTTTGACCTGTCGCATTGAACTCGATGTGAAACAACAGGGTAAACGTCTTATATTGCAAGTCAGAAAACCGTTTGGCTCATACCCACTTGTCGTACCTATCATCACTTTTGAGGCAGCTATTCCGGCATATATCAGACTGAGCATTGTCAGGCAAGCGCTTTTGCACGCGGAAGCTAATTTCATCGGGATGCCCATGATCTACGACATTGTGGATTGGTTGCAACAAAACGCTGGTGAGGTTTTCAAGAACCCAGGCCGGTTGACTGATGTATCTTCCGGTCTCACTGCAGCAGATCATTCTATCGATCATCAAAGTCAGAGACGAGCCGTTAAAGGTAGTGGTCGTAGGCCAATAGAATGGACGCCAGCAAAGCCAGCCAGCCTAAAGATTTTGTCAGATTGGCAAGCTAAACAAGGAGCCGCGGCCCAACAGAAGATGATGAACGTGCGACAATCTCTTCCAGCTTGGAGGTTGAAAGAAGATATCGTCCGAACAGTCAATCGATGCCAAGTCACGATTATCTCCGGTGAAACAGGCTCCGGAAAATCTACCCAATCTGTACAATTTGTCCTGGATGATTTGATACAGAGACAACTCGGTGCTGTCGCAAACATTATCTGCACACAGCCGCGTAGGATTTCTGCACTTGGTCTCGCTGACCGGGTGGCTGATGAGCGATGCTCTCAGGTCGGCGATGAGATTGGCTACACGATCCGAGGCGATTCAAAGCAAAAGCCAGGCATAACCAAGATCACCTTCGTAACGACTGGTGTCCTTCTTCGACGACTCCAAACATCTGGCGGTAATTCAGATGACGTCGTTGCTGCTCTTGCAGATGTGAGCCATGTCGTTGTCGACGAGGTCCACGAACGCAGTCTGGATACTGATTTCCTTCTTGTACTGCTCCGACAGATTCTGCGTACTCGAAAAGACCTCAAGGTTATATTGATGAGCGCAACATTGGATGCTGAAGTCTTTGAAGCTTACTTTGAGAGCGTGGGGCCGGTAGGCCGCGTCGAGATCGAGGGTCGGACCCATCCTGTGCAAGACTATTACGTTGACGATATTGTCCACTTTACTGGCTTCAAAGGTAGTGCCATAGGTGACGAGGATGAAGTAGGAGAGAAGTCATTGTCTGCTAATCTTCGAAGCATTGGGTTTGGTATCAACTATGATCTCATTGCGGAGACTGTTTGTTATATTGACCACCAACTTGGACCTAAAGACGGTGGAATTCTGATCTTTTTGCCAGGCACAATGGAGATCGACAGGACTCTCCAGGCTCTGAGTCATTTCTCTAATCTCTATGCTCTCCCGCTTCATGCATCGCTTCTCCCCGTGGAGCAAAAGCGGGTTTTCCCACTACCACCTCCTGGGAAACGAAAGGTCATCGCTGCCACTAATGTAGCCGAAACTTCGATCACGATTGAAGACATCGTGGCAGTTATCGACACAGGCCGTGTCAAAGAAACCAGCTACGACCCGCAGAACAATATGGTCCGCCTTGCTGAAACTTGGGCCTCAAGAGCCGCATGCAAGCAAAGGCGTGGTAGGGCGGGCCGTGTTCGTGCCGGAGAATGTTTCAAGCTATACACGCGCAACGCTGAAGCAAAGATGATGGAGCGACCCGAGCCGGAGATACGGCGTGTGCCGTTGGAGCAGATGTGTTTGTCCATCAAGGCCATGGGTGTGCAGGATGTCACTGGCTTCCTGGCTTCTGCCCTCACTCCACCAGAAAGTACAGCTGTCGAAGGTGCCGTCAAATTGCTTTCGCAGATGGGTGCTATAACTGACGATGAGCTCACCGCTCTCGGGCGCCATTTATCTATGATTCCAGCTGACCTGCGGCTGGGCAAGCTGCTGGTTTATGGCGCTACATTTGGCTGTCTTGAAGCTGCACTCACCATAGCCTCCGTTCTGACCACCCGCAGTCCCTTCATGTCTCCTCGGGAACGAGACCAAGAGACGCGAGAAGCATTTAATCGCATCCGCGCATCGTTCTCAAACAATCAGGGAGACCTGCTTGTTGATCTGAGAGCATTCGAACAATGGTCTGCGCTGCGTAACAAAGGCACCTCGACGCGAGACTTGCGTTTCTGGTGTCAAGATAATAGGTTATCCCCACAGACCATGTTTGACATTGCGTCCAATCGATCACAATACCTATCCGCTCTCAAGGAGATTTCGTTCATTCCCACCACATACTCCTCGACCAATACGTCAACGCACGGAGTTTACAACAAGCACAACACCAATGATGCTCTTCTGCGTGCACTTATTGCAGGATCGTTCAATCCGCAGATTGCACGTATTCAGCTCCCAGACAAGAAATTCGCCGCTGGCATTGCCGGTGCCGTGGAACTTGACCCAGAAGCTCGAGAGATTAAATACTTTAATCAGGAAAACGGCCGGATATTTGTGCACCCCTCATCAACACTCTTCTCATCCCAGACATTTCCATCAAACGCATCGTTCATCGCCTACTTCAACAAGATGGCTACATCAAAAATCTTCATTCGTGACATTACGCCATTCAACGCGTACAGCCTGCTCATGTTTGCTGGACAAATCCAGGTGGATACACTCGGACGTGGTTTGGTCATTGATGAGTGGATTCGGCTTAGAGGCTGGGCAAGAATTGGGGTATTGGTCTCAAGATTGAGGGGAATGTTGGATAGGGTGCTGGATGGCATGGTAAGAGCGCCAGGGAAGGGTATGAGTGAACGCGAAAGGGAGGTTGTGGATATTGTTAGACGACTAGTGGAAAGAGATGGATTAGATGCCTAGACACATAGAAGAAGGATACGAGACGTCTGGACGCTACTGTTTAAAAGGAAATGTGATAGAGGCCCA
Source organism: Pyrenochaeta sp. MPI-SDFR-AT-0127 (assembly GCA_020747015.1). Lineage (NCBI taxonomy): Eukaryota > Fungi > Ascomycota > Dothideomycetes > Pleosporales > Cucurbitariaceae > Pyrenochaeta > Pyrenochaeta sp. MPI-SDFR-AT-0127. Next base: position 101,244 of record JAGTJM010000061.1, on the reverse strand, counting down.
CTATAGAAGGACCATTGGCTGTCTCAATTGATCAGCATTTCTGCTTATATCTTACACGCATGCTTTCATTTGTGCGAGTGTTGTCACTGGCCTTGCTGTTGCCTGAATTTTGGCGCCTATGAATTGGCATGCTGAATTACTGCCTTGCTATAATCAGCCGTGTTAGTACACTCCTACTTTGAGCCTTATTCTTAAATTTGCATGTTTGCCTTTAGCTGTACCTCAATCTTTAAGAAGTCTATGCTACAGCTTGTTAACAGATCTGCTAACTAGTATTGAAGCACATCTCATTCATTCGGTTTTCGTAGGCTATCACCTCCATACCGAACTTCTATTCGTGGCCTGCTACTAAAAGCTGGATACTCACACACAGCTACACCCAAATTGTTTCTCTACGCAGTGTTTGAATTCAGACTTTGCCCAAGTCATCGTAGAGTAGTAGTCTCATGCATCTACTCTTCCTCCAACGCTATAGTCTGGAATTTTCTTCACGACTGTGGGTAATTTTCTTGTTGGGAGGTACCTTCCCTATATGTAGCTATTGTTTGGTAACATTTTTAACACTCTTTATTATTAGGTAAAACGACAACATCTTCTACATAACACGTTATGTACTGGTGGACACCGGATCTGAACAAACCAAAAACCTACTACGGCTACATATTACATGTTCGCTTCATGTTGTGCTAGTGTGTGAGCTGTATATAATTCCCATTGTCAAGCAATGCGCTCAAAGTGATGGCGCAGATTGTCGGAACTAAATTGCACCACACAATCATCATCCTACGCAGAACCCATTGATCATCATCACTAAAGATTACATCTACAATTTTTCGTGTATACTAACTCATCAGCCCTTGAACCTGATCGCTGCTCAGTTTTGTCTTTGCTCCCGGTCTTTTGGCGCCATTGTTCTTCTTCGATGTCGGTGCACTTGTCGTACGAGCTGTGTGTGCCGGTTTCTTCGATGTACTGCCAGTAGCAACCTTCTGGCTCTCCATGGCAGCTTCATGCTCGATATTCTTCACGGCTCTCGTGATAGCCATGCTGTATCCGCCAATCCATTCACCCCAGCTTTGTTTCCCTTCCTCACCGTCCGTGGCAACAGTGACGTCCATCGACGAGCTCATCGCCCTCGGCATAGCAGCTTTTGCAGATCGGCTCGGTGCAGAAGTGGGCTGTGCGGGTGGATTCTGCTGTTCTCGCAAGGCAGCAGCAGCTCGCCGTTGTTCCAAGAAGCTCCTTGCGACATTCTGTGCCGCTGAGACGCCACTCTGGATATTCTTCACATCATCTAGGGAAACGTTCGTAGGGAGTGGGATGCGATAACTGCCTGAAAGGGTTACATGCCTATTATTATTGTTTGCGGTATCTTCAAGACCAACTCCAGATCGATGTATCTCTTCCACATTGTCTGTATCCTGGGAAATTGTGCGTCGGTTGCGTGGGCGGTATGCTTCGAGATCCTGGCGTGCAACCTCAAGTTCGCCCTCCAGTCTCACAAGCTCTTCATCTGCTTCTTCCTCCTCGTCTCCTATCTCTTGTACTTTGGCAGCACTGTTGGCTACAGTGCTGACGGTCGGAACTTGCGTGGAGGATGATCCCTTCCGCCCTTTACCTCTTCGCCGTGGTGAACGACCGCCTCGCACATCTCCACTATTGTACAGTTGCTCGACCTTCGCCTCCAGGCCCCTGACCCGCGATTTCAGTTCCTCCAATTCGACATTTGCAGTAGTATCTGTATCCTTCTTGGTGCTCGCTGAGGTACTTGAATTCTGTGCAGTTTCGGGCGCCGAATCCTTGTTCAGCTTCCTTGGCTTGCGTCGCGGTTTGATGGGTGTTGATGCTTCGTTGGGTGCGGGACTTTGGAGTGTTGCAGTCTTCGGGGTCGATGTGCTCGTGCTCTTCCCCTTAATATCTTTCTCTAGCACGATGCCTCCCGCCGATCCCGCTCTGCCTACATTTGCTTGTGCAGACACATTCTGAGTTTGAGCCTTTCGAGACCTGGCTTGCTTGACTGGTTGCGTTGTCGTTGGATTGGGGCCGGGAGATTGAGATTTTGTAGCCATTGAGCCAGTTGCCATAGTGATAGTCTTCAAGGTTCGAATGAGCAAATAGCTGGGAGATGGTTACAGACAATCCTTGAGTAGGCCTCGAGTTGCGGCAAGAGGCTCAGATGATATCGTGCTTGTGCAGACTTTATGAAAACGTGAACCTTCAATCAGTCGACAAGAAACATGACAACATAATTCTTGATCAAATAGCCATGGTGGACATCCCAGGCAGTTCCAGAGGACAGGAAGCATTATGGATGGTGATGCAAGATATCAAGGTTGGACGGAGGCTGGGCACATCTGACGTATGAGGGGCGAATGAGCAAGGGTTGTGGAAGCTGAACCCTGTAAAGATGAGATTGACGTTGAAACCATCATTGTCCACCGCCACTAGGACTACAATGTGTGGTCGATTTGTCGGCGTTAAAATCTTGGTATTAGAAACAGAATTAAGTTCCCGGGTGCTCGATAACACATGAAATCACGATAGACCTGGCAGATCTAAACCAGTTCTGGTCACGCGCAGATAGCAGATTCATGGACGCTGCAATGGAGTGGATAACCCTTGAATTTCTAGCCTGTAGCTAAATACATGCCCGAGCACTCATATCGTCTAATTCCGAGAAACACTTGTCATGACTAAAATCCATCCTGAAGCCTCCAGATATGACGAGGTAGCGAGCACCGTTCGAGGAGGGAAAATATGCGAATTTGTGACAGCCCTATATCTTCCAGGAGCTGCATACAGAGTATCGCAACGAGGGGTACCAAAACTTTTGAGGTGATGAGCGAAAAGAGACAAGGTTGTGTTCGGTATGTCGTGAAAGGCCCATGAACAAAAGGACCTCATGGCGGAGTGTCGTCAACGTGCCGTCGTCAGCCGTAATTAGCCAGGGGTAGCATGAAATGAGAAGCGACAATGGTGCCGTGATGCAACAATACTCGAAACCCGTAAGACAAAACGCATCTGTCCGAAAGATGAACAAACAGCAAAGCCCCAGAAAGAGAAGAACTCCACCACGCCGGTAAATGTGCGCGACGGTGCAATCTTACCAGATGCAAAGACGGGGCAAACGGGCAGAAAGGGCCGGTCCTAGCCATTCGAAACATCCACCTAGGACGCAATGGCGCGAGCAGGAGCTCCTCCTCCTCCACGACGGTTGCTCTTGACGTTCTTCACGGGCTTGGTAACAGTACTCCAGCCGTCATCATCAAGAGTCTCAGTTGTGGTCTCAGCTGGCTCTGCAGGAGTATTTGACTTCCGCCTCCATGAGCCTTGAGCCTTGGGGGCCTCGCGGACAGCTTCCTGTGGCTTCACTGCCTTGTCATCGACGATCTCGCCGTTGGCATCCTCGTCTTGGCCTTCAGGCTCACCCTCTTCTCCAACACGCTGAAGGATCTCGAAGTTTGCACGCGGCTTGTCCTCGCCACCTTCGTCCTTCTTCTCGGCCGGTTTGGCGGGAGTTGAGTCCTTTGCGGCAGCTCTTTCTGCGGCTTCCTTCGCCTTCTTCTCCTCACGGGCCTTGTCTTCTGCCTCCTTCTTCTGGCGCAATGCGAGCTTGTGCTTCTCCTCAATCTCTTTTTCACGTGTGGCAGTGTCGATGGGACGGGCAGCGCCAAACGGGTTTGGCTTGTCAGAACTAGCTGATTCTGGGGCGGGCTGAGCCTCGGATACTGTTCGCTTTGCTAAATTCAGTCTGGGACGAGTAGCAGGTGCAGAGGGTTGAGGCGCGGGAGACGAAGGAACGCTAGCATCAGGTGTGCCTGTGGGCGACTGAGCAGCAGCATCGGGACGCATCTTGGTTCGCCACTGGTTGTCGAGCTCTGGGGCAGTAGGCTGCCTCTCGTACTGTGGCTTCTCGCTCGGCTGGAATTCGCGGCGAGGCCCACGGGAGCCATCGTTTCCTTGGCCCTCGCCCCAAGCTGGAGACTGTCTGCGGCCCTCGCGGGGACCTCCTTCAAAGGTTCGTGGCCTGCCACCTTCCCTTGGGGGACCAGATTGCGGTGCAGGAGAGAGCGGGCCCTTGCGCTCCCAGTTGCCAAAGTCACGCTCCTTTCCATCGCTCGCAAAAGGAGGAGGGCGGCGGCGTTCACCACGTTCGCTGCCGGCATCAGAACCAGCATCAAAGTCACGGCCACGGTTGAAGCCGCCTCGGTCGGATGTGCGGCGCTGACCGGGGAGGTCAGGAAGGGGTCCTTTTCGAGTCCAGTCGGTGATATCTCTGGCTTCAGGACGATCCTTGGCTGTGGAATGGTTAGCGATAGCGTTTTAAGAGGTAATAAGCTGGGACATACGGGGTTCGGCAACGCTGACCCTGATATTTCTACCCTGGAACTGTGTGCCAGACAGATCGAGGGCCTTTTTCAGGCCATCTACACTGCCAAACTCAACGTAACCAAAGCCCTTGGGCTTGCGGTCCAGCTTGTCCTCGACAATGCGCACGTTGGTGACCTCACACCCACTGAAAAAGTCGTTGACGTCACCCTCGGTAGCATCGAAGGACAGGTTGCCCAAATGTGCCGTGTACGGGGGCTTCGAGGGGAGGGGGAGCTCCTCGCGCACTGCAAATCCTCGGTCGGCTGCGAGCAGACATTAGCGGACGCCGGAAAAAGGGCTTTGGGGATGCGCCTACCAAAGCTGCCGCCGCGGTCAGCGCCGAAGCCGCCTCCAGAGCCATAGGAAGGTCTGTCGCCTCCATAGCCGGTACGAGCACTACCTAGCAACATGTGAGTATGGCCATGGGCGGGATATAGGCGCTGTCAAGGTCGACGGGGTGTGTAATACCTGCTCCGCCTGCGGCTGTCAGTACTCGACGACACTCAAACAGCTGGAAGTGTGCTGCTTACCAGGCATTGGCGCATCCTCCATCTCGTCAGCCCATGATCCCAGCGCTACAGTCGGTCAGTCTTGGAGGGGGGTTGAAGGCGGGACAGGCGAGGGTGGGGTGCGTACATTGGTCGCCTAGGAAGTCTCCCAGGGACATTTTCTGCTGCTCCTTCTTCTTGGGCGCTGCGATGATTGCCGTTAGCCATGGTGTCGTCGACGGTGGTGCGGTACAGAGCGGGGCAAAAAAGCCGCCTGGGGCAAGTGACGCCTGCAAATTGCGCACACAAGGAAGGGCGGCCTACCCATGATTGCGGTGTAAGAGGCAACGCGCCGTAGAGTCCCGCGCGCTGTCTTGGAAAAAGATGCCAAAGGCTGTGTTGCCCTCGGTAAGCTGTGTGTGGTGTGGGCGTGGGTCGTTTTTGGGGGGTCCGCTCGTCGAGGTCGCCGGGCGGAAATCTCGAGGACGTGCAAAGTGCGAAGCGGGCTGTGCTTAGTCATGCGCAGTTGAGGCGGCATTACGAACGCCGAGCTTTGCATGTGCCCTTTGCTCCGCCAAAACCCTTCGCCAGACTAGACATCCAGACTAGAATCCAGACACGAGCATACATCCATGGGAGAATTATGAAGAACACCCGCGACCCGGAGCAGGTCACGCATCCTTTGGATATTGCCCAGCAAGCGCTAGTCATCGCTGGAGCTTCTGGTATGTCTTCACCTCTGATATGCCCTTTTCTCTGTAGCGTGGCGCTCTTGTCACTCCAATGACACATGCTCTCTGCCAGCATCTCTGCTTTTTATTTTCCTTCTGGCGTCTTTGTTCGTAAAATCAGAGCAAAGTCGCACACCCAATCCACTACTCCTGTGATCGCCAAGCAACACCACGTGCTTCACTACTTCCCTTTTGGGCTGTGTCTTGTCATATGCAGTCGAGCCACAGTTCAGAGGCGCTACCTCTTAAAAATATCTAACATCTCCCAGCAATCCCTGGAACCGCAATTGGCGCCTTCTACGGTACCCTTCGCACTCGAACTCCAGTCCTCTTTGCCCTTGTATCAGGAGCACAATGGTTTGCCATTGGTGGGACTTTTTGGAGCGCCCGCACTTCAATACTTAACCACTCAGGTCTCCTGAACTGGTGGAATGCCACACGTGGTGTACCACTTCATTCTCGAACAGATCTTGAACCCACTCTCTCCGACAAAGTCCGTGCTTCTACCATCGCCGGCGCCTTCACCGGCTTCAATCTGGGCCTGCTATTCCGAGGCCCTCAAAATGTTATTCCCGGCACTATCATGTTCACCTTGTTTGGCTGGGCGGGGCAGCACGGTTACAACTATCTCGATGCAAAAAACTCAGCCGAGCTTCGGGAGCAGGCGCAATTAAAGGCGAAGGGTGAAGACAAGCCCAAGGATACGCTAATGCAAAAGATTGCAAAGAGCAAATGGAGTCCAATGAGTGTGTTAAGTGACGAGCAATACGAGCACATGTTGCAGGAGAAGCTGTTAAAGGTGGAGGCAGAAATTGCCTTAATCGATGATCGAATCCAAGGGTTCAAGAAGAAGGCAGTAGAGCTCGAGACCCAGCAGAGAGCGAAAGCACAAACTGAGCAAGAACACGTCCAGGTCAAGAAGTGAGCAAATGAAACCGGCAGTTTGAAGATGTCAGTTTCTTCTTGTACAGAGACTACAGTGTAAGATATGTTTCTATATCCTTTTGGCTCTATATTCCATCTTATAATACTTTCAATCTTACTTGTCCCCAAAATGATATGTATATGAATCTTGCATGCGAAGTCTTCCATATCATGCCTGGTAGTCCTCGATCAGATTCTTGGAAGGACATTGAAGCCTTTGGGTTCACGCATTATTGTCGATTTATCCTCCACTTACGCATAGCTTGCCTACAATTATCTTCATACACTTGTCGTCATGAGATTAACTGACATCATGCAGTGCATCCACACTCGAAAACGTTCGTATTTGCTCAAGCAGGCCTGGAAAGCGGCCATCTCGCATTACCAAAGGCAGCCATTGACATGCTTGACGGTGCTCATCGAGACGCCAAACTGAAGTGTCCTAACGAATTTCTGCGCCGTCAATGGTAGCTGTGAATGTGGTTAACAGTTTCAGATCATACTGCAGCCTAGTAAAGCCACATGACTGCTGCCAGTAGCACCGTGCTCGCCAATTTGGCCTCTCACTTTCACCCTCGAGCTATCACAACAATCGCTATAGAGCGCGCGAAGGCCTCGCACAGCAAGCGCTCTCACCTAAAACACAATACTCGGCCACGTATTGACTATCTAGTTCGTTGAACTCTGTCTCTACCCATTGACCAGCCCCAGCTGATGGTTGAGAGGTTTAAAAGAGCCGGGTAGCGAGGCGTACTCGCTAATGGAACCCCGATTTCTTCCAGACTGCCGTCACCTGGCGCTTGTTCAATCCTCCACTCGATCAGAGTGAGAACCGAAAAGTGGGCTTCCCAAAGCGGCATCTCCCAGTTTACAGGTCGCACTCCCAGAATGGGAGTGTGCTTTTTTGCCTTGGGGCTTGGAATAATCTCAATAGCGTAGCTGATGGGGTTTTATGTACAATAGTTCATTGTTGTTTTCTGGAGAAAGATATGATGTACAGTTATGTTTTTACATTGCTTTGAGACCGCAGTTAGCAAATTCGGGTCCTGTAAACATAATCTATGTAAACTATTATGTTGCACGCATCCTATTTGCTAGAAATACCGAGGAAACTACACTTATTACCCTTGTAGTAGATAAATAACCAGGTACAAATATTGCCCTCGACAACGAGCACCGCGACGTCGCTCAATTCTGATTTTGTGTTGTCTTCTTTCTTCTTATGACCATAAAAAAAATTTCTCCGCACTCTCTCTTCATACACTGCCATTCTGTACAAACCGCCTATGCTTTGTTTCAGTGTTGTGTTTTTCACGACCAAATAGCGATTGATTTTCTCTCTGTTCTACCAGCTAGCAAGTACAGCGTTCGGTGAAGTCTCGTATCTATTGGACTGGAAAGGGTGCCAGCTCTGGCTCTAAAACTGTTTGAAAGGAGGGTAACTGATTGGGCTCGGGTGGGCATGTCACTGGGTGTTACAGAATCCATTGTTCGACGGGGTTGAGCGGAGTGTGTTGGGAAATTCCGACACGATGGAGGTGACGAATTGAGCACATCACATGTGCAGCTTTGGATTCGCGAGTTTTTTTTATCCCTGGTGCTGTAACTTCACTTTGCTGTAGCTGCCAGTCGAGTGATGAGTTGGTCTCCCTGGGAAGTGTTTGCAATTATATTTCTGTTGGCCGCTATCCGCTGTACAACCAATATCATGGTTCGGTCGTTAGAGGCAAAGAGCGTAATTTCACAAAGTTTGTGTAAGAATCTATGAGATGGCGGCGGAGCAATTAATCGAGACATTCATCTGGTGCAGCTATAAAACTAACTGATATGGTCCGGTTCCTTGTCATCGTTTGATCCTGGCCTTCAAAGAGGTCTTCAGTCCGCCAAAGCGGCAGTTTGAAGCTCATTATCCAAACCGAGTTTGTAAAAGTTTGAATGATACGGGCACAAATGGTTAAGAGCGATAGGCATTGGAATTACGATTTTCGCAGAAGTCGATCAGTGTGATTAATGCCAATCCTGCTGACCCACGCTGGAGCAAGGCCAGTGGCCACTGACAAACCGCAAACTGCATATCTGGAGTGCTCAGTCGACTATGGAAAATTTTCCACTTTGTCATGGTCAGCAACAAAAGGCAGATAGGTGAGTTTCGAGAGAGCAATGGGCATATTCGAGGGTAGCGTGAGGTTGAGGGGCATCAAGAAGATGTTACACAGTAAGATATTGTCACGTTGTAAGTATTGGAAGTAGTAAATTGTGATATGAAGATATGGTCATGGGCTGACCCATAACAGCACCAGTTTCAAAGGGACGCATATTATTCCCAAACGTTGACACAGAAGACAACGTGCCGTTGCTAGCAACACCATCACCAATGTTACTACGAAAGTTCATGTTTGTAGCCCAGCTAGATTACTCAAAGAACTGTGTACAATCTCAAGTGGCGCTTGCAAGCGCTTTCGCTGTAGGCGACCTGATAAGGCTCTGGTCGTTGACAGCGAACATAAGGACACGGAAAACGGGAAAGAATGCAATTTAAGCATCAAGCCAAACGCCATAAAACTCTTGTGAGTTCCTTGGAGACCAGATAGGCCAACGAGCCCAGTCGACGTCCTGCTCGTATTCATGGCCGTTTGGAGAAGTGAATCGCATGTGGTTCCTTTGTGGGCCAGGAAGACATCTAGCACAGGCACCCTGGTCGCCAATCAAATCGGTAAGTATTCCGCAGATCCGGCACAGCACATGAGGCTTATTGAGAATTGTAAGACATGTGCCTGGGGCGTACAGTTTGTCCTCTACCCCGCATTTGAGACAGAATCTCGTGTTGGCGTCTATTTGACTGCGACAACGTTTGCCCTTTTTCATGTCGTCGGCGAATTCTTCAAATCGGCGAAACCGCACGCACCTTCTGCAAGCATATAAGTGGTTGTCCCTTGCCCAAGCGCTCGTTTCGGCGTCCAGGAAATCCTTATGTGATGGCTGTGGGATAATTGACCTGAAGTGACGACTTGTTGAGGCTAGAACAGATTTGTCGCGCAACTCAAGGTAGAAAATTATGTTGAGGTGAAGCTCCGTAGGCAGCCGTGACAAAAGTGGTAACGACATGAATAAGGCTGCTTAGGTCAAGATATTGTGTCTATCACTGAAAGCGTTTTACATTGAATTAGCGATGGATCTTGCGAGTCGGAATATGTGTACCTTTTGAATTACGTCTTTGAAGGCAGCACGACCGGTAGGCGTGTCGATCGCAGGTCTTTGAATAATTAATTGTTAATGTTACGCAATGTGTGGAGTGCCACAGGGACATCTCCAGGTTTTATACTCCTTGTAGTGATTTGGGTCCATCTGATACCGAGAGAAATGTTTTCTAGGGAAAGGTTGTGCTACGCAGCATACAGAAACAGAAAGCGGAGCAGGCTGCGAGCTCTACGCATTGACACCTCTTCAGACTTGCGAACATGCACGAGAAGGTCACACGGGCCATTAAACCCGCCTATCCGTGAGCACTGCATGCGCACCGATACGTCAAGTCTTAGCCCGCGGCAGTGTTTCCGGGTCCCGATAGTTGCCTTTTTCGATTCAGCCCGCACATTGAGGGACTTCTGCTCGTGTATCCACCTCCCGTCAGCTTGAACAATTCCACCTGTCATGTATAGCGATCATTGCTACTCTTCCGAGGTTGCTTCATGAAAACATTGCGGTTCATCGCTATGCAATTAGTACGATTAAACTGATTAGCCTGTCTTTTCTTTCTTCAGGTCGTTGAGCACCATGTACCGCGATAGCGTGATCCAGCCCCAACGGAACCATCGCATCTGACTTTTGTGTGCCGTGGTCATGGCCTTCTGGGCGGACCTGTAACCGACCGGTGAGCTGGCAAACAAGAGCGGTGTCGGAAAGCTGCCAAGCTCCTTCTTTCTGGCGATGGCACCAATGATTGTGACGGGAGCGTCCAATAAGCTGAGATACTTGCGGAAGACGGAAACCGTGGTGAGGGTGTACAACTTGATGGGACATTCCCACCCGCCATGTCTATGCATAAGCGCCTTCAAAAAGGTGTGTGCCCCGTCATATAGCGACTTGTGGTTCGGGTGCGAGGAAACGCCGTGGGCATCGAAGGTGATGATGGCATCAATGGTAGTCTGCGGTGCTTCTTTGGACGAGATGGAGGCCATCTTTGGGGCAAAGGCTGTGGTGAGGAGGTTCGATATCAGTCGCGGGTGCCATGTCACCGTCATCGAGTCGGGAAAGTTCCTAGCCTGCCATTAGCTGGGCTTGTGCAGTTTCGCCCCGGGCGTACCCACTTGTCTTCGATGATGAGGATGTCGTCCCTGCTCCCAATGCCCAGCTGCAGCCCGCTCTTGGCCAGCTCCTTCTTGCGTACTTCTCCCAAGCCATCGGCATCGCCTGTATCACGGAATACTTAGTCGTTGCTCGGGTCAATTTGGCAGGCCAACATGCCACGTACCGCTGCTCAAACACAGGATTTTGACGTGATTTCCGTGTTCTGGACGCGTCAAAGCCAACAAAGTGGGTGCAAAGAACATGGCCTCATCGTCTGGATGCGCAATAAGGAGCAGGATGCGCTTGTTCTTCAAGGTGGGGAATGAGGCTGCGAGGGTGCTGGTGTACATCCAGAAGCCAAAAAAGATGAGGGGCACCGCGGCCCATGGAAGCCAGTTCATGGTGAGGAAATGCACCGAGAGTATTTAATTGTTAGGAACCATGACCTGCTGCCGTCACGTTACATGCTCGTGGGCGTAGTCGGGGAAGCGTAGTGGTTGGAAAGGGAGCTGTCGAGGGGGTGCTTGGGGAGCTTTGACCCACGTCATTTTGGGTGATTCACACAGACAACAACTCTCCCTCGCTCGCTCCGTCTCTCCCTCTCGTTCTCTCATTGCCGATAGAACCTCCACACAACGCCATGGCCGCTGGTAATCGAAAAGAACGGCGCGCAAAAGAATCAAAGCCCAGCGCAAAGAGCACCGGGAACGCCTTCCAGCCCACATCCGAGCTTGACCAAGATGCCGTTGAGATGATCCTCAAGCATCCCGACTACTCAGCACCAAAGGGAAAGACACTGTTTCAGCTTGCAGAGGAGAGGCAGCGAGAACTGGACAAGGGCAAGTCTGCGAGGCGGAGTCCGACTGATGAGGAGCCTGTCATCGGCCCTGTTGGCGATGCCATTTTGTACTCAACGTCCATGGCCGCGCTGCACCTCACCCTCGATGTCATTGTCTACAGCCAGTACCGCGAGGACATACTGTGGGGCGAAATCTTCATGCGCGCCGCTACGGCGACGCCTGTATTCGTCCTGCTGGTCTACCTGACACATGTCGACTTCTCGTACCGCTTCCCCGTGTTGAGAGACCTCATCTTCTTCGCCGGCTCCATCGTGGCCGGCTGCTACCTCGTCTACTCTGGTAATAAACATGGCTACTTCTACGTCATGAAGGCTGCACCCCCGGTCGGCACACTGTGGATCTGGAGCGTTATTGAGATGAGCCTCCCGTTTGCGCTGCTGAGTGCGGCCAGTGTCTTGGGCTATATATGGTGGAATGGATTCGAATTCTTCTAAGCTGGACCATATCATTGTAGCGTCTCGGCAACACTACTGCGCAGCTGTTTATGTTTCCTATACGGTTTTTTGCTGTATACATAAAAAGGATCGCTGATCCCAAGGATACAGTCCGTACCTACCCTACTTCTCCTCCAGCTCTACCCGAGTACGAAACTGGATCCATTTATAAGCTTCCCTTGTATCTTTATCTGCGCAGTCCTGCATTCTCTTCAAATATCTCTGCTATTCCTTCTCACCTTTGCTACTCACCTTTAGTATTTGCCTCTTTTCTTCTGGTTCCGACCAGGCTTTTGAAGCTTGGTGTTGTATTTCATCAAGTGCCCCGTATTAAACCTAGCCCGAATTCGCGTGAGACAGGATTAGCAGCGAAGCCTCTGCCGAGACGGCAGACGCTGTGCTGCATCTCGGAGCATCGAACTTGCCTCCATATGCTGATACCCACAGGCCTACCTCCGGGTTTAGCATCACTGGTTGAAAATGATGTTCCTTTTCGTTGAATAGCAGCTTGGTAGGTTCTGCCAGAAAATTCCTCGAATCCTCCGGTTCCCGCGTACATGTAGCCTGAAACAACAAGCGATCTGACATGATGCTCGATCGAATGCATACTTTAGAATCGCTTCTCCAGTTTTGTCGGAGTATAGGAACTTGCGACCGAGGGAAAAGATGAAGCAACGATGGGTATTCCGTGGATACGGACACGGAAGCGTCATTCATCAAGAAGCTATAATTGTGACTTCGGTTTCAAATGATTACCTAAGGCGCCTTTGAAGCCATCGATAGAGTACATTAAATCGGAATGGCAACCCGTTCTTAAATTCCAAATTGATTAAGATGCAGTCATCTTCAATGGTTTCCACAGCATCAAGATATGCGCAAGACCCTTAACACTCGCTTACTATCGGCTAGACATGACACTATTACCCCAGGGCGACTCTTTTGCATACTCAACGGACGACAAAAGCCCCACTTATGCATCTCCCCTTCCACCAACCATGTATGCTAACTGTATAGTTTTTGGGACGACTTGGGTGCTGAGATAATCGCATTCAAGGTCGGATGATATGAACAAACTCTATTGATGCTACCAGGTGAAGCAAGTGAACACCGAACTTCGCATCCCCTCAACCTCCGCTCTATGCTATCCGTTCATCGCGGCAGTCTTCCTTCCTCGAGCTATCGCCTACGGCGTTATAGTCGATGAAGAAAACAAAAATTACGCCAGAGATAGCCCATGCAGAGCTATCAGACTAAGACCAGACCCGCTATGTGCCATGCAGCTGATCTATGCCGGTCTCACGATTCCATGTGCTCGCGGACCCTGATCTTGGTAAGTATGAAAAGAAAAGATGAAATTGGAGGAAGATAACGGCGGTTTATATAGATGTTGAGGCCCGTAGGCAGATGACTGCACGTGTGGCACGTGATCGTGGAAGCCTGTTATCACGGTACGTGGATGTAGGGATACCTGTACTACTGCAGGCATCAAAGAGCACAGATGACACGTGATCAAGGAAACTTAGATTTCAAACCCCTGACTGCTGATGTTGAGAGGTTCTAACATGGAGTGGTATTATGCTAGGCTCCTTACTATTATTAAGTTTGCCATGAAGGGTAGTTTGTTTCACCAATGCTATACCACAATTGCAGTGACTTTTTTTCACTTGATTCAGTGTATGACTACCTCTCGTCTCCCAGTATTACTTGTTCAACTCTGGCGAATCTGTCATAGGAACCTACAAAGAGCGAAAATCTTCTCAAGGCAGCCCCACTCCCCAAGGAGATTTCACACTTACACCCCTTGCAAAACAGCCTTCTAGTGCACGAATCTAAAATCTAACCTCTTCATTCCCTCGTCTTTGGTACTAACAATGTAGTCGTCCTGCTCTTCCTTTGTCAACGAATTCCACTGCCTGTCCCTAACCTTGTTGCGCCAGATATAGAACACCTTGACAGCATAGAATAGGAAAATGTTGAAGATGCAAACGCCTAGTAAGATTTTATTGCCTCGGCGGTAAAGCGGTTGATCATCGTCGCGATATATATTCGAAGCAATGATATTCCCTGATTGTACGAACATATTGTAAAATGCTGCCGACACGGCCCGTGTTCGTACCGCATTTGAGTTTTTTGCGTTCCAGCCCACGAGAATAGCGTGACAATATGGGTACGATAGGAGACCGCTAAGTAGAGCATAGCGGACCCATGGATTCGCGTTCGCGGGCAGCGTAATAAGGGCGACAAGCCATGGGAAAATCCATAGGTTCGAGAGACTTGATATCATAGAACGCTCTTTAAACTTCTCAGACAACCAAGTCACGACCAGGAGTTGTATCGCGTAGAGGAATTGGGAGGGAATGGCGAGGAGGTTGGCTTGAAAGACGGAGAAGCCTAGCTTACGGAGGATGTACGACAGATAGTTCGTTGGGGGGGAGGGAGGAATGTATGCTGTTAAACCTATGAGGTAAAGTGGCCATTGTTCCCAGTCAGACGTTGCTTTCAGTAGCAGACGTAACCCAACCGCTTGTCTATCATTGGAGGAAACGTTAGCGTTCGTCTAGTGTCCAATTGTGTACCTTTAACATACCGGTTGTTCATATCTCCTTTCGAAGGATCATCGCGAAGTATACGGTTGACGAGGATACGTTCTTCATGTTCGTTGAACCACCCATTCTTCCCACGGAACCAATGCTTGGTTTGGCATGCACCTGGAGGCATCAAGCCATATGAAAAGACGCCGATGAAGAAGGTGAAGATTCCTTCAATCAAGAATCTGCATTTCGTCAATTTTGCAAAAGGTCGCACTAGAGCAGGCAGCTTACAGATACTGCCATCCTGATTTTCCATGAAGGCCGCGCATTTGCAAGATTCCAGCCGCTAATAGAGATCCAACAATATTGCATGTACTAAGAGCAGTCCAGAACCATGCTAAGCGAAGTGGTAGCTCATCAGACTTGAAAAAGTATGTGAGCCAGAGCACAATATCTGGAATAAAGCCGCCCATTAACAAACCCAACAGACAGCGAATCGCATAATATTGGGCCTTGGTTTGAAGTGCGAATTGAGACGCGCTAACTATCGACCAGGCACAGATGATAGTTGGTATCCACCTGCTCGGGACTCAGTGACTGAACTGATGGTGTGTGCACAACGGGAATGGCTTACCAATCGGCACCAAGCTTTTTGCTAATCAAGCCGCTAGGGAGTTCGGCGAAGAGAAAAGAAGCGAGGAAGATCTGAGTCTATTTCAGTGGCGAGGCTAGACTGGGGAAGTGGCTGAGACTGACGGTTTGGCCATAGTTGAAATCATTTGTGTTCATTTCTGGACATTGATCAATGCGGCGCCCATGCAGGAAACGAGGGTGGCAGACTTAATTCTTTGAGCATATTGTCAGAAATCGCACGATTGATATTCTTGCGATTCAAGTCCAGGGAGATGAACATGATCCACGCCCAAAAAGTGATGCGCCAGTCCAGCTGCAAGCAAGTGAGTTTCGGTCCGATTTCCAGAATGTGGGTAACCATACCTTTCGAACGAGCCTTTTTTCCTCCTCGGCTGTCCATGTGTAGTTCGGATCAAAACGATGGCGTCCTTCGTATTTGGCGGCTTCATATTTCTCACGCCAGTATTGCGCTGTTACACGATCACTGAACGGGTGGTCTTCGTGCGAACCAGCCGCTTGCGGTTCTATATTTGATGCGTGCGAGGACCCAGAATCCGAATTCTGGGTAACGGGTACCTGCTTCTCTCCCGTTGTAAGCGCAGCCATGTCTGTGATGATTCGAGGACAGGATTGTTGTCTCGTAATCGTTTGCTAACATAAAGTAATTAAGACCAGGTGACTGGAGACCGAGTTCAACGTCTCCCAGGAGATCTTATGAGGAACCGGAGATGCTGAATTTTGAGATATGCAACTAAATATGGTGCAACATTGCTTGTAGTTGACAACATCATTAGCTAGAAGTTCGTGTGCTGTCTAAACAAAGCCCGAGCAGCCGAAAGTCTTGCCTTTCAAGACCACAGATAAGCATGACCAGCTCCGCTATTGGACAGGAGTCTAGAGGAAACTATCTTGTCAAGGCGAAAACAGCTGAGCGAAACCCGCCAACAGGGTTGAGAAGCCTGGGCGGCGTTCTGGTTGGCTTGGCTAAGTATTTTCCCCCACGGGTTGCTGGAGCCATGCCTTAGTGGATGTGTAGCGTATACTCCAAGTAAAGCCTTAAGCGCAATACTTTAGTTTATTGTTGAAAGTTCATGCTGTAACAATTTGATTGAAGAACAATAACTTATTAGTACTAATGACACTTACCTGCTAAATGCTATCAGTAGATATTGTGTGTCCAACATGAGTGAATAAGGCCCAGGGAAAACCTGGTTGATCAAAGTGTAGCCTCTCTCGGCCATGGATCAATTCGATCGATAGACCCCTCTATTAGAGGCTAATTAATCTCTGATACATTGAAATTGTCAATTCAAATGTACGATAACGATAATGCACCCATGCTGGCACGTCAACTTTGAGAGAATTGCGTCAGGCACCTTGGCTTAGCGTCGGGTCAAGCAGATGCGTAACCGAGGATTTTCCGACCAACTGTGACTATTCAGGTAGATATTGGATGACTCGAGAGTTGTTATCCATGACGTTCATATCTGGGTTCCCATATCGTGGGGCATGTCGTCAACCCACTATCGCAAAACGTGAAGCTAGCTACGCCACTCCGAACGTAGCTCCAAGTAAGCCATGAAACAGACAAGCACTGTCACCACAAGATGGTCCAAAATGTAATTATTTGGCACTATATCGGTAATTTTGACGGTATATAACATTCAAGGAGACTTTACAAGGTTTTCTGTGAAGTGGTTGTGATCTAGCTTTATCTGTTTAACTCAATTGCATTTTGGTAATTGTTATAGTTGTGGCAGTTGTTCAAGCGTACATCAAAATATCAAAATATTAAGCCTATTCAATATGGCATCACAGGCTTCCATCTTCCATTTTACTTAATATTATCCCTGTACTCTGTGCATACGTGAGTCTCAAGGACCCAGACAACAATATTTAGGCACGCGAAGTGTAAACTGGAAGCCGTCAGAGGTCTCTGCCATATTCAAAATGTTGTTTACGATGGTACACGTGGAGGTAGTCCATGATGGCAACGTGTAGTTTTGCATATTTTACATGTATGAATATGGTGGCTCAAGATCTTTCTCACTTCGATTTTGATTTACAAACTTGTGAGGTAGGCAACTACTCTACATCGTTTAGCCCCAGAGCTTCGCGCCTTGACGAGCTTTTTGGATCCAGATATGGCTTTTCCCCCAAGCTTACCGCCCGCTGTCCAGTCCTTGCCCCTAGCCCCGCATAATCATAGGTGGCAGTGTGGTACACACTCCTGTTATCCCAAATTGCCAAGTCATTAGGATTCTGCCATCTGTGCCTAATCTGTAGATCATGGTTTTCTGTTATCAATTGAACAAACCAGTCCAGTGTACGTTTGCTCTCTTCCTTGGTCAGGCCGTTGATATACTGGACGTGGTGGCCGACGCCGAATATGGACTTCCAGCCGGTCACAGGGTTGGTACGGATTACAGGATGGATTGCAGTCAATTCATGACCAATGTTCTCTGGGGCCCCTCGAGGCTTTGAGTAGAGCTCGAAGTTGTTTTCTTTGGCGGCACGATTGAACTCTGGTTGTGCATATGTTGCTGTGAGGGCCTCAAAGAATTTTTGATAAGGTTCCGACAAGCGGTCGTACAACTCATATCCAGAAGCCCATAGGGTGTCTGTCATTTGTTAGCTGTTGAAACTGGGTTTCTGCGCCCATACTTAGTTACCTCCGCCAGTCTTAGGAAGTTCGGTCAACCTCAAAAGTGCATAATCGCTGGGAATCGGTTCGAAGGTGATATCACTGTGCCATCCCCCTTTTGCACTCTGCTTTTTGCCTGAAAAATTGACAAGACGGTCCTTGTAGATCTCTTTTGCCTGTTCAGAGCTGATGACGCTAATCTCATCATCCTTTCCTCCTAAACGGCGCCCGGAATTGCTGACTGGGTGAATATGGAGCTTCGAGGTCGCCGGTTTTCCGGAAAGCTCTCCTAGTCGCTGAGCCAATTCTTTTTGAAGATCGTTATCGAGGTCATCTTGTTTGCGGAAAAACACCACGCCCCGCTGGGAGACTCTTCAGCGTTAGAACTATACTGTATCTTGGAAAAACAAAGTGTCTTACTCGTGATAGCAAGATCCCGTATAAGGTCATCAGAATTGGGTGCTCGAAGCCATTCCTTCAAGTTCACATCCTTAAATTCACGACCAATGACTGGTGTCACGTCAAATGCCTCGTATTCTTCCAGGGCACCCGTCAACTGAAGGGGCTCGCGAGGATATTGGGACTGAACTGGAGTATCAGAAGTATCAGTGCTTTGAACTTGAGCTGTAAGAGTCTCGGTGGCCATGATGCTGTTTGACTGAGTGATATGGAATGGTTCAGCTTCAAGGCAGTGTATTATGAGTGTGGTAAGGTTCCTATATATGATTATTTTCGAGAACCATCTGAGCTATCGAAATCGCACGAGCGAGACACCAGATGTCGCATCATTGCATGGATTGTGCTGGCATTGCATGTTCAAAGGTGGTGCAATGTACTGTCCTCGACTCCTGTTGGTCATTCATGGTGATTTTGTTAGCAGAATATGGTGTTGCGGGGTTGGCTCCACGACATGTGGGGGTGGAATTGCGCAAATTGGCGGGATCAGCCATTCACAGAAGAAATTGGATAGCATGTGCAAAGACATGCGGAAATAAGACATACTCATGATTGCCACTTTAGAAGGAGCTTTTAGTGGGTGCGGTAATAACGCATGATCAATGTTCGCACAAGGTTCTTTCACAACTTGATAACCTCAACGTCATCAAGTCACTATGAGGAAAGGTACAGCTGCTGTATACCTCGAAAATTACCAGATTAATCACTAAACCTTGTATTATTACCCCATTTTGCTTGGTCCCTTACAAAATTAACACCTGCCCTCTCATCGTATCTGTGATGGCATCATTTTGGTTCGATATTACAGAGTACATCGGTGGCGCCAAGTGCAGCCTAGACCATATCGATTCGAACGTTTCGCACATTTTCTTACAACCTTGCCTTCTCTTCCTCCTCAAGTCCTGGAACATCCTCCCAAGCTCCCTCCACACCACACCATCTGACAAAACGACACACGATCTTCACAGCCTCTATGTCCATGCCCAATTTCTCAATGTAGAACTTTTCTGTAGTCTCTGGTAGCTTATACTCTGGTTCAAGCATACGTTCCACAGAGTCCATGGCCATATGTGCTATCTGTAGAAAGTCATCCTTCCTCAGGGGAAAACTTGGGCTCGAACTTGCAATGTAGGGTCCAGATACTCTCTCAGCATTGATAAGGGCTCGGATCAACTTTGCCGTATGTCCATCATCCGGATACATCGTTGCTCTCGCGATGATGTCACTCCAGGGTCCAGGAACTTTCGGCCTGTAATAAGCTATCCGGTTGTAATACAATTCTGGGCATCCACAGGCCGCGTACATAATAAGGTCCATCCATCCCTTCCACGTTAACAATCTTGCGCGCTGCTCTAGGCTCAACCAATCTAATTGCATAAAAACTGGGTAAAAGACACTTAAATTCGTGGAGTGCATCATGAAGAAGTCAATACTGACTTGCTTCTTTGGGCTCTGCGCTGCTCCAGATAGAAAGGCACAGATATTTGTCATCTCTGCCATCCTGTATTTGATGTCTTCCATCGTTGGGTTCACTCTCCATTGCGCGAGAATGGGGACGATGACCAGTGCAGCGTGCTTGAGAAGGGCATCAGTAACGCGATTTGGGGCGTTGCCTCTTTTTGCTGCTGCGGCGATGCGAGGATCAGATCTTAATGCTTCGAGTACTTCGAACATGGATTTTCGAGGTGTATGTACATTCAAGGAAATGAACTTCTCGATTGCAAGAAAGTCATCTAGGGGCCATGTATCGTGAACACAGGCCGATGCGAGACTCTCGGCGACGAGACATGGTTGGCTAAACTCAATAGCGAAACCTAGATGGAGTATTGGGTGTTCAAAGCCTGGAAGCTATTCAGTCGTGCTTCTTCCGTTCTTGAGTATCATACCTGAGTACATCCGCCCAAGTATGTCATCTGCGCGTTCGTCTCCCATGAACACGTATTCTCGCACCACGTCTGCGACTCCTCGACGAGCAATCTCATCTTGGAAAAAGTGAAGATAATTTATATATCTCTCCGTATTGCCAAGACAACTACTGAAGAATGCTGCGTCGCTCAGCTTCCGGGTAACATCGACATCGTGGCCATACTGTGGTAATTGGTAGTTCTTGTTCAAATTGTAAGCAGCCTCAAGCTCTGATGGTGAAGCACCGAGATCGAAGATTGAGCATAGGTGGTGCACGATATGATCTATTCAACATCAGGTCAGGATTGGCGGTACAGTGGACAAGAAACAACGCACTGTGTAGGCCAACCTCATTGAACAAAGTGTGATACTTCGCATGGTTCAGCATCAGTAGCTTCGACGCTTTATCCGCACTCTCCTCCGCCAATTCATTTACATGTGCGAAACCTCTGGGACTGGTCGCTGAGAATCGAATATTGTATGGGGTGGCTTCAAGCAATGAGTCGCGGATGGGTCTCGACATCTTGAGGCAATAGGGCGATATGATTCTCTGTTGCTCAGTCTAGATGTGTCTCGTTGAAGCCCATTCCAGACGATCAATATTTACATGAAAAACTGACAATCTACAAGCTCTCATGTCTGAGCGCATCACACCCGTATCTTAGCAAGCTTTAGCGCAAGCATCGACAACCCGGTTGCTGATCCCCCGCCTTCCCCACACTGAGTGAATCCTCGGTAAATGCATGATGTTGAGCGACGCACAACCTGTCACATGAAGACCCCAAGCATTGAATTTAACACGTTAATCAGCATCTGGGAGGAGGTTGAGCAAAACTGAAAAGTGGCAGAGGACAAATACTAGACGTGTAGTTGTGGGAGCCGGTGTGGCAAGGACAACTTGAGAAGAGTGACCGTGAACGCTGAATTTCATGTGCAATTCCGTGCGCATTGACACTTATTTACGAAATTGTGTGCAAACTACTCCTTGAAGGACCAAAAGAGGTGAGGGGTCGTTTCTGGAGCTAAAGTCCATCTCCTTAACACCATACCATTGCCACCCTGTCAAACGCGGAGAACTCAAGATAGAGTACAATGGGCAATGATATTACGTTCGAAGAGTACCTGGCACTCAGCCGCATCACCTTTGAATGGGCAGATAGCTACGATTCTAAGCAGTTTGACCGGCTCGCCGCCATCTTGGGTCCTTCCGTGACCCTCGACTACTCCGACGCATTTGGTCAAAAGCCTATCACTATGACCCGTGCCGCTTTCATGAAGCTCTCTGATAATCCAAATAGGCTGGGCGGAATTGTGGATTGTATACATCACATCGGCGGAAGCAAGTATGATCGCACGGGGCCCGATAGTGTGACTGGGTTTCATCAGGTACGTTCATCAAGACTTATCAAGACTTCTCAGAACAGACAGATAAACACTTGTATGAGTCAAGGCGGAGAGTATATCTAGAGGAATGCGTTGATGTCCGCTGACATCTGGGTCTAGATACGAACAGAGTACAGGAGGTACAAAACACTCGAGAAGAAAGAAACAGAAGCCATTGGACATGGTCTCACGCTAATGGAGCACTACTACAAGAAGATTGACGGAGAATGGAAACTCACAGGGACGAAGCCCGGGGGGAGGATGAACGAGTTCAATTTTGACAAGATATTTGTCGAATCAAGAAATGGTACCAAAGAAAAGGCCAAAATATGAACATCACTGCCTGAAGAGTCAACGGAGCGACTTGGTGCACAACTTCGTTGCGCACAATTTGCATTTAAAATGCTTTGAAGTTAGTTAAGGCCTGGAGCGATCACATGTAAAGGGCATGATTTTGCCAGCTCACACTATCTGAAAAGGGTCGCAGCCCACTATTTCCATGATGTTCCCCATCCGCAGCATCCCAGCGGCCAAGTGCTAAACATGATTTACCGTCGAGCAGCCAGCCACTCGTTCGTCTCACCCCATAATTTTTTGTTCGCCTCAGGTACGACACCGCCTCCGTTTTTGACGCCATCGTATACAGCATCCCACAACTTGAAAGCGGTCTCAAGATCGCCGGAGAAGTCTATCGATTGCGGAAAGTACCGCTTCGATGCTGTTTCAATGACACGTACTTTGGTTTGGGGGGAAGTTGGGTCCGCATCATTGCTAAGTAGCTCATCGAGGTAGGACTTCACCGCGATGCTGAGCGCGCAGTTATTTGGGAGGAGGAAAGGTAGTCTAGTTTTCGATCAGCATATCTAGGTTGAACTGGGAAGAGAGCCGTACTTCATAGCAATCGAAGACAAGTCTGTATGTCGGTTGCAGCAACCGGTTAAGAACATGTGTGTGGAAGTCACTTCGATCAGGTCGCGCAGCGTCTGGCGGACAACCTCGATAATTGAATTGTATCCTAGGAGGTGCTGGCTCAACGGACCTGTGAACCCAATGGGTTTATGGTGCAGAATTCCGAGACCAGCAACGCGCGATATGAGCATGTTTGAGTTCTGATCTTTGGCTGTAAAATGTCAGCAACTTCCATTGTCGATTTCAAGTAGGTGCACTCACTATTACCGCGCATAGGGGCCCCGTTGTATGCAGGAAACATGTTGATATCGGCGGTGAGAAGGCCAAGCCGCAGTAGTTCTACAGCTAACACGGCGGCTTCTTCAAGCTCTGGCTTGCCATTGAGGCCAGTGATGACTTTGGCGAGAACCTTTCCCCACTGCGTCAAGTTGTGGCCTGTGTCCACGTACTCTCGTAAAGCGAGGAACCTCCATATTGAGTTGTATAGAATCTCATCGGTTGTAGATAGTACGTTCTTAGTATCCTTCTTTGCGATTGTCTTTGCAGCAAAGTCAGGCTTCTCTAGAGATAGGATTGCCGAGCCGAGATGGCCGTACCCCTAATGATGGTCAATACTTGGCAACAAAAAGACCATTACTCAACCTACCTTATGCTGCGAGACAACATCTCTAAAGGTGGCCTCCTTCACATTCCATGTATCCACCAGGGTCGGCGTTTCTGACTGTCTTTCTACGCGTATGGTGTTCTCTTGGGGTTTTGCACTAGAGTCCGTAAACCAGCATCTCTGGACCAGATCCTTATGCCGGTACCAGTTGTGCAGAATGCTTGAGAGGAGGTTGATGGCTGATGTCCGTAGGGGGATAAGCTTGGAGCTGACAAGAGTTTTATACTCGGGAGACTCTCCTCCGTCCATGGGAGGCACTTCGAATACTTCGCAAGTAGTGCGCCATTGAAGAATCCGCGGGCTGATTAGGCCTCTCGACATGTAGTGGAATAGTTCGTCTGGAAGTCGCTGGCCCAAATACTGTACTGCATCATTGGGCAATTGACTCAGATTCAAAGGCTCAATCTTTCCGTCCTCGGTATAGACAGGGTGATTTTTGACCGCCAACCGTGCTTTCCGGTAACGGTCCACATAGTTGAGCTGCTTGAACCGCGGGTCATCGTGGTTATTGACAACCACCGAGTAGCCTGTCTTGCCATTGCTCATAATCATTTTGATGGCGCCATATGGTTTAAGGAGCTCAGATCGATTCGGCGAAGTAAGGTTGGGGAGAGTCGGGAGAAACGGGGTCCCAGCGAGAATGCATGTGTCGACAAAAATATCTTCCGTAATTCTCACATTGCCTGCAAACTTCTCGAGATCTGCGAAGCATTTCTCCCGCCTTGTGTAGCGGAACTGCTTCTCTTCGAAGTCCCACGAGGTTATAACCTTGTCGCAGTCGAAGAGGAGTATGTCGGAAGCGCCAGAAATAGCCTGAACAAACTTGGACTTCTCAAGGTATGCCAACTATGCGGAATTAACGACCGAAAGTCTAGGGGGTGCTGCTCCTGTTACCTGAGCCCACGCACTGTACGGCGCGACCTGGAAGCGAACGTTTTGCTGAGTGAGTATCGCCTGGAGTGCACGGAAGAGATCCTCTGGTGTGACGTATGCTGGTCAGCGTCAGCTATTTACCCAATTCCCTCGCAATGTCATTGTCCCTACTTGACTCGCCAAACTTGGCGACCGAAGCTTCGGCCTGGTGGCTGTCGTACAGATTCCACGCATTGGCATTCACCGTGGCCTCGTCCTGCTTCTGCTGGAATGGGTTGTCCTGTTTTGTGATATCCAGTCCACTAAAAATGAACCAAGGCTCAATATCGGCTGCCCGAAATGCGCTCAAGTCTGCCTCAATGTGTTGCGTCAAGGCTAATGGAAGGCCTCCAAGCGCGGGGACGAGCGGCTCTTTGGCTCGAGGGTGGTTGAGAATGCGTTGGCTGAGGTACTCGGCGGCTTCGATGCCCACGCGACAACCACTAAGTTGCTCGAGGTCGCTTGTCTCGCCGAACGTGGCCGTCCATTGCACGAAGTCGCGGATCATCGCTGGTGCTGCGGACGAGTGACCGGGGCAGAAACAATATGTGGAGAGATGGCGGGGGAAAGAACTTGAAGCAGCACGGCGCCGCTATAGAAGAAAAGACAAGAGCCCGCCCGTGTCTAAAGAGCGATTTGGCAGTGTTGATCGCGGGGTGTTATTGGAGCTCCAAACACTCGCATTAAGACACTCGAGCTTCTTTGACTACACGAGTCAAGATGCTTTGTCAGATCTGACAAATCATCACCACGGCTTCAAGATTCTACAAAGAACAAACAGCTGCCACATGCACAAGTGGAGGGAGGTATTTAAGCAACGCTCAATCCATGAATCCACTACACTTTCTGCACATCTTGCACATGTTGAAGTGGCTGACAGGCTACTTTTTGGCTACTCTTCATGGGCCGATTGCTTAAACATACACCTTCAACATTGTTATCATTATCATCATCCAAACACGGCAATTCACACCTGCATCTTCCTGCGTTGTTTTCATTCGTGAATATCTGTGTCATTGTCTTATTCCTGTAGTCATTCATCTCGTCCACCTCCCTGCAATCCGGCTCCCTGCAAATGTCCTGCCTCATCTGACACCCGTCCATACTGGTTTCGGAGGTCTGAGGTTGTTCAGGAGGGTGTTTATGCTGGTTAGGATAGAATGGCCATCTTGAGAGGCGCCTTCACGGGGTTTAGAGCGTGACAGCATGGCGCCACATGTAACGAGGTTCCACGACAAACAGTTCCCCTCAGTTCACCTTCACGCTCCTCGTGCTGCCAAGGGCCGTACAAGTGCCGTCCAATCTGGCCTGGGCTCACCACTCACTCGTACTTTGGAATAAGTGGGAATAAGAGACTGTGCGCCTACCTCAACACAACCCAACATACCGTTTTTATAAGCTAGCATAGACGTCCTAAATGATACCAAGGCACAGATCTGATATATATAACTTAATTTTCAAGTGCTACGCCATGGTGTCCGTCCTTACGCTTCCTTGCAGTGGTGTTGCGCAAGTGTCTTGTATGCCGGTTATTTTAGCGCACGAGATCCGCTACCAACTAGTGAGATAAGGTGTTGCTAGTTCGTGGCTCGCTTACGTAGTTCTTGTGCAACTTCTCGCCAGTAGATATGTTGCACCTGAATCTCCAGCATACCAAGGCTGGCAGATATCAACTAATTGTCTAGCTCAAAAATACTGCCTTCGCCGGCCAACGCTCATTGCCCTCCCCGCTTTGGACTTTCTGCGGATTCCCCGTCTGGCATCATTGGAAATGTCTATTGATGAGGCATCTCGGAACGCGATACCAATCATTGATATCTCTCAGCCATCGGAAGAAACTGCTCGTCAAGTCCTCAATGCGGCAAGCACTCATGGCTTTCTCTTCATTCAGAACGATGGCGTTACCATCCCACCCAAAGACATCCGTGACATGTTCAGACTGGTGAGGCCGCCAAACCCTTCCATTTCGTTGA
Source organism: Pyrenochaeta sp. MPI-SDFR-AT-0127 (assembly GCA_020747015.1). Lineage (NCBI taxonomy): Eukaryota > Fungi > Ascomycota > Dothideomycetes > Pleosporales > Cucurbitariaceae > Pyrenochaeta > Pyrenochaeta sp. MPI-SDFR-AT-0127. The sequence goes on along the minus strand of JAGTJM010000061.1, from coordinate 75,142 downwards.
CACATTGCTGACTCTAGTAGTCGCATGAATTTTTCCAGTCCCCTCTGGCACAGAAAGAGGAGTACGCAATTCACTCCGACAAAGCAGGCGGCTTAAACCGCGGCTGGGTATCCATGCAGGGCGAATCACTGGATCCTGAAGGACAAAAGGTAGGACCATGGCATTTCAAAACAGCTATCTTCTTTCGTACTCTGATTGCGCCAAACTCACCATTATTTACTGATTTGATACAGCAAGGTGACCCGAAGGAAGCATTCAATATTGCTCCACCGCAGCCCACGGCACAGCCTCTACCCAAGCCTCTGTCTATGCAGCAAGACTTGATATTCCGTTTCCAAAAATCTTGCCATAAGCTTTGTACTTCTATCCTGTCGCTTCTCGGAACAGCCCTCGCAGTTCCAGATACTGAATACTTTTCGTCTCGCCACGACCAGTCTCGCGGAGAATCTGGCACTATATTCCGGATGCTTTACTACCCAAAAGCCAATAGTAGAGGGGGTAATGAAGAAAGTATAAGAGCTGGTGCGCATTCAGATTATGGGAGTATAACACTATTGTTCAGATTACCAGGACAGCCCGGATTGGAGTTGCTAACAGATGGAGGATGGGTCACAGTCCCAGTAAATCCGGACCACAAGCAACTTGCCGAGCCGCCAATACTTGTAAACATTGGCGACTTGCTTAGCTTCTGGACCAACGGCATGTTGAAGAGCACCGTACATCGTGTTGCCTTTAGTGGTGGTGAGGAGAGATATAGTATGGCGTATTTTTGTCACCCATTAGACCATGTCAAACTAGAACCTGTGTCGAGCAAGGTCATTATCGACTTCGGGGAAGGAGGCAAGGATGAATTAGAGAGTCAAAGAAAGCGACTAGGCTTAGGCGAGGACGAGAAACATAAAGTCTTGACGGCAAAGGAGCACCTTGATCGGAGGTTGAAGGTTACATACGGAATTTAGCATGGAACATGACTGAAAACTCCGTATATGCACATCATCCGACACCGCGCTATGCATGTGATTTTTGCAAGCGATCCAAAATCGCCCAGAAACTGTTTGCACGTTATACACGTCCGTGCTATCCGCACTCAACAACTCAGCCCCTACGTTTTCTTCCTGCTCTCCCTGTACTCTCACTGACTACATCCTTCACTATGCCAATGCCCTGGACGGGTACACTTCGCTCTTGTATCGTGCCGCCAAGTTTTTTGATCATCTGCTCTCTCGCTTTCGCCGCGCCCGGTGAGTCCCACCCCAGCTCCTGACTTGGTTGATATTCGTCAACGAGAACGCTATGCATATCATCATCCGCATCAAGTTCAATCTTCCCAGAGCTGTCTCCCGTCGACTGGTTGGATCGTGTTGATGTTGCGCGTCCGAGTTGACGGCGCCTGCGCCGCTTTCCGTCTTCTTGCTGGGCTGGAGTGGGTGCTGCTTTACGGTTGGCGCGAAGCTGAGCAAGAATGACGGAGTAGTCTTTTTCTCCTTCCGGATCCTTTGGCACATCCTTGTGGTCTGGTATCAATGATTCAGTGTCTGTGGGGATTACCGACTCAGGTATAAATTTTGGTCTATGCTTTGAATCACCAAGCGCTGGTACTGCTTTGATCAACGACTCTGCAGATGAGCTTCGATGTCTAGAGAAGCGCTTCGAGTCTGTCGACGATGTCGAAGGGCGCCGAGATGAGTTCGCAGTGGTCTCTTGCAATGCAAAGGATTCTTGCCCATCCATTGCTCCTATGGCATGCTCACTCTGGTAGAGATCTGCATCACTGGTACTAGCAGTAGGAAGAGTTAAGGAGCCAGTTGTGGATGCAGGTGTAGCCTCCGCAGAAGGGCTAAGAGCTGGCGCACAGTGTTGTTGAGGACGTTGAACTTTCGTCACAGTTTTTGCGGCTTGAGCTTTTCTTTGCTGAAGTTTAAAGCTGTCCTCTTCAGAGAGCCTGGCGGTCGGTACATCAATAGAAGGGCCAGGTTTCTGTTGATGTGTTTTGCTCAGAGCGTTCAGCTGATAGTCGTGGTATGGCCGTAATTCGCCGGATTGCAAACTGTCCCATAGCCATGTTGCGTGGACAGCAGGGATTTGCTTGTCTCTAGTAAATTTGAGTTTCTGCGCATTTGGGTTTGGTGAATTGCATATCATAACCGAAGACTTTACAGACAGCTGTTCGTCATATATCGCTCCTACGAGAAAGGTAAGGCCAATGGCACTGAAGTGGACTGTTTTCATACCCATGAGCGTGACTAATTTGGTCACATGCAGTAGCTCGATACCGCCAAACCCGGTGGAGTGGATAGTTATCCCAGAGAAACCTGGAGACATGTCAGCTCCACTCCGCAGAGTTCATATGGACTAAAGACTTACCACTAACACTAAGCTTGTCGAATGGCCTACACAAGACGTGGTCTGCCGGGTTGACTAGGGATTTGCCATACAGGCAACGCTCAACCCACCAATTAGTAACAAGGTTCATGGCGGATCCGACGCGATCCGGCAAAGTGGTGAGGTCGGCTTCAGTGTCATGCGGAACCACTAAGTAACCCCGTCTCAGATCATCCGATGAGAAGTTGTTTAATTCATCTGCACTGATGACGCGTGCACCATGGCTGACTAGGTGCTCTCGCAAGATTTTGGTCTGACGGAGACATTAGCGTCGTCCATACTCCCAGGTCCTGTGAACTTACCTTTTCTGCATCGAAGCCATATGGTGACACGATGCAGTCTCCGAAAATCCCATGTTGAGAATTGCCATTCGCAGACAGAGGTAAAGGTGGATTACGATCGTCTGTGCTGCCCCCAGTTCGCAGCGCAACATGGTTTTGAGCCTTGACATCTTCAGCACGCACTGTAGATGAATTTGCTTGTGCGTTATCCTGCTTAGAAAGGCTGTCTTCGGTCCAATCATCTTCATCGTCTTGCGGTCTTTCTAAGTTCGCTGCGGTGATACCAGCCCACAAGGCTTGACTCTGACTGCCCATTTTGGTGCTCGCCGAGCGGCGCAATTTCCGCCGGAATGGATTCAATGGTTGGACCTGCTCATCGCTACGAGTACGCTTGCCGAGAAACGTGGGAGGAAGTTGTTTGCGGTCCCAAGCGCCCAGCCCTCGTTCTGCGACTGGCATTGTGGGGTTGTAGAGGCTCTCATCGAGCACCATACCCCTTTCAATGCTCTGCTCAAACCACTCAAGCGAGACAATCTTCATCCTCCAATTGAGAGCATGCTCGTACTTCTTGCCAGAGGGTGTAGCGGCAATGAGGTGTGTGACAGACTTGGTCAGATCGCCATGGTACTCGGCCCCATTCTTGTCGACGGTCTCCTGAACGTATCGTCGTTGCTCCGCTGCGCTTCGTCAGCATGGTGCCATCATCGTATGGGCACTTCCCTACGGTTGTCAAAGCCAGTCAGACAAATCTTCAGGCCAAAGAAAGTGGGCAACCGGTAGTCCCTCTCAAGCGAAGCCACATGGACATTGTCGTGACCTTCCATCCAGACCTCTCGCAGGACTTGAAGCCATGCCGGAGAAAGCACCTTCACGTCGTCCCTCGATTTTGCGACATAGCGGTATTTGGCGCTGTCGGTACTGCCCACGATGAGGTGTGTTACGTCGGAGGTAAGGTCGAGTTTGATGGTCGCGCCCATTTGCGCGCCAATGGCAGCGAGCTCTGCCTGTCACATATACTCAGCGCGAGGAAGAAAGGGCAAAAACGAACATTCGAAATGTTGACATACGCGTTGTTCCGGGGCGATGGAGGTGCAGCAGAGCACGGCGCCCGCCAGGGGCAGTTGGCTTGTCCCTGGATGTGTGTCAGTTGGTGTCCAAGACAGTAGAGCGTCAAAACTTGCCATAAGCTCCATCTGTCGCGTCCATGGCCAGCGGTGCGGCTTTGCGAAGTGGTTTGGCCTGCGCGTTGGGGGGGCGTTATCACGTGCGGAGGGGCCCGTGCCTGCACGTGCACTCTGGGACACCGCCGGCCATCGCCAATCTTTCCATCCTTGCGATACGCGAAAGAGCCGAGTTGCCGCCGAACTCTAGCCTCGATTGCGTACGCTCAGAAATGCCGACCATGACGACCAGGTGTTTACAAATGACCGCTACCTGGGCTGCGACTTTCTTCTGCCGATTCGGCGCGCCTGAGTGTCGATCCGCTCGCTGCCCATTCTCTCAGTCTCCCCAATGCAGCACCCCAGATGGCGATCACTGCGAGATTGGGCCTGTGTCGTTGGTTTGTTCCCCAAGCGGGCGTGGTAGCCATGCGAGACGCACTGGCGTTTGGATTACTGCGGCCAGTGTGCGAATCTCCGGACTTGCACCATGCTGCTCATCAAGAAACCGGAAATATCTCACTTGACAACCCCAGGATGGTGATGGATGCATGCGAAGCAATGGCCAGGGCCGACTGGGCCGTCTCGAATTTGATCGCAGGCCGCGTCTCCATGCTGTATGCTGAGGCTTAGCCATCTTGTCCCTCATCATCTCTGAGCGCATGGGCAGCATAAGTCAGCGTCTGCAAGCCAAACTACGCTGACCTGGGGCGAAAGCCCTGGCAACGCTCGAGCGGATCGCTGTACCTTGCCGAGCCAGCCGTGACTCGGTTGCTAACCTGCAACGGCTGGGCCAGCGGAGACGCCAGAACTTGATCGAGCCTTGGTGTGCTCAAAGATGATGTAATTGTTCCCCGACATGACCACTCTTCTCACGATGAGAAAATCGCTATATCCGCAGCGAAGAACTATGCCCGGTGTTCCCACTTCTTTGCTGCTTTACATAACCGCAGACAAGCCGCAAAGTTGACGCAGTCATTGTCGAATATCTTGACCTCTACCTTTGGTGCACAACGCGAACCCCGCATCATCCGCTTCCATTGCGCGCAAAACTGGCTACCCTGTCCCTGACTCTGGAATCGCTATGCATGCTTGTTAGATCGGGCCCAACTCAAAACACCCACAGTCCTTGTTATTCGTCGGTCGTTGTCCTGACAGAGCACTCCTCATCATCAAGGCCACGCAGTCTCTTTCTCAGCACCTAGCAGGGTACATCCATCATCCCGCACCATCCGACGCTTTGGCTCTTGACCGCTTCACTTACACATCTGTGGCATGACTTGTTGATCACACTTGAGCTTTACTATGTCCATGGAAGATTTTTGATAGCTTTTGTTGACGTGTGAGTCCCTCCCCGGTCTCGTTTCCCCGTCCCTGAGTTGGGCCTTTGTCTTGCCAGGAGCCAACCCCGTCCCAAAGCATCCACTTGGGCCCTGGTTATGTTACGGTAACCAGGACGTCCTTTGTACCCCTCTCATGACTCCCGAGAGTCGCACAAAGTCATTTTGTTACTTAGATCCAGCCCTTTGCTCCTTTATAAAGCTGTACATCGCGTCCCCTCGCCGAATATTGCGCCTTTCCCCCTCACAATTGGCTCTTGCTGACGCTGTCCATCGCTATGACAGAGTATCAAAGTGTATATAGCGACCGTGGCCGACTACGCTACATTCCAGACCATCTACACGACCCAGAGCGGATACGCCGAGGCCTCTTCCAAGGGCGCAATCGACGACCTCATCGCATTCACATCGCACACGTAGCTCCAGACCCTAGTCTACTTTGCTCTCAAAAACGGCGCACGACCAGCAAGTCGTACTTCACTGAAAAGCTGGCGGGGCCTCGGGACAACGCCAAACGTTTTCTTCGCTCCTTCATCGATACACACTTTTCCCCGAACCAAGAGTCCACAGATATTGCTTCTCCACGATCCTCCACGAGCAGTAACCGCACATCGGTTGCTTCTGCCCCCGAAAGGTGGTCGTGGGCACCTAGTGAGATGAGGTCGACCCCGAGGAATTCTACGGGCGCGGTAGGCGCAGTTGGAGCGGCATTAGCCGGGCCAGGCATACCACGCCCTTCAGTTGCAGAGACCCATTGGTCATCTGGGAGGACATCAGCCAAGAGCATGATCAGTAGCGTGAAGGCCATGGCAGAAGAAAAGCCTATAGCTTCGGGGGGCGGCGTCAACGTGAACATTGCGCTCACCGAACCCGTCCTGTTTCTTCGCGGATTCGAACAAGCCGACCATGCCGAACGAAATACAGCAATGCTCCGAGGTACCTTGAATTTAAAGATTTCCAAACCAGTAAAGCTCAAAGCCATTACCCTAAAGTTCAGAGGCAAGGCAACCACCAAGTGGCCAGAGGGTAGGATTTGATCTAGTTCTGGTAAAATTGTGACTGACCTTGCCAGGTATTCCTCCCAAGAAAATAGAATTCGAAGAAGTAGACACACTCATGAGCCATACCTGGCCGTTCTTCAACTCGCAGTTTCCGACTGCGGAGAGCGGTACAGGCGCAGATCGTGTGGAGCTTTATAAGAGCAACGCAACTTTGGGCGGTTCTCCAAATAATTCTTCTCTGAACCTGACATCCAAAGAGGCGAAACGACTTTCTCTACAGGTGAATCAATCCCGGAGCTTTGGCAAGGGCGAATCGCCATCAGGTGGACCCTCTGTCGCACAAAAGGGATACAGGACCTTCAATGCGGGCGAGTACATGTACAACTTTGAACTCCCGCTGGATAGCCACCTTCCCGAGACCATTGATGTTGACCTTGGCTCTGTCAAGTACGAACTTGAAGCAACAGTCGAACGTGCTGGAGCATTTCGCACAAATCTTGTTGGCACGAAAGAAGTCACTCTCATCCGTGCACCCTCAGAAGGCTCATTGGAGCAGGTCGAACCCATTGCAATAAGTCGTAGTTGGGAAGACCAGCTTCATTACGATATTGTCATCTCTGGCAAATCATTTCCCCTCGGCGCCCAGGTCCCCATTGCCTTTAAGCTAACGCCACTGGCAAAGGTACAATGTCACCGAATAAAAGTGTTTGTGACGGAGAATGTCGAATATTTCTGCAACAATAAACGAGTGCACAGGATGGAACCAGTACGCAAAGTCCAGCTCTTCGAAAAGCGAGCGGACGGTCCACCAACCAGTACATTCCCCGGAAGCACAATGAGGATAGTTTCAGGGGGCGGCGTTCCTTATGATCAACGAGCTGCAGCCGCTCGAGGTGAGGATGTCCAGGTGCAGGACCCAACCAACCTTTTGGGTGCACTTGGGGGTGATGCAAATATTGGCCCCACGGAGATGGAGTTCAATGTGCAGCTGCCAAGTTGCCATAACATGAGAGACAAAGACAAGCAATCGAAGTTGCACTTCGACACCACCTACCAAAATATTCAAGTACACCACTGGATCAAGGTACGTTACAACATTGAAGATAAAATAGGGTTTAGGCTAACTTCGCACAGCTCGTCATGCGACTTTCGAGACCAGATGCAAGTGATCCAACCAAGAGACGACATTTTGAAATATCCATCGACTCGCCTTTTCACATCCTGTCTTGCCAGGCTACGCAGGCGAACACAGCGCTGCCAGCATATTCAGGCCCCGAACCTACCCTGGGCAGAACGCGGGTGCCCGAATGTGGATGCCCCAACGCACCTGTCCGACGCACCTCTCCGCCCGGTCTTGTACCGACCCTGAGCTCTATGAGTCGGTCAAGAGGAAACTCGGACGCCACAATAGCAACGCCAGCTCTTGCCCGCCCTCAAGCTGCACATATTGGCGGACCCAACGACTCGGCTGTGCAACGGCCCATCCACCTCATGCGCGTTCCATCATTTAATCCACCTGCTTTCACGGACGAAGAGCCTCCACCACCTCTGGAAACGCCTCCACCACTCTACGAGACTATCGCTTCGCCTACCAGTGGCCTTGCAGATTACTTTTCACGGCTATCAGACGCATATGATGACGATAGCGATCCAGAGCGGAATGATCGGGCGCGCGTTGAGATTCCATTAACGCCTGGTGGCCGCACAAACAGAAGTATGGACGAAAGGAGAACGTGGCTACCCGTTGGCCACTGAGCACTAACATTTGTTTATAACGACATGAGAACATGCAAATATTTTCACATTCTTCTCTTTTGACGATTTCAGGCTATCTACGTTAGGTACTATATTTGGGCTATATCAAGAGCAAGAAAGAGAGGAGTACCAGAAAATCACGGCATTGTCTTTGCATTGTTTGATTTGAACTGCTTTGTGCTTTGCTTTCACTTATGGAGTCATTACAAATCTCATATACAGCTTACTTCTGGTGTTTGCATTTTGGATGAATTCTGGACGTTTCACTCATGACTGGGTGGGTGGATTTGGCGCAATGATTTTGATTTCATATTTTGGTGGAAGGTTACAAGGGCTATGCATGGCACTACAAGCCCGTTCTTGTATCTACTTGGTCGAAGACATGTATATACGACTTAGTACATATTTGCATGAAGCTGTCAAATCTGTCAAGTAATTGACTATTGCTGCGTTGTATCTTGTGACTAGGGTGTCCCTGTCATCCTTTACTGGGTCTTGCTGTCTGCCATCGGGGCGCTAGGGCACTGTCTGGTCCACCAGAATAAAAGTGATGCCCGATTATAGGTTAGAGTTTTCGTTGTTCATATCTGGCTCATGACGTCAACGAGGAGGTAGGGATGAAAGGGCAAGAGCTCCTTGAACGTGTCGTTGTATGTTGCTTGTCATAGCGTTCTGATTAAGGGTACATTTAGTGGAGCAATTTCTGCCCAACTGGGATCCTACCGCCTCACTATTCCTGTGCGAGTACATTCAAAGGTGTTGTATAAGGGCGGTAAGACAATTTTCCTTGGCCATCAATTTTTTTTTCCTCTTCTCGCGCAAGGACTGTGGTTGGGGGAGGGGAATGCTTCGTCGGACATGACATGGGGACGGTGTCCACGTGGAATTTGCATGCACAGGGAATGCTTCGATCAATTGCAGGGCCAGAAGCGGCCCATTCGGTGGGCATGTAAATTTTGACAACGTCATTAAGAGACGTGCGTCAATGGAGTGAAATCGGTCGCTGCATAAATAAGCTGTGTTTTCCTTGGAGAAGTTTTCCTGGTGATCATGTCACGTCAGCCTTACCGCTATAGAACGTCTGGCTCTCCATAATATGTTACGGGTGCCCCCACGTTGATGCTCCACCATCGGAAGTCATAGCAATAGCCAGTAGGATTTCCTAGAAGCAAAGTACAGCTTACTATACCCGCTGACTGAGGATGCGCTGGTTGACGCATCCCGCAGAGCGACAATGCAAGGCCCATGTGATGATAAAGATGCAGTTTCTTTTGCCATATGGCAGCAGTTTCTTTGAACTCGTCCGAGCTAGCCCCAGTAACACGGATTCGCCCACACAGTCTTGGGATCGGGAAGAAAGGAAGACAAGCGACTCATTTGACAGTCCTGGCGTATAGAGCCTTGCACGTGGCTTGCGCACAGCAGTTGTGGCGCGCAGCCTTCTCCAATCGGAAGGAAGTCTAGCTCCGCCAGTTCTTTTGAGATAGGAGAGATGGTGTGTTGACTCGGGCTCTCTCCCGTGCCAGCAAAGCCGGAAGGGTTTGCGGTTACTTTGTGTCTGTATGTATGCGTTTAGAGAGGACTATATTTTAGTTAGCAAAGGCTTATCGCGGGAAAATGAGGGCAGGAAACCATGTAGCCAAGCAAACGTCATCCAAGGTTCGAGGAGCCAAGCGACCCGAGTCAAGCGGTTTTCGGCGTTGGAGGCTCGGCGCAAATCGTCCGCTTCTCATACTTCCTGCCAACTTTTTGCTGAGACTGCGCAAGAAAGCCAGTGACGCGCAATTGGAGTGCCATTGAGCTTGGGAATCACAGCGTCGAGCGACATACATCCACCGTGGTAGTCTAGTCTTGGGTGCGGGTTGACAAGTGGAGCCAACCACGAGCTTTGTCGAGCTGCTTCGGTCCCAAGCTTTTGAAAAAGCCTGCGCTTAGCTGAACCTGCTGCTGTAAGCTCCATCCTTCCTGCGAAGCGTCGCCTTGGGACTGCTTGATCTTCCCTCGAACCATTCCATGACTGACCGCGCGACGCTGTAGAGGCTCCACTCCACGAGGCCCATCGCGCCTTCCCCACATCCCCGCCAGAAATCGCTTCGAAACATCGTCACCCGCCACACACGGCTTGTTTAGGAGTGGCGACCTGGGCGCGGGTTTTCACATACATGCATCCAGCTCAGGCTCCATCTTCTCCCCCCTCAACCGGCAGACCGTTCGGCCAGCCAGGCCCCGTCGCTCCTTCCTTCCCACATACGCCAACACGGGTCCTTCTTCCCCTTCGCATCGCAAACGCCAGAGATAGAGAGCGCGAGAGAGCCGTACAATGGCGTGGGACCATCTCTCCATCACGAAGCCGCACTTGGTGTACATCATCCTGGGCGGCTTCACCAGCTTGTTCATGCTCTGCTCCTCGGTGATCAAGGAGCGCCTGTACATTGGCGAAGCCACCGTTGCTACCCTCTGTGGCATCATCTTTGGCCCGCATGCCGCCAATCTGATAGACCCCGCATCTTGGGGCAATGTTGACCTGATCACGCTCGAGTTTTCGCGCATCGTTCTAGTCGTGCAATGTTTCGCCGTCGGAGTCGAATTACCAAAGGCCTACATGGAAAAGCATTGGAAGTCGGTCACGCTGCTGCTCATTCCCGTCATGACGTTTGGCTGGCTGATTACCAGTCTGTTCATCTGGGGCCTGTTCAAGTCGCACCTCAACTGGCTAGACAGTCTTTGCATTGCCGCTTGTGTCACTGCCACTGACCCTGTCTTGGCCTCGTCCGTCGTAGGAAAGGGCAAGTTTGCAAAGCGTGTCCCCAAACATTTGCGAGATCTTCTCTCTGCGGAATCTGGCTGCAACGACGGCATGGCCTTTCCATTCATCTACCTCGCCATCTACCTCATCCGCTATCGTCCGGACGCCACAAAAGTCGCCTACCACTGGATCTGCTACACAGTGCTATACGAGTGTCTGTTCGGCGCCATCTATGGAGTCGTCATTGGCTATGCCGCCCGCCGCGCCATCCGTCTTGCTCACGAGAAGGATCTCATTGACCGAGAAAGCTTCCTGGTCTTCTACTTTGTTCTGGCGCTCTGGTGTGCTGGCTCGGGGTCTTTGCTGGGCTTGGACGATCTGCTCGTAGGATTCGCCTGTGGAGTCGGCTTTTCAAACGACGGCTGGTTCCTGGAAAAGACGGAAGAGTCTCATGTCTCCAACGTTATTGATTTGCTTATCAACTTGGCTTTTTTCGTCTACTTTGGCGCCATCATCCCTTGGGGCCAGTTCAATGCGCCCGAGATTATTGGTCTCACGCCATGGCGCCTGGTAGTGCTTGGTATACTGGTGCTTTTCTTCCGTCGCATTCCCATCATGCTGATATTAAAGCCGGTTATACCTGACATCAAAACCTGGCGAGAAGCATCTTTCGCCGGTCACTTCGGACCCATTGGGGTCGGTGGCTTGTTCGTGGCGATACTTGCAAGAGCTGAACTGGAGACCGAATCCACAACCCCACTAGCTGTACTTCCAGAGGAGGGATTCGAGCACCTGAATATCATCGAGATGATTTGGCCTATAACATGCTTCCTAGTCATCGTCAGTATCATGGTGCATGGTAGTTCGATCGCTGTATTCACTCTCGGCAAGCGTATCAACACGCTCAAAATCTCGCTGTCATACACACAAGCCAACGAAGATGGACCTGGCTGGATGGAACGACTTCCTCGTATTCAGTCTCGTTCTAGATCCCAAATGTCTGCCAGTCGTCGCCCATCTGAGTCATCCTTTGACGAGAAGGCAGACACAACTGGGCCAGGTTTACTACCCTCCACCGGTCAAACTGGCGGCTTCCTGCGTCGACAGAAGGAGGAAGAGAACGCCAGTCGGTCCAATTCAGTCCGCCCCACGAACCGAAGAAAACGCTGGGACGCTGGCCGAGGCCCTGGCGGTCCAATCTCACAGTCTGCCATTAAACCTTCTAGGCGCGATGAGGAGAAGGCAGATGTTCTACCAGCAGACCAAGATACCGATGCGTTTAACGACACTATGGCTCTCTCTAGCGACAGCTCTTCAAGCGGAAAGGAGAAGGCAAAGCTGCAACAACCCGAGGAAGAGATATACCAAGAAGGTGACAAGACAATTTTCGAAGACAAGGAAGGAAACGTGCTCGGGGTTAGGGATAGTCACAATGAACGTGATGCAGAGAGAAGAGCTCGAGATAATGAAATGGCGAAGGAGCTTTTAGTGAAAGAAGACGTTCAGCATGGTGTTGCACAGAAAGAGCATGGAGGAAAGCTGGAAGAAGCACCTGCGAAGATTGAGACTGCTATTGAGCATCCTCAAAAGACTTGGCGAAAGCGGATGCAAAGTTTCTCGGCCGGTAAACATCATCATCATCACGAGGACAACGTCGCAGAACCTGCCGCCCAGAAACCTCCGCGACAGCGTGGACCAGCTCTAGCATATCAGTTCGGCAATACCATTATTGTTGAAGACGAGGATGGAGAGGTCATCAAGAAGTACGATATTCCCTCTTCATCCAAAAAGGACCAACGTCCTGGAACTCAGCGGGGTCAATCGATGGCAGAAACTTCGAGTCGCGCGATCCAGAGCCTTAAGAGAATGGGGACACATATAGGCATTCCAGCACATGACGATACTGATCCTTCTGGCACAGAAGCTGCAGACGGCAAGAAAAAGAAATCAGCTAATGATGACGATGACGATGACCGCCTGCGCTTCACTGTCAACGCTGGTGGCCGCAGAATGAGCAAGATGGAATTTATCCAGCAGATGGCACAAATGAATCCCAAGGATCGCGCTAAGTTTGTTCAAAATAGCGATGCTCCTGAGTCGGTTAAGACTGCGGCACACCAGGACGCAAAAGACCACAAAGATGCTCAGCGTCGACAAGCTGCATCAGAAGCCAACGTTCCCCCTGTAGTTGGCGAGGAGGGCGAAGCTGAAATTCACAAGATTGAGTCACCAGCCGCAAAGAAAGAGGGTAGGTCCCGGGGGCCTGAGGGCTTGACGCTGGTTGACAGTAATGACGAAGATGTACCGTTCCATTCGGTACGCCAGGATTTGGCTAGTTATTCACTTGACCAGAAAAGTGAGACTGCTGCACAGCGCCGCCGCCGTCTGGCATCTGAGCAATCAGCGTCAACCCAACAGGAATCCCACAACGATTATTTCGGAGTTGAGTCTGAAGCAGAAACCCCTGCGGAGCGTCGACGTCGTCTTGCAGCCCTGCAAGGCTCTTCCTCTCCACCACCCGTCAGGAATCAGCGGCGGCCCATCTCTCCAAGTAGCAAGCTGCAACCAGAGAGCAACCAAGGATTTGCAGGTGAGACAGCAGCAGAACGTAAGCGTCGCCTCGGTGCGCTTGGAGTTGGTGGAGAGGAAACCCCTGAATCGGACTCTGATGGCGAAGAAACTGGCGACCCTCTGGAGACTGGTCGTGGGACACACTCCCGAGCTGGCGAACCAAGCCAATCCTTAGTACCACCCCGTGCGCCTGGCATCCGTTTTGCGGACCAGCCCCGCATACCGACCAAAGACGAACGCGCTGCTGAGGATGCAAAAGACAAGGTTGAAAGGGAAAGCAATAAAAAGAGCGGGCTAAGCAAGTTGATACGGAGGAAATAAATTGGTAATGCACCATGGGAGGGTTTCATGATGAATATCGTATTGGCAATGTTGCATCTAGTAGCATATCACAGCGGCGTTTAAGAGCGTATATTTGGGCATAGTACCTTGTGTTGGCATAATATAGTTCGCATTTCAGCGCACATAGAGGTAGACGAGCCCATGCATGCAACAAGCATAGTAATGCCAAAAATGTGTAAAATTTATGTATAAGCGAACGATGGATAGTGATCTAGCTGTTGACAGATGTGCTTTTCCTTTGATTTTGAAGGTGGTGAGCCTTTTCTTTGGGGATGCTGGACTATGTAAGCCTATCCTATAGACTTCGGGGCCAAAGCCTTGTTCAGTGAATGAATAAGCGGCAACATGTGCAACAAAAAGAAGGAACGGTTGGCGTCTCCCCTCCTCGGATCGAACGAGGGACCTTTCGATGACAATGCTATTACAGTCGAACGTGCTAAACCAACTGCACCAAGGGGAGGGAGGCCTCACGTGAGGCCCTTGGCGTGTTCATTTTTTTGTATGATTGAGCAGGCGAGATTGAAATATATATTTCAAAGCCCGCTTGCATAAACAGTAATTCAGAGAAAGAGTATCAATGCGAAGAATAGAGGGATCAGCCATCGTGGATATATTGTGGCTGGCTGGGGCGATGAGCTGGGCTACACGAGGCGAGCTGAAGGTGGAGGAGGCTTGCAGGCCTGCAAGCGATTTGCAAGTGTTGACTCCCTACGGCACGGCCAACTCCACAACGATCCTCGCCAAGTTCAGGTCAGATCCTCCTGAACTTGAATATTGATCCTCTATGGGAATATATCATCCTCTCCAAACAGCCTCTAGGACACACATAAAGCTCAGCGGATCTGCCTTGACTCTCACGACATCATAACGCTCATCCGCCTGTGCAAAGATGTTCTTCCACGCCTCAACCGGCCTCTCCTTTGCATTGAACAGGGCCATCATCCTAAGATCCGTCGCAGTACCAAAGCCTTGAATGCTCCTCGGTAGCTCTTCCTCGCTCGGCCCTTGTTTACCCACGTAATCGATGAAGACTACTCTTGCGCCCGGCTTCAGGGCAGGAACAAGGGCACGAAGAATGGCAATGGACTCGGCGTCTGGCCAGTCATGCAGGATCCATTTCAGCATGTAGATGTCTGCCTCTACGGGCTGAGGGTCGAAGAGGTTGTGTGTGCGGAAAGAAACACGAGACCTGAGATCCGAGGGAAATTCTTTGTCGAAGACAGGAGCAACTTCTGGGAGATCTTGGACCACGATTTTAAGATTTGGGAACTTTGTTGCGAGAACGGCATCGTCGTGCCCTGCCGAGCCTCCGAGCTGATATTTGTTAGTATGACCGCCACCATGGGAAGGGAAGCTAGACTTGCATCAACAACTGTTACGTTACCCGCGCCCTCCCAATCTATTGCGTCCAACACGATCCCTTCGGTTCCGAAGAGATCCTTGATGTAAGCCATAAACTTGACAAAATTCCGCTGTCGCCAGCCCTTCTTGTCGCCTTCTCCGTCATTCTCGATGAAATCCCAACTATTCTCGTAGTTGCCCCACGCGCCACCTGAATGACACAGCTTGAAAGCAGTTTCCTTCATATTCTTAGTGATCTCAGTTTTTCCCTGGCTATAGCGGCGCAATGCTTCTGGGAGCAAAAACATTGGTGGACCAGTTTCATCGAGAACCATCTGAACCAATGCCGAGAGCCCGGAATCTTTCGCGAGAGCCGCAGAGCGCGAGGTATGCTTTACAGAGGTTGCTATGGGTGAAGGCTTGGCAAAGAAACGCATAGTAATGGCATGGTCCAAGACTCTGCTTACAACTTCAACTGGAAGCTTCGTATACTTTGCAATTTCTTCGTATGATGCTTCGCCGTCTGTAGGAACTGCATTCCAGAAGTCAAATTGATTTAAAATATTCAAACATGACGTATCGGGAATGGCCATATGGACGTAGTTGTACACGCTCTCGCTGGGCCCTTGGCTCAAGATCCACATATCTTTCAGTGAGTCCTCGAGTAGCTGTCGTGTCAAAAATACGTCTCCAGGAAGTCGTTCATATTTGATGGGGCTGTTTGCTTCGAGAGTGACAGGCGGGACGTTGTCTGCTTCGAGTTGCTTGGTCATCTTCGCAGCGAGTTCACTTATCTGAGCCGCAAGGCTATTGAGCGTTGCGATCTCTTGCTGTACGGAACCCATCTTGTCGTCTCCCTTGGGTGTGAATGGAGAAAAGAGAAGAGTGATGTGCTCGATGCTAAAGGGGATGGAGCAGAAAGGAAGCAGAGGGCATGGCCGCCCATATAGTCCACCAACCCACCTTCCACCCACCTAACAAGCTCGTCATCCGTCATCGGCGCTATCAAATTCTCCACCCAAGACCAAACCTCCCGCGCGGAGACCCACCAAGAAGTCTACACGAATACACGTGATACCCTCTGCTGTCGTTGCACCGTTGCCATTGGAGGATCGAGGCGAACCGACTTAGGTCGAACGCTAGATGAGGAGATTGTGTTATCAATCAGATAAGATCTTCCCTGCAAGGTGGCTTGGCGCCAAGACACATGAACCTTCAACTGCCGCTTCGAGCAAATTGCTTTTAAACATGGCGGGCCGAACCGGAAGAGTTATGTGATGTCACTGGCGCCGAGTTCAGGACGGGTAGAGGGTTGCAAAAAGCGCCTCAAGGGGCAGGCCGTGTCTAGCCTGTCAATTCACTGCTCTTGCCCCTCACCAGTATGCCGCTGCTCATTCTATTTGAGGGCGAAGCCGTGACTAGCATGTGAGAGAACCCTGGAAGTTTCTAAAAGAAATGAAGGAAAGAAAAGGTTCTTCTGTCGAGTTCTCTGGGCCACAAATCAGATAATCATCTTTGAAATTGTTCCAGTAAAAATATCAAAAAGCACTGGCTCTAGCCATCCACAATTACGAACAAGGATGTTAACAACAACCAAACTATTTTCAATCAAAGCTCAGTAGATCGTGATCATGGTCAATGAGGCATCAATCCATACTTTTTACCCACTGGGAAGGCAGACTCAATGATTATGAGCGATTAAACTCCCTGAGAGACTTGCGGCGCGCCTAGTCACGGCGCAGTCACCCCAAAATCATGATCCACAATCTTTGTCACAGTCTTGAGTCAGATGCAATAATGTAATTTAACCATGTCCTGACGCCAGGTACTGTAGTCTCATCTGCCTCTAAAGTGTAGTCATACCGAACTCTACTACGCCGGATTTGCTCTACGCCCAAAAAGGATCTTATGTCAACCGTGGGGCCGGCTAGCAGACCAAAGTGTTTACCTACGTTGTAATTGCGCTTTTGGAAAATTCGGCCGTATTGGCTGTATTTGTGGCACTTGAAGCGGCTTTAAACATACTTGTAGAGCGCAGGGCTTTTGTGTTCTGCGGTCCCTTTTTTGTTGATGGAACCAAAGCGTGATACTTGTGTGGCCGTTCAAGTCCGGTGAGGCCGCTATTCTGTGATATCTCTATTCCCTATGACTATTCACAATGTGTGGAAGAATACAGACCATTCGAAAGTGTGAAGACCTGTGATGAGTTTTAGGCAGCTGGCTAGTTCTCCACAATGTCGAGGACAACACAAATATTACAAATCGCCGTACATTCTCATCTTCTCTCTTAGTGGAAAACATTAGATATGAAATAAAAGAAACAGACCATTCATCTTCACGTCAAATATCACATTTTTGCTTCTCTGGGAGACTAGAGTCACAAAGAAACTTTAAGGAATAGAGAAGTCAGATTAAGTCTCGCCTATTACTCGTGAATATTGATACCTTGATCTATGGCATCAAGTAACAACATCTAGATGTACGAGATATCGGAGGTACGCACATGGCAACCGTATTCGTGAGATTCACATTGAAAGTTGGAGTCTAAGCCAGAGGAACAAAGCTACACCTTTCTATCTATCTCCTGTCGCCGTGCAGGACCTGCCTCTTCAACGCTTTAATGTCTTCTGCTTTTCCGCATCCCGGACCAATACCTCCCTTACTAAGAGACCCTTTCGTCGCCTAACCTTATCTACATATCTTTTTGCGACATTTTCTCGATCCGCTAATTCACCCAAATCTTCCAACTCATCCTCGGTGAAGGGTACCCAAAATGGATCCTCGTCCAGCATCTCGAAGCCCGCGAAGCGTAGTTGAGGGGATGCAGAGCCGGAAGACCTTTTACGGATCTCGTCACTGAAGCCGAAAGATTCGGCAACTGGTAGCAGGGCAGAGATGGTGAAAGTTTGGTTTCCTGTAGTTGAAGCGGAAGAAGTGCTGGAGAGGGTTTCGGAAAGAATCGTTCCCCGACGCCTTGTCATGACCGCGTACACCTTACCAAGGACATCCGTGCTCGCTTGAATCTCGCAACTATACATCGCCAAAAGCATGCGCGGAGACCAATCTAGGAAGCCTTGATGAATAGCCGAGCGTACTGCTTTGATCACTTCGCCTGTCAGACGGCCACGATCCTGAGCTGATTCGTCATCGGGAATGTTGAGTGTCACATCTTCGAGAAAAACGGCGATGCCTTGTACAGGCTCGGCACAGCAGGGTCCTTGGGCGGTAGCAAGCTGAAAGGCATAGGTTATTGTGGAAGCAAAGGTATGAGGTGTTATTGAGTGGTCGGATGGAAGATCGCTATCTGTCTCAGGTGAGAAAGAATCGCGAAGCCTGAATACTGTTAGCGTAGTTATTATAGAGCAGGAACACATTTATGACTTACGCTTTGCCGCAGAGTCCGGCGGTTGTTGCATCGACCAAGATGTTGGGGCCTATTCTTCGGGGCCCAAAAGCCGTGATTTTCTCGATTACGTCTGCCCAGACCTCCCTCTGGCCTTTCGCCTCCGCAAACGCCTCCTTCAACTGTTTCTTAAACTCAGGCAAATCGAGAGAATGTCCAATCTCTCTTTGTTCGGCCTCTTGTATCCCATCGTTCTCTGTTCCGTCAGCGTCACGAGGTATTAATGAGCTACTCTTATGTCCTTCCTCTTCCGCTCTTCGCTCTGAGTACAGTCTCTTAATGGCTCCAGCATTCTTACTCAAAAACTCGGTTACGTTCGATGGCAAAGGACGCACTCGTAACCGGACCAATACGTGCTCGCTTGCTGTTTTTCCGATGACAGTCCCCCTAGGCAGGGTTAAATCCTTTGGGGGGTTCATCTCAGTGGCCGCAACGATCGACTCCCGATAGGGAACGATAGGCTCACCAGCTTGGATTTCACATTTGGCAAAGCGTTCTCTTAAGTCCTTAAGGCACCGCTCTAGATGCAGTTCGCCTGCTGTAAGAATGACATGCTCACCGCTCGGTAGTTGTTCGTACTCGGCACAGGGGTCGCTCTGGACCAGAAGCTTCAATCCTTTGATCATTTTGTCCAGATCGTATGGATTTTCAGGCTCAAGTGCAACCCGGACGATGGGTTGTGTGCCCATCTGAACACCCGCAAGGTTGAGGGATCCGGGCAGCTGCGAGCAGAGGGTGCCTGACTTAAGCACATGCCCTTCAAGCCCACCAATACCAAAGACCACACCGGCGGGGACTGAATTCAGAGGCTCCAGGCCACGGCCCATCATTAGATAGAGTGCGGTAATTTTGACCTTCTTCGGCTCCGGGGCGGCATACGGGCTCGCTGGGGTAAATTTTGGGCCAAGAATGTATACCTCATCCCCAACGCTCAGAGTACCTGAGAAGATTCGAGCAAAGCCGATGAGATGTTCTGCCTCTTCTTTTGCTTGTGGCGTTGCCTCTTCATGGGTCTCAGGCTCGCCGATAGCAGTAGAGCTTAGTGTATCCGAAATGGTTTCAACGTCTGAAATTTCGCCATTTGCAACTGCTTGCTGTCGGGCTATCTCTGCTCGCTTCTTTCGCCCAAGTTCTCTTGCCTCTTCAGCTGTGAGGGCACCGCCCCGGCGCTTGTTATGCGGCATTTCGCTCTCAGGAACAGAAATCATCTTACTGACGTATGCGACAACGGGGGCATCCTTGGCGGTATTGAAGCTGATCATCGCGTCTCGTACCTCAGGGGCCACATAGTCGGCCCCAAGTGAGGTATCGATAAGCTCGGGCATCCTTTCAGCCTGCGCCTTGGGTGGCGGAGGTAGGTATTCAGTGACGGACACCAGCAGAGCGGTTGACAAGGGGAGCCATGCCGAGAAGAGGGCGATTAGCAGCGCCCGAGGATCGCGCGACCGTAGAATATGAGCTGGGAGGGTGATGTTGAGAGATTTGGTAATCTTCTCAACCATGGTTGGATCTCTGTCATAAAAAGTATAAGTATATTGACTAGTATACATACAAAGCGAGAAACAGTAATGAACGAGGGTAGGAAATCCACGCACCCCTTCCCGTTGTTACCTCCTGTAGTGGCCTCATACAGGGCCCATATGTTTTCCAGGACGAGCTGGACGAACATAGGCTTGAGGTGTCTACCTTTGAGATGCTTTGAGCTGAGCACTCGCTTCGATTTAGGATCCAAGTAGAAGTCGCCCCAGAGGACTTTTTCGAGAACGCTACGTTTAATGCCTAGTTTTCTTTCATACAGACCGGCAAACTGCTTCACTGTAAAAGCCCAGCCGTCGATGGCGCTACCGAAAATTACGTTATTTTTCTCCGGAGCGAAGTAGATATCTTCGTCATCTTTTTCCTCGTATTCAACGGGGGTGCTAGTGGAGTCAATGCCATCGCCGTTTTCTAACATTGCTGAAAATCTCGTATCGGACTTCTCGGCAGCTACTGTATTCAGTCGCTCCTCCATCTTCTCTCGCCATCGCAGGTCGTCTTCCATACGTTCTCCCTGGTAGAAGCTGCCCATGACAGCGTTCACTTGTTCCAGCAACTTACTCAGATGTGTATAGGCTTCTCCGGGACTCATTTTGAGTTCCGTGATTAGCCTGTCCATTTTATTGATAACGAGTAGTGGTTTGAGCTTCTCGATCCACGTTTGTCGCAACACGGTCACTGTTTGGCTACACACGCCTTCTACGGCGTCTACGAGCACAACCGCGCCATCACAAAGACGTGATGCTGTTGAGACCTCATAGCTAAAGTCTATGTGTCCAGGCGAGTCTATGAGGTTGATCAAGAATTCTTTTTGCTCTGGCTGTGCGTCTGACGCAGGCCGTCTAAGCAAGGAAAAGTAGAGCGAGATGGCGGACGACTCCATGGTGATGCCACGCAGCTGCTCATCTGGCCTCGAGTCCAGGTATCTGATCTTGCCAGCGAGCTTGGGAGAGATGATGCCATTGGTGGCGATGAGCGCGTCGGTAAGGGAAGTTTTGCCATGGTCGACATGGGCTAGAATACCTGGAGGTGGTGGTCAGTTGGGCGCTTGTCTAGCATGCCGTTTGTATATCCAAACAATGTGCATACAAATCTAGGGGTGGTTAGCAGGCGCAGAGCTGTGGTTGGAAGGCCCGACTTACATTCCTGATGCCGTCGGCGGCCTGCTGGAGCGCGACTAGCTTCTCGCTGGGAACGGTAGGCATCTTGAAACTGGATGGGAAAAATTCCGGCGGGTGCGAGTGCGGGGGCTGCTGTTTCGCGTGGACTGGAGACGCCGGAGAGGGCAATGGGCAACGTTTCACGGCTGATCAAAGGAGCGTGGGCCAGAAACAGTAAATTGGAGGACAGCGTGCCTGCGACAGATGTTGAGGTTGCCAGGCCGTTGGCTGGGTGCGGTTGGAAATGTATGAAACTGTCTGCCTGTGAAGGACCCCACGGTGATTCGCTGTAAGACGTGCGTCACCAGCACCGCGGAATTTTTGGGCGCGTCGGCGCTGCAAGACGTCAGTAGTTTCCGTGCCTGAGTCGTCGCACGCCCAGACCTGCATCTGGACGCCCTGGTGCCATGTCTTGCGCTGCCCATGGCCGTCTTCTGGGCCTCGCTGTGACTCGCTCCTGCCTCACTCCTGCCTCGTTCCTGCCTCGCTCTTGTCCTGCGCCTGCCTCGCATATAGTCGCTCCTGCCCCCGATGGTGTGCAGCTGCGGTCCATGCATACTGTTTCCCCCCCGCCCCTGTCGCTCGCCTTCCGCATTCGTCAATTTCCCATAGCACCGACGAGAAAGAACAACACCCCTAAAAGACACAACTAGAGCTCGTTCACGCCACCAAGGACCAAGGCCAACGCCCTCGATTCCCTTGCCCGTGAATGTGACACTCGCAGCCATGGCGACTCTGGCCGAAGGCACACAACGGACACCAGCCAAACCAATACCGATCCGCTCAGCTGGCATCAAGCTCGACACGCCCGCCCAGCCTCGTTTTGACAGCATCAAGGCCGCCAGTGCAAGCGTTGGCATCATGTCCCCCGTCAACCAGAACGGCTGTTTCGAGTTCGACCGCATCATCAAGGCTGGCACTGTCGTGAAGCGAACACGCAAGACCAAGGTATGTGCACTTGCCCTCTCACCCCGTGGCACCCATTCACTGTTGTAGTCATGGAAGCCCATCTACGTTGTCTTGCGCCCAAACTGCCTCTCCATATACAAAGACAAGGACGAGACGAAGCTGCGCCACCAGATTAACCTGTCCGAAATCACGGCCGTCGCGCGCCAGAAGGACTCGAAGAAGAAAATGGACCACGTCTTTGGCATCTTTTCGCCTGCGCGCAACTACCACCTCGGCGCAACCACCGACAAGGAGGCACAGGAGTGGGTCGACCTTATACGCATCGAGGCGCGTATGGACGAGGAAGAGGGCGAGATGGTCCTCATGAGCCCCACAACCGGCAAGAAGACTTTTACAGGCTTCGACAGGTCTAAGAGGGACAACATGGCCTCGAGCTCTTCCGAGGCAGAGCCCAGACCATCGAGCTCCATGGCTCCGGAAGCCATGCACAGCGCACGACGACCATCGCAAGCTCTCAACTACTCAGGCAATGAGCACGGCTCTA
Organism: Pyrenochaeta sp. MPI-SDFR-AT-0127; assembly: GCA_020747015.1. NCBI lineage: Eukaryota > Fungi > Ascomycota > Dothideomycetes > Pleosporales > Cucurbitariaceae > Pyrenochaeta > Pyrenochaeta sp. MPI-SDFR-AT-0127. Next base: position 52,671 of record JAGTJM010000061.1, on the reverse strand, counting down.
TCTCTGACTTCGACTTTTCAGATACAGGCTTCCAAGGCTCCGCCAATTCGCTGCCCAGGAAGGTCTCGCAGCAAAAACGCAACGTCAGCCAGCAGAGTAATATCGGCGCCACTCCCGACGACGAGCGCGTAGTCTACCACGGTTGGATGTACGTCCTAAAGTCAAAGGGTGGCGTGCGGCAATGGAAGAAGGTATGGGTAGTCCTGCGACCCAAATGCCTTGCCTTTTACAAGAACGATCAAGAGTATTCCGCAAGCCTCATCATACCCTTCTCGAGCATCATCGATGCAGTAGATATAGACTCGGTCTCAAGGAGCAAACAGTACTGTATGCAGGTCATTTCCGAGGAGAAGAACTTCAAGTTGTGCGCAGTGGACGAAAATTCGCTGGCCAAGTGGCTGGGTGCATTGAAGAGTTTACTGGCAAAGAAGAAGGAAGCTGAGCAGCAGCGTGTCCTTCAGTCCGCCCCAGGCATCACGAATGTGCAGTCGATGCAGAAGCCCGCCATCGTATCAAACACGCCTGCGCCGCCGCAACAATCTTCGACTGGCAAATGATCCCAACTGCGCTCCCATTGCGTTGGTCATCCTCAACGCTTGTGCATACGCTGGCCCGTACATACACTTCCCTGTATTGCCGCTATTATCGCTACAACCACTAATCGCAACCACACGATACTCGCGTTTGGCTCTTCCATCAACTTCCTTTTTGCACATCTTTCTTACGATTCAAACGATTTACGACCTCCATTCTAGCACCCCGCGACGGGTTCCCTTCGATACCTCTTGTTGGATTACTTATAAGATTCGATATCACTTTTGTAAGCTAAGTAGTGTGTAGTAATAGTAGTAGGATGGCTGTATGGTTGCCCCTCGACCAGGTTTCAGTCATTAACAAATGTTTTACGTTGTCCCGCAACCGATCACTGCTAAGTTTACATATCCCATTTCCTGGAGACATCGTAGGAAGCCTTCAAAAATGGACATGACGAACTGAGGCATTTAGCATGTGATGCTTCAGAATTGCTTTTGAGGCCTGACTTCTCCTGGGCACCACAGTTCCAGCGAGGAAAAATGCCACACAAAACCTGGTGCATGTCCGCCTCATGTGATTAAAACATCAGCCCTCAGGGTAGGCAGGAAAACCTTAAAGCCCAATTTGTTGCTAAATCACGTCTTTCCTGCCTTTTGAATTTTGCGTCATGAACACTGATTCGCTATCCATCATCTCGGGCAGATTATTTGGCGGCTCCATTCCAAAGCAATTCGACTGTAATCTGTCGCCGAATGTACAGATTCTTTGGATCAAAGTTGGTTGGTCTCTAGAATCCTTCTCTACGAGGATTTATAGTACTTGGCTGTTTCCATCAAGCCAGGAAAGTCAGAGCTGATATAGTAATGTTACTGCCTGTACTTAATCCCGTTATAATCTTGTCGACGTTTGCTGCATTCTCAATCAATAATGAAATATCACAAGAAACTCGGCCGCGCGAGCCTCGCAACTCGAACCAGTTTGAGTCTCTTATATACCTTCACATATTCCTTACATGTATCCACACATTCCGTATGAATCCCTTTCATGAAGAGTGCTTCTACGGTCTCGTGGACCTATCAACAGAAGGATGATTGAAATAGCCGAACCTAGACTTCTGCTCCATCTTGTAGGTTAAAGCTATCAAATGATGTAGATGGCTCACCCTCGTATGTTAGTCTCGAAGTTGGTACAGTACGCGTAGACGTTCCCATTTCGACAACTAGCTATTGTTTTATTTTTCAAATAGAAAAATCCCCCTACATATACTTTTGATACTGATAACAAAATGCGACTTCCTTGCAATACCTGATCCCTGATCCCTCTCCCTACCGAACAATATATTTTGTGCCACTTACTTTTCCTCACTATCTTCGAATTGTCCACAGAAATGTATCCCGCGAAGCGAGAGAGTGTTTGGAAACTCAGATATCTGGTCGTAGTATCAAGATCAAGTGACCCCAGTTTGTCATCTGGCATATGAGAAATTCTGTTCTTTGGAACATTTGGGCGATAACGTTGATGCGGTTCATGTACAAAGAATTAGACATTCTTTCATTTATGATGGTGATGGTGATGATGTTCGATACATTCGTGCTTCCTTAATGCAATAGTATAGACTGAATAATATCGGATACTGCTTGCGCTGACAATGGTGCACTCTACCAAATCATTGCGTATTGCAATTACAGCTACATCTCTGGCAAACTGAACTATACTTGATATTGGAGGTCAAATGTTACCTTCTTGATTAAGAGTCATGCCTTTTAAATTCGGCTATACAAGTTTCTGCCCCTGAAATCACAGTTTCGAGCTCCACAATCTCTTTTTGGGGTGGTCTTTTGTGGTCAAGGGATGTTGAAGCTTGCGCAATCATGCCCAAATGCACACCTCGCCAGTCACAGCAGAGTAACAATGATAAATATGAGAGTGACTTCTTCAAAAATGAGCTCAAGTAAACTCTGAGTCAAAAAAGGCATGTTAGCTCAATCACATACAGTGGGGAACGTGACTGGTAATTGTTTGTTGGCCAACACAAAAGATCAACCATCTCGACCCTGATTCGGTTAGAACGCTCGCTAAACCAGCTGACCGCCCAAGTGCCTGACAAGACCCCATGCTCTGTCGTTTCTTCACGTTGTTGCCTGTTACCACGCGATAGCAATGCTCGAATGTCTTGATGGATCGACAGCCCGACAAAGACCGTGGAGAAATATCGCAAGCTATGTCACAGCAAGGCGTCTCTGAAGACTGTAGGGGCAACAATGATCGGGCACCCTGTCAACAGGAACACAATATCACCGATGAAGATACAAGCAGAAAGCAGCAAAATATCGAAGGGTGTGATAGAAAGACTGGACCCGAAAAAACTCTCATCTTCAGAAACCACCACGGGGACCGTTACATCTGGCCTTTCGAACAATGTCACTCTCCAGCGGTGGGTCTTCACAGCATGATCTTTATAGTCTCCTAACTCGTTGAAGGCAATTAAGCCTCTCCTAGAGGAAGTGTATGTTCTTCTGAATCAGCAAGGCTATGTGGATAATATCAAGCGTGGGAACTACGAGATCAAGACTGATAACGGTGAGACAATCCTGCCAAGTGTCTGGGGCGATATTGTCCAACCCTTCTCAACGATTCAAATATCCTTCTTGTCCACTGCTTCCAGTCGCCAACAACGGAGTAATCAAAGTTCCAACATAGGCTTTGAAGACACAGGAGTATTTGATGGTGAAAGCAGAAGAGACGATGATGTTCGTGAAGTCACGTTCGACATCGATGTTCCCAAGTCATCACCTTCAGATTCGATTAACTCACACAGTGATGAGGATAAGAGCGAAGGTTCCCTCAGTACCCCATCATCAACTGAGTCTGAGGATGAGGATGGACTCCATATACGGATTGACCGGCCAGAGGTGACTCGTGACGTAATTTCCCCGATTGATGCTGAGGGCTACAAACTTTCCTTTTCCACCGACACTTCACGGCCAAGAAGAACGATGGACCCTACCGATGGTCTGAAAAATCAGAAAAAAACTTCGAAGGAATTCAATGCGCCACACAACAGCCCCGAAACCTATGTTGAAACACTGAGAATCACAAAAGCCTTATCGGCCGAAGTTGAGGGGAGGAATTTCATCCAAGTCCATACCTTACCAAATTCAGAGAATTCAAATGTGCGAGAGAGGCTTAAGATGTCGTGGTATCATATCCCCGCGTCACGGCTTGACTTCAGCCGCTTCAAAGATGTGTGCCAGTCTATTCCTAGTCTATCTGATCGATTGCAGACACTCCTTGAAGACATTTTCAAGAAAGTCGAGAAAGAGAACGTAAAATCGTTCCTTGATGGTATGTTCATAGACCCTGGCACAGTGGTACGAGCCGATGAATCAGGGCGGGATGATTCTGAATCAGTAATTTTCAGTTGCGTACCGTACCTTGAGCTTCGGCCACCCGCTAAAAAGCTTTCGACTGGGCTAGGCGGCCGCCTCTTTCCTTATCGTACTTTGATGCAATCATTTTATCCATACGAACCTGTGCAAGAAAGGGATGCGGAGCAAGCGTTTAGGAAATTCGGCAATGATAAGTCAGGAAACGTAGTCTCTGTTCCAAATTTGTGGGTAATGAATATTGGATCGGATGTTGTGGTCACATGTGGTTATGAACCCCTATCACAAGAGCTAGCCAAGTCGATTGAAGTTATCCAGGAAGACCTGGAGCAATTGGGAGGGAAAGATATTACCAAAAACAACTTGACAAACATCAGGTTCACGGATCGGGATGGCCACGTACTTCTCTTTTCGCTTGATGCATGTAGATCTTACTTTCAGATGGAGCAAAAGTTAAGAGAACTGAAGTACGGGACACGAGGCAGCTTCCCGGGCAGGGATCTGGAAATGATGTGGGAATCATCCGATGGACTAAAGAAAGTGACACCTGGAACGTGGGGCGACATCATTAGACGGACCGACCTTATTTTCATTGAAATTGCAACTCTGGATGAGACACAAGTGGAAAAGCCACAAAAAGGGCCTAACGCGAGAGAATTCTTGAGGCCTCTGACACCGACATCGTCAAGCTCAGTACCACCGTTTTTCCATTGGCGGTACACCGCCAAGGTCGACATAGAGCAAGAAGAGAATCACAATGAAGACTCCACATTTTGCGCCTTTAAGCGGTCAATGAAATGTCTAGACCATGCTGAGAGGGGTATGTTATCTGAGACACTAGAAGATTATGACACCTTCAATGCAGTTGACAAGACATTCACCTCCAAAGTATTCTATCAATCTCTCTCAGAGGGTGCTCAAGAACTTATCAGAGCCAAATTTTCGTCTCTGAAACACCAGACCATACGAGCCGAAGGTGAGGCATCCGGTCATACACATCATGAAGTCGTCATTGATGCTCAATGCGCTCGTGTTGCTGAACTTTCCGCGAGGTTCTTTGAGATCGTTCAGTCGACTGTCAAACTTTTCGTTGCGAATCTCGATCAAAGCACCATAGTGCGAAAGCTATGGAGTGCAATGGCAAATATCTACGAGGCGGCCTGTACAATCGAACAAAGGGGTGCCATGGAGGCTGACGCAAATGAGTACTTGGATCCGTACTGGAAGCATCCTTTGATGTTCGAACGTGCTTGGTTTGTCCGGAGTATTACTAAAGACGAGTTTATTCAGACTCCAGTAGTCGATGAAAAGTTTAAGCGGGTACTCAAGCGTTGTAGGAGATGTCAAAGCAATAAAGCATTCGACTCTCCAGAAGGTGCACTTGGACACCTGCAAAAACACATGAGACAAGCTTGCCAGCCAGGGCAGAATGATCTACCTACATCATTGAGTTCTATACAAGCACCTGGACAGCCTTCACAATTGCTGTGCCCAGAACCCAACCTCAGAGATTGGGTCGTAAATTGTGCGCAGTTTAAACGCGAAGAAATGAACGCGGGTGTACTAAGAATACTTACACAGGCATGTGAGATAGCAAACGATCTATTCTTTCAAACAAAAGAACTTTCGGAAGGAGTCAAGAACGAAGATGGCAGGATGTCGGATATGTACATGTTGCCACGCCACCTCGTGGAAGCCTTCCGTGAGATGATCGTTTTCTATCTTGCAATCGAGCGCAGTTTGTACTATACCGAGGAATCTTACAACAAGAACAATTCGCATATGGAAAATCACGACATGGACTCACTTCCTTTCTCCGCTCAAGGCCTAGTTGTCCTACAGCGCTTTGGTGAAGGCGCGCGACGTTCTTTAGCTGAGGCCCGTACCGAACTTTGTGGCATGGTTGCGCCATTAACACCAATTAATATGCTCAAGCACATGTCACTTGGGCCTGAGTACGTCTGTGCGTGGTTGATGAGAAGGCTGCTTGTCAAGCCTCTCGAGAAATGCATGACTGCAGGGGACATTTACAGGGAGTACTTATCCACTATTGTAAATATTGTTTGTTGATCAATATTTAAAACTCACGCTGATGCCCAATAGCAATTTCAAGTCAATCATCGTCCGGGCAAGCGCCTTCTTCGCTCCATCAACCTTCTGCAAGAAGAGCTGCAAGTGCTCTCCGAGGTTACCACCTGGCAAACCAAGCTCATTCAGAACTACTTGTGCGTTCTCGACGACAAAACTTATGAAAATGACATTCCATCTCGTCGAGCCCTGTTCCCATATGAGCGTCTGCTGCTTCAATCCTGCCTAGAGAACCTACAACTGACTCGCGAAGAGTATGCCGAACTCTTGCGTCGCTGCGGTCCACTCTCCGAGAGCACAAAACAAAGCGTCGAGATCAATGAAGAAGATCATGGTAAAGCAATCATGGTATTCACAGTCGTTACAGTCATTTTCTTGCCTCTATCTTTCGTTACATCGTACCTTGGTATGAATACCGTTGATATTAGGGACATGAGCAATCGCCAGTCACTGTTCTGGATAATTGCCCTCCCACTCACCCTCGTTACGATGGGAACTTGCCTGCTGATAGGCTATAATGGTGATGAGATACGCGATACAATATCTTCGCTATACCGGACAGCAACCAGGAAAGAGGGCCGAGGTTTTTCATCCCGCGGAATCAGCATCGCGCAACGCAGGCGCGCCCAAAGACTACAGGATGATCCCAGCAGTACATTGTCCAATGATTACCTCGCTGATGAAGCCGAATACGCAAGTCCACGACCAGACCAATTCGCTGACGGACCCGGAAGAAAGACACCCTTGATTTCATACCTTCAACAACCCAGTGACTTCTCGAACCCCACCTATCTCGAGCCTGAAACCTTGCAAATCAGTCTACCTGGCCCACGTACAAAATTACAAACACATTTTCACTCCGAAACTACTTCCATGGCCCCAGTCGCCACTTCACGTTTCCAACCAACCTACACACGCCTAAGCAGACGCTACTTGGACGCTGAATCCCTCTTGTTTTACGACATACCCTACGAAATCGACCATACAGATACAAATTTCTTCCTCGTCAAGCGAGACTTAACTGAGCGGGAATCGCGCGTGCTGTTCGAGCACACAAAACGTTTTCGCGAGTCGGGTGGCAGGCACAATAAGAAAACGTGGGAGATTTATAACGAGAATCGATATGGCCAACCTGGAGAAACAGGCCATCGCAGGGCACCTATGAGAGGAGAATTTGTGGGAATAGTTGAGGATGACAAGGATGATGATGTGAGTAGGGTTGAAGAGTATACATGGCATAGAAGACGCAGCCATAAGTATCCGAGAAGAGGACCGAGACACATGGCCGCACGGAGAACGTAAGGCTGTGGATAGTATCTTCTCCACGAGGTTTGTTGTATGGGAATGGAATGAGATGTATGTATCTGGAGAAGATGAAGGACTTTTTAAACAGCTTGCAAGATATATAAGACAAGAAACGTCCCAGCGTTTGAGACTATGAGTAGTATCGATGAACCATATGGTGACTGGTGAAGAAAAGTAGAAGATGTGAGGCAAAACAACGCGCCTATAATTAATGCGCCTGCTCTGCGCAATGTTCGGCGTCTAGATTCAAGTCCAGGTGTTACGTGTGAAAAGACAAAAATAGTACAGAAGTAACCGTGCATTAAGTATTAACTACAGACCGCAACTCATATATTTTTCCGACTAGGTCACAACGGCCGAATCCACCTATACCTCCTCATTACATTGTCTGCCGCTTAACTCCGTGGAACAAAACAAATAAAACGAGTTGTCATTTTACCAATGTGCTGAGCACCGTAGCGCAATCGTGGTATCATCCGTGATCGTAGTGTAAGAAAGTCGTAACCATGATCAACCATCGTAAGTATAACATTTCTCTCATATCAAACCGGGGTATCACAACTGAAGGCACAACTAAACACGGCCCTGGAAGACGGGATTCTGGTCACCAAGTGTAGTATTGTGTGTTCCCGTGCCTTGGGTGGCAGTCGTGCTGCCAAGACCAGTGGAACCGCCGACAGGACCGGTGCTGGTGGTATTGTTGAAGGCGTTATCCACCTGAGTACCGAAGCCTTGGCCGGTAGTTTGTTGAGCGTCATGGGTACCCGGGAGAGCACCGGTAAGTCCTGCGCTACCGGCAAGACCCTGGCTACCAGTCAAACCTTGACCATTCTGCTGAGAGCCAGGAAGTGTACCAGCAAGACCTTGACCTCCAGGAAGGCCGGTGGCAGCGGATTGGGTACCAAGACCAGGAGTGCCGTCGTACTGTGAAGAGCCAAGGCCCTGGCCGATACCCTGACTAGTTGTGCTGCCATAGCCCCCAGCACGACCGTGGGGCTTGCGGGTTACGGTACCAGACTTGGGCAAACTGGACGTTTCCTTGGCGGACCCAATGCCAAATATCGGACTTTCCCACTTGTCGCCCTTGGCGGCGAGGTCCTTGTATTCTGTAGCCTTGGACGAGATACCACCAGGCAGAGAGATGTTCTTGAAGATAGAATCGTGCTGTGTAACAGCTACGTTGACCTGGGTATCCTTGGTCTTCTCCTTGAGCTGCTCCTTCTTCTGCTTTCCTTGCATAATACGCCTCTGGGCAGCGGAAGCGTACCGTTGGTACATGTTCTGGAGATGTTCCGGATCAGGATTGCGCTTAGCCTCAGCCTCAGCACGGTCAGCCTCAGTTTTGATGTCGTAGAGAATACCGTCAAGCTGATTAGCAGAATCCTTAATCTGTTTCTCCAACACCTTTTGGATGACAGGGCGCATAACCTTAAGGAGTAGAGGCTTGAACATGTTGAACAGGAGCTTATGGTTGCTCTTCTTTAGCTTAATCTGCAAGTTCTTGATGTCGGATTCGACCTTGGTGACCTTGAAAAAGTGTGTCTGTGCATGTTCACGAGCCTTATCAGCAGTCTCCATTTCGACTTTGAAGCTGAAGCCGGAACCACCCATGAAGATGTCCATAACACCTTTATCCGTGATAGAGGGGAAACCTTGTTTGCGCTTGACGTAGTATGAGACATCGCGAAGGTCCATCTGCACGCCGGAGACTGAGAGCATAACCTTGTTCTTGTTCTTGCTCGAGATTGACTTGCGGCCCCAGCGCCAGTAGTTGTCAGATCCGAACTCCAACGAGTTTGGAGCAAGATTGTCACCCTCAATAACAAGATTTTCGACCACAGCGTCGACCATGGGGTCACTGAATTCGATACGTGGTATCGGAACATAGCGGATATTCTCGAAGATGCCTGGTAGGATGACATCGGTCAAATCCTTGACAAGGTGAGGTTTAAAGACAGTTTGGCCATTTTCGTCTTGACCAAGGTCGAGGAAGAGCTTGTTGACAGACTCTGCGAATTGCTTATTCTGCGGGTCAGCATCGAATTGCTCTCCGATAAACTTGAACTCGTCGGCGATGCGATCAGTATGGCCCCGGTAGCGGCCGCGCAACAATTGATGGCCATCGTCGTAAATGCGATTCCACTCCTCATTACTGGCGTCCTCCAGAATGTAGCCCTGCTGTTGCAGGATCTTACGAATGAAGGCATCAAGACGCTTGAACCAGTTCTTCAGCTCAGGGTCCTGATCAGCATCCTTGTAAACTTGATTAATGGAGTCAATGAGATCATCAGAAGAAGTGTTGTTGGCAAAGCGTTCGAGAAGGGTCTTAATATTTGTCAGCCAGTGAATGTTGTTGGAACGGAAATCTGTTAAAAACACACCTTGAGGTCAGCTTCGGCGACTTGAAGAGCATCATCACGGTGCGCACCTTGCACGGTTCCCGTAGTCTGTTGACCCAGGTTCTTGCCATGACCAGCATACTGCTCAGCAAGACGGAGTAGAGTCTCAATGGCACGCTGGTAGTCCTGGTGGCCCTGGATCTCAACAACCATCTTCTTCAGGCGCCAAATGGTCTGGTCCCGACGCTCTTCAGGCATCTTGCCCTTCAAGTAGTTGTTCAACTGGTCGCGACGAGCACGAGCCTTGTCCTTATCCTCTTCAGAGACGTTCTCGTTGACCTTCTGCTTGGCAACCTCAGCAGCGCCACGTGCATCAAGGCCAGTAGATTGGCCAGTCTGGCCTTCTTGTAGACCTTGTTGGGCAGTATCGCGCGGATCACGCGAACCTTGGGGGTTAGCGGCCTGGTTGATGTCGCCGGCAGTTTCCTTAACGTCCTTTTTGCCAAAAGGTACGCTTTGCTTCGCCTGGGCAAGGAGCTTGTCCTTGGACAGCTCTGGCGTGTCGTGCCAAGTATTGTCCTCGGCTGGTTCGTCGAGGCGGTTGAGACGATCCTCGGAAGGTTTGACCTTGTTGGCAGTGTTTTGAGCGGCATCGCCAGCAATGTCTCGGAGCAGAACTGTGGCATCGGATAGAAGCTTTCGAAATTGACCGTTGGAGATGAGAAGGGTGCCAAGAGTCCGCAGCCCTTCGAGTGCCTCGTTACCGTGCTGTTTGGCGGTGTTCTTGTCAACGGGGGCGTTTGGTAAGGTGGTATTGGCGCCGGTTATTTGTTCTGCCTGCCAGATGAAGTCTTGGAGCAGGTTGCCCTCGTTCTTGGTGAGCAGTAGAATCTTGGCCTGCTCGATGACAGCTCTCAGATCAGCTACGAGTTTCTGGCCCTCGCTGGAGAGCTTCTTTGATGGCGAGCTCAGCGGGTGCGAGGCCAGGGCCGAATTGAGGGCAATGTCAATCTGCTTGTTGGATGGCACCTTGCCATTGGCAAACGCTAGAGAAATTGTTAGCAGGCCAATTACCTCTGAGGGCGAGCCACGCAGCGTTGCGCGACCACTATCACGGGCTCCTGTAAACATACCCTGGAAAATGCCATAAAGTTGAAGCTTGTTGTTGACATCCGTCTCCTTCTGCTTCAAGTCGACAGGACCTGGCATGCGTCAGAATTGCTAGCAGCTAAAGCGGGCCATTGCACCTACGATTGACGGCTTTTGACGTCATGACGTAACTCTGTTTGTGGGGGTATCAGGGAAGGGGTATCAAATAAACAGACGCAAAGAGGGGACAAGATATGGTGGTGGGATTGCGGGTGTATGTGATAGAGTACGAGTATTATGGGGGAGTAGAGTATGGCAGGCAAGAGAGGGAGAAAGACAAAGTGACAGGGAGAGGGCGGGCAGCTTTATTATTTGTGCTGGGGAGAGTGGTTGCCGTGACAGGCGGGAGCTGCAAGCGGGCACTACGATTGTATGACGTAGGAGACGCGAAAAATATCTGCCAAGCCGTGGGACATGACCAGAGCCTTGTTGTCCCTCTAGAATGGGCTTCCCAAAACCTTCCCCCCGCAGACGACGACGACAACAACAACGACGCCGCCGTCGCCAGCATCTAGGTGCGCCACGACGCCAGTGTCCAAGCCCAGCTGCCATGTGCGTCCTCAAGTCAAAGGTGCCGCGGACCGCCCATGGCCTGGCCTAGCCCTAAAACATGTGCCGACCGCCTGCTGCCACACATGTGCTGCTGGTCCAAGGCATGACGGAATGCCTGGAGAAAGACGCTGCATGCTCCATGGCGGGCGATCAGCGGCTAGGTTCAACCATGTGCGTCATGTAGGGCCGCACAGTGACCGTCAAGCCACATTTTCAAGTGCATGCATAAAGAATGCCATCGTCTCCCACCCCGCCACCACGGCACCACGGCAACGCCAGACCAGCTTCCACAAGGCTCCATGGCACTCTGTCCGTGTCTCCACATCTTCCTCTCTGCAATAGCTGTGGCATTGGGCACAAAGGCAGCTGCTGTAGCCCCTTCTTATGCGCCACGCACCCGAGACTACCAAGCTTTTGCTACTGCAGAGCCAATACCAAGCGCGTGGCTAGTGCAAGCGCTTCCAGGCCAGACAAGATTGCTACCTGGATATGACGGCATCATTGCTTTCTGCACACCTGAGCCCTCCACCGCTCGTCTGCTGTGCTCATTTGCTGATGCCCTGTTGATTGATCTTGTTGCCGTATTGCGCTCATCTTGCGCGGCGTCACTACCGGCGCGCGCATTCCGGCCACTGCATGCCAAACAGCAACCGTCCTGCCCCCAACTCGTGTCCGTGAAAACCATGGCTGCAGCGGAGGACAATAGTACCTGTGGGTTTTTCTCTCAAATTACGTACGCCCACATCCACCTGTCGGAAGAGCTTCCGTCAATTGACGAATTAGGCCGCACCAGCTGAACATTAGTTCGCAGACGTCATCAAGTTCGCAAAGAACCGCTCCGCTCATCTGATGTGAATTCGATATAAATACGGGGTTGGAAATCCTTCATTAAGGCGGACATGTCAAGGCCCAATACATTCAGTACCACGCCTCTCTGACGCTCAATCAAGACTGTATTCCTTTGTCCAAAGGGATGGCCGCCAACATTTACTGACGGTTGGTGTCTTCATGAGTGGTTACCAGTGCAGCGGGGGACCGCAATCAGAGACATGTGGGACTTAGAGTAGTCAAATGAGATGTCTAAGGACATGCAGAGGTATAATACTTTCTTCTTGCCAAGTGCACCATTGCTGTTAAGGCCGGGATTGGAAGTCCTCCAGGGGTTATTGCTATCTTCTAGCGCTGTGTGGTGTTGTAGTTTCCACTCTTCATTCAATTTCTTAGCGCATCCCTAGAGTTTCTCGAACACCCTTGACACATTCAGCTGAGTTGATTGGAGACGTAGCGTGTGTGCAAACGGCATTGACTGGGTCTTTGAACAAAAATGTTTTGATCGATCTTTGATCCAGTAGCATTGACTTGCAACTTCAATGAGCGAATCATCTGCTGGCGAAGTAACCTCGACACGCGTGGAGGAGTGCAAAGTAATGGAATCAACTTCGATGGAAGGTTCGTCCATATAGGAGTTAAGGAGGATAGAGAATCTACAATTGCATAGAAACAAAAGATTTTGGACCGTTCGACTTTAATAATCTCAATTACCTTCTCGGGCTCTATCGTTGAGGTGAAGATCTAGGAAGTTGCTCTACCTTGCTGCTACAGTTCTAGGATGTGCTAGTTCTGGCGACTAGAGAAAGACTACGATGAAAACGCGCTTTAAGTTACAATCGTCAATGGTGTCTCGTCTACGTAGAACCTGCGAATCCCGAGTGATGCAGCTCTCGCAAGATTCGTGGTAGAGCCACTTTCTTCGATGTCGACTGAAAGCTCCATCGTCACCCTCCGGTTTTCGCCATCACAATCAAACGAAGAAGTTGTTTATGCCATCATGTCATATATGAGAAGTAAGCGCTGTATTCAGGGTCCTCATCCTGAATTGGGTCTTCCTAGACAACGCTTCAAGATGTTTAATAGTGTGAAGAGACTGTTCCCCTTATCGATAAGCGAACAAACCGACTTGGCATTGAACCTTTCGGTACACGCGATGACACTTACGACCATGAAACCCCATCCGACAAGGCTCAGGAATCTTGAAACGCTTTAGCTCTGGATTGATGAGAGCTCTGAAAGCACTATTCGGCTGGGTAGTCGAGCATTCCTCAATCAGAGCGCGGCCGTCTTCTCTTCGCTATTCTTTCTCCACTAGCCGTTCTATGACAATGAACATCTCCACCAAAGTTGCTAAACAAGTTCGCATGTCTTTTCCAGGCAACTGGATGTGTATGGCTAACAACACATCTAGGATGGCTCTGTACATCACGACACTCATGCAACGCCACCGCAATTCATTCAACAGGAGCATTGGCGCTACCAGAGTATGAAGAAGGCTGAGCTTGAGGCTGATCCAAATGTGTTCGATTTAAACAAGCGTGCTCAGTTCACAACGGAACAGAAAGATATGTGGCGTCCCGCTGGCATAGTTCCTGCTACACGCATCGAGGCTGCATGTCAAGCATATGCGGGTGGGAAACCACTCTCTGCGCCAGTCGATGATGTCCAAATTTTCGAACACCGAGACTTTCCTGGCTTACAAGTCATCCCCGGAATTCTTCCCCCTGAGACTCAAATGCTCTTCACGTCATGCCTGATGCATCGCGATCTCGCTGATCCGACACATAAGATCAACCTTCAGCCGGATTATAACATTCCATATCCATCTAAACCTTCAGTAGGCGTACGTCAGTTCAACAGCACGTTTTTCCTTCGGGATCGTGCTGCAAAAGAGGACTGCTTAGTACCAAAAATACCAAATAAATTGAAACCTCTTAACACCGAGCAGTTTTTGTACAGCAAACTGCGGTGGCTCACACTCGGTGAACAGTACGACTGGCCCACACGCAGTTACTCTAAACACGCAACACAGTTTCCCCAAGACCTATCTGCATTAGTCACGGGCCTCTTCCCGCACATTCGACCTGAATCTGGAGTCGTGCTTGTGTACTCTGCTAAGGACTTCATGCCTGTGCACCGCGATGTCAGCGAACAGTGCCAACGCGCTCTCGCTAGCTTTAGCGTCGGTTGTGATGGCATATTTATCATGGCACGAGGAGAGGATGGCGGGGAGGGGTATAATGCACCAAGATCTGTCGCTATCCGTGTTCATAGTGGTGATTGTGTCCATCTCATGGGAGACGCAAGGTGGGCGTGGCATGCAATGGCTCGTACCATTCCGAGTACTTGCCCATTACACCTGACCGACTGGCCAGTAGGTACGCCAGGCGCGACGCCTGCCGAGGAGAAGGCATACAAGAAGTGGAAAGGCTACATGGGCACGAAGCGGATCAATGTCAGCTGTCGCCAGGTCTGGGATTAGGGCAGTGGATAAGTCTAGGGCGGCAAAGTCGCGTTCCCCTTGCCCTCCGCGATAGAGCCCCTCATAGTCAATGCATTTTTTTTTCATTAGCTGTGGAATGTGCAAAGCCATGAAGTCTATTGTGTTCGACTTCAAATCTATGTCACCATGAGCTGGTAACAAAATCAGCACCTAGCTCTCGCCTGGAGTTGTCAGAGATCGTAGGCCGAAGAAAATTTTCAGCTGAACAAACCAGACATTACCATACGTAACACTATTACCAAGAGTTTTCTGTACCCAATATGCATTTAAGGCAATGAGCACTTTTAAGTCCAGCCCGGTTCAGTATATTGACGCATTACTATGTGCCAACCCTTAATTCGTTGTGAGTGGGCTCCAACATGCGAAATGTCTTTCTATTGTCCAAGATCAACAAACTTTCCAATCTCGGATATGCTTTTGTGTCCAATCACCGACAATCATGCCTGCCAACCGCGAGCCTGCACCAGCATGATCCTGCTGCGTTAATATTTGACTGCAGTGCCCCAACTGTCGTTTCGGAAGCAGAGTAAGACATGGGAATGTTTGAGTGACAACTAACAATGGACGGGGACCTACGATGGAAATTACCTCTCAATTTTTGAGTGCAGCATCATAGAAAGTGGCGGCGATTTTAGTGATGTTGTACAAACAGGGGAGTCTGCGACACTTCGTTATATTTGGCCTAGAGACACACGCCACTATCGTGGCGGATCTGTGATAGTGGTATTGATGGGGTCAGAGTACATGTGGCTTGATGTAATATTTATATCACGCTGCAGTTACCGTTCGTATCCTCATCCCCCATACGCTCCTTGACCCCCCGTTGTCTCTTCATCTGTCCTCATTTGCGCTATGTCTTCTTGCTCTTCACGTGTGAAGAGCTCGGAATATCGGTTCTAATACCTTTCTTGACTCCACTTGGTTTACTATCCAGCGTCAATACCATAGTATCGTCGGGCAGGTACATTGCTCTCAACCTGTTCAGAGCTGGCGGCGTAAGAATTGTGTGGGCTTAAGGCTGGGGTATATGGGTTGTCGATGCCACATTTTATGCTGTCCAGTTCCTTTTATCCTCATTATGAATCAATACTTGACAATATTGGTCTTGGTCATGCACAAAAGAAAGACTGCCGTCATGTACCATGTCTCTTCACAAATTGTACCATGGGCACTGGTGAGTGTCGAAATATGTTGTTTCCCTCTTCACCCTGCACGTATCCACATGGCCTTCCCTTATGCCTTTCCCTTATTGACTGCATGAAAATTGGGCGCTACTTTCAATTGTGTCTTGTGGTACGTCCCCCAAGTCACTATTACCGTTGGGCTGAGGTAATTGCAGTATCTTTCAGTAGCCCGATATAGTACTAGCACCTACTACTGCACGAACAGAGCTCCAACGAGTGATGCTGAATGCTTGTGAATCCTATCTACAGCATTACGAACATTTAGAGGTAACACAAGATAGTCACGTGTTGAGGGAGTGAGTTGGCCAAGGCCATCGCATTCAATACCTATAGAGGTGTGGTTGGGAGCTATGAAGGATGCACTTAGCTTTGTCAGCAAAATTACAAAGGAAAAAGGTAAGCGTGATGGTCGCAGCTCCCAATTACTGTGGCTTCTCCTCAAGTATTCGAGTCCAGCGAGCTCCGTTTTTGGACAGCGTTCTCATCGTGCCCTGTCATTCGTCTATACAATCTCCAAGCCAAGATAGACGACCCTAGATGTCTAGAAATTCGAATTTAATGAGTAGGGTGCATGTCGTCTCATGACCTCCCAAATCCAGCATCCGAATAAAGCTCCATCCGACGGTAGCATACATTAGCCGAACTGCCGCCACCGCAAAGATAGGATTGCGCGCAAAACTGTCATCGCTCTTGATCAGGAGACGTAGAAAGACAAGCTCATTATCCTCATATTCCCACTCAAGGACTTCTTTCCAGATCGGGTCAGTTGGAGCTGGATTGTCCTTGTGCAAGAAGCTGGTGAGCTTGTGGGGTTTGTACGGTGCAGTCTTTCGCTTCGGCGGCATGTTGTTCATGTCGTTGGGATGCACAAGTGTGCAGGTCAGGTATGGCTTGATATCTTCATTGTCGCGATCTTTAGGCAGAGGTACATCTGTCGCACCAGCAACGTGCAAGCGCAGGCGTTTTCGTCGGCCTGTACTCAGATTACCGTCACCTCCAGCACGGAGCGCGGCAGGCTTGAGAACGTAACCGCCTGAGCCTGCAAAGAGTGCTTCATTGAGTTGGGAGCTTGCGCCAAAGGTTTGCCAGTTCAAGGCGCAGATTTGTGCTCCAATACCCCAGAATGGTGCCGGAGCGAGATTTTTAGAAGAGATACGGGTACCCTTGGGATAGACGCGCATCAAGTGATGCGCGTTGTGCCGTGCGATCTTTGCGCTATTTGTTGGAAGATGCTTTTTAAGTCCTGACTCGGAGACATTAATGAGTTGATGATGGGGAGCATTCTCCAGATCGGCTTCGAACCAAGAGTTATTGACAGGCTTGACAGACTGCGCATACACTCCAAGCTCTGCCAGCTCTGGAATGATGAGGCCTGCGTTGGTCGCTCTCTTCTTCTTAGCGTATTCCTGGCGAGCTTGTTTGTCTGCCTCGTCATCAGAGCTTGAGTCGCTATCGCTGCTCTCTTCCTCATTTGGCAGATGAAACTCAACAATAACTACCACCTTGTTCCCAAGCTCAGCCAAAGTGATATGATCCCCAACACCTTGCTGTTCGTAGGTACCTCTTTCGCGAACAGCCTTACTCAGAAGCCGATGTCCGAAGACTTCCTGCATGATCTGCGCCAACCGGAGCTGTCCATGTGCAGCACAATGGTTTTCGAGAGAAATCATGATGGGAGCAGCATTTCTTTCGTTCCCTGCCTCCTTGTCGATGACATCGCGGATTGTCTCGCACACTTGTCGAAAAGGGATGTTTGATACAAGCGTATAACCATGAGTGACCTTTGGCTCATCATTGTCGTCGTCATTGTCCCAGGCATCAATTTCCACACAACGTGACCCAGTATGGAGTGCAATCTCATACGCAGAAGCATGCGACTCGCCAAAAAGCTGATGTGCCATCAAGTACGTGTTGTGAGAAGAGCTGATGAAATACTCTGGAAGCGGGTGATTCCTGTCGATAACCTCGGGCGGGACGTTGATATGACTTCTGTCAAGCAACTCCCTTAGCGCAGTTGTCGGCAGTTCGACATTCAATCCTGCCTCTGCTTCCTGTAAAACTCCTTCTTTGACAAGGAAACTTTTCAGTGCCTGGCTCACACGTAGTGCGTCTTTTGTAATATGCGACTGGCGCGATGCATGGCCGCCGCCTGCAACAGTTCCGGCATCGATGGCTTCGCCCTTGTCCTCATCATCAACAACGGACTTTTTAGTGAAGGGATTTAATTTCGTAATGCCGGCTACTAGGTCAGTCATATTGAACTAAGGATATTTGAGCTACAAGCAGGCGTGGAGCGGAAGGGAGATGTTGAAGCGTCCATCCGCCGGGGTGCATGACGTAAGTGAGAGCTGAACTGGAGGGGTAGCCTTGGCTGGCACCATAGTCATATCACGAGAGAAGACCGAAAGCACCCGACCTAAGAAAAGCATCGCAATATGTCTATGTGAAACTATGGGCATCTTCATCTATTGCGAATTTCAGGAGATTCTTGCATTATTGGAACTAGTGTATTTATCTCTGGCAGGTAGCTTGTGCAGGGATGCAACGTTGAGTTGGCGGGAAAGCCTCTCCTACTTGTCAACGAAAGCACTATCTCTCAGCCTGATTTGCTTCACCCTCAACATAGCGCACTTTTGTTTCATCCAATTCTCAGGTCATCTGGTTGGGATTAATCAATATTTATTTGAATCAGTCTATTCCACCACATCGCCATGCTTACTACTGCATGTACCAGCCTTCGATGTCAAGTGTCTGTGAAACCAATAGCACACATGCCCTTTGCCTAATTTGCGCACCTTCATGCCTGAGGTTGTTGCGCATAGGGGTTTTGCGTATCACGGCCGTAGTTATGATATGCAAAACATAAATTCTCGGCGTTTCTCCTGTCAGATCTTATTGCGCTTGGTCACGGAGTGATGCATGACACATGGAAATATGGGTCTTCAAAGCATATTGTACAAGCTAGTGGGGTTTTTTTGGATCGTAACTAGCGAGGCTGATTTTACGCTCTTAAGTTCATTCAATAGAACGAAATGAGCTATGCTTCCATGTGTACAAAATCAATAGCGAAGACGTCCTCGTTGCTCCACATTAAGATGCACCATATATCTATAACATACTGATCGGTCCATCTAAGTATCGATTTTGGCCTTTTCATCACGGTATGCTTAGGAACAAAGTCAAACGCGAAGAATGAGCCGCCGATACAGTGTTTTCAGGGACATTAGCCAACTCTGTAGTGTACCTTTAGGGCGCTCCACTTGCAACATTTTTTCAGGGAAAGCCGCGTTTGATTTGCATTCAGGATTTCTTGTCAACCCATAAAACGATACTCACTCTAAACTGAACGTACTGCCTCCGTCAGCATGTGTATTGCCGCAACTACAGCTTATACATGAATTCTAGCCACTCAAAATTTCAACGATCAGTCCGATTGGCGTTACTGCTGTCGTGGAACAGAGTGGGCACTATGTTCCTTCTTGAGCTGGATATCCTGAATATATTCATAGAGGCACTACTCAACTATGTGAACATTTCGGTCTTCGTTGGCACACGTGAGAAAGATTACGATCGTTACATAGATAGCAAGCCAGACTTTGATCACTGCACACATATCTATCTTACCTACGCCATCAGCTACATGAAATGATCGCATAGCAATGATAACATTCCGCTGGATGGCTCGCCTTCTGACATATATATCTGGTATCACAATGCAGAGGCCTGAAGGGGTACAATTCATTCGTCGGATCTCAGCAAACGGTGCAACGGCAATGCCTACGAGGAACAAAAGTGTATGATATCCCCGAATATGGATGTTAAACCAGTAACATGGTGATAGGCTGCGTGACCTTGAAAGGACCTCCTTTTCTTTGCAGGTTCATTTCAATCATCAATGGTCTTGCAGACTCCACGAAAGCCAGATGTGAATACAATCAGCTCTCGTGCAAATTCCAGCTTGGACAATACTGAATTCTATTAATAAATTTTCCCACAATTTGTAGTGCCATTCGTGTAACGAGCTAATAATGTTATGCGTTTGTGTTACAATGCGAATGGCTGGAGTCAAGGTTGCTACCTGGCTCTTGGGGCCACCTCCGGAAGAACAATTTTTAAACAAATTGGCATGTTTCGTAGCCTACTGGTGCTGATATGGAATTGATTGCATGTTTTCAGGTCGGACGATGAGGCGTCTTCCCGCCGGCCACCAGTCACGTCTACATAAATGATTATCAGAATAGGCTGGGAGGATCTTCAGGCCCCAAAGCAAGACATTAGGTACGCATATGCGAATACGCGTAATTTGGTTTGTAGCAAGACGTAGTAATGATGGTGGATTTGTTTGCGATCGACCCTGCCGACTGTTGCCGCAGATTGATGATCTCGAAATGCGAGACCGATAGCTCGGATGCGAAACCGAGGGTGCAGTGATTGGTCGGATGCGACCGCCCGAAACCCTGAATGCAGTGTGGTGTACAGAAGCTTAACTATCCTTGTCATAAGTTTGACAAGTCAATTCTGAGTTTAACCTCAATCGCACATGATCGTGGTCCCTTAATTACTGGTTTCGCCGGACAGTCGTCATAGTTGCGGCTGTGTATGGCTCCATAGGGTTCAGCTTGCGACTGGGTCGACATGGCCAGCACTGAAGTCTAACTTTGAATTCGTAGACGGCCCTGTGAATGACTAATTTAACAAAATTGAGCTCAAGATTGAGTAAGGGTCTTCCTTGCTGTCAAGCTTTGATACATTTCGGAGAAATGAGCACTGTACTTAAAAGGCATCGGTTCACCAGCATGATGAAGGCACTCATCGGAATTCAAGTCTCAATCATCAAGACCTGCGTCAAAAATGCATCTAAATCATCTCTTTACTCTGATTCCTGCAGTTTCGGCTTTGAATAGTGCTTGTAATAGACCTCTGCCGAGTACTACAAGCGTACCGAAGACTCTAGCTGATCCTACCATCGTGTGCAACCTTCTCAAACATAAATACGCCAATATCACATACTTGCCCAATGATGAAGGTTATGTGGAAGAAAGTCAAGGTACGTTGTTGTATTCGTTTACGGTAGCGAAATGCTGTGGCTGATTGTATGAATACAGTCTCTTGGGACGCCTCGGCTTGGCTGGGACCTGCCTGCATCTTCGCTCCGCGAAATGCTGAAGACTTGTCTTTTGCCGTCAAAGCTTTAAAGAATTCATCAACACCATTCGCCATGAGGGGTGGCGGACATATGCCAATCCCAGACGCAGCAAATATCAATTCTACTGGTGTCCAGATTTCTAGCTCGAATCTAAGAACACTGAAGCTTTCTGAAGATAGACAAACAATGTCTATAGGACCCGGACCACGATGGGGGGAAGTTTTCATACACATGGACGGTACGAACTTGACTGTCGTTGGTGGGAGGCTTGCACCTGTTGGGGTGCCGGGTCTGCTTCTTGGCGGCGGAATTAGTTATTTCAGTTATGCTCATGGATTTGCTTCCTCTGAAGGAAAGATCAAGGCCTATGAGGTGAGTGTCTAATATTTCCAATCGCATAAGGCACATACAAAAACTAATGCAATGATGCAGTGCGTCCTTGCGGATGGTACCATCGCACTCGTTACAGCGGATAGCAAGTACTCAGACCTGTACTGGGCATTGCAAGGAGGTGGTAACTCCTTCGCACTTGTAACTCGATTCGATCTGCAGACATTCCCACTTGAAATCGCCCTCCGCGCTGAAGCCACATATGCGGAAACGGAGGAGACAAAGGATCTATACCTTAACGCTCTACTCAACTGGACCCTATATGGCGATGAGGATACGCATGCAGCATTGACTCCAGTCATTAGATGGGGTCCAAACTTTACGGTACCCTCATACGAAACCACAATATTGTACAATGGTTCTGTTGCCCCAGCATCGGGGTCTGTCGCCGCGTTCTACGACGGTAGTATCAAATCCGTCAACTCCAGCTCAACACTGCACCCAATGTCTCTCGCAGCTTACAGTCGCCTTTTAAGACCTGCATTCGAAGCCGGCGGCCCGGGCCACGGCTTTCGTCAACGATTCCGCGTCATATCTATCAAAGCAACACGACGAGCGATGGACATTGTTCATGATGTCTGGTTTTCCGCATTGCAATCAAGCAACATAGCGAATCGCGTCCCGGGCTTCTTTGCCGGTCTAGCATATAATTCAGTAACACGAACTTTCGCCAAACACTCCCAGGGCACTCCGATGGATGTCTCTATCGAACCGCAATTCTGGGTCGAGGAGGCGATTTCGTGGAGCAATGCAGCTGATGATGCAGAAATTCAACAACTTTTACTCGACGTCAATACGGAGATTGAAGACAAGTTAGCAAAGGAAGATCTCCTCATTGCATACATCTATCTCAATGATGCGAACAAGGGGCAGCCTGTCTTTGAGAATTATGGCAAGCACAATGTGAGGAAACTGAAACAAATCAGGGCAAAATATGATCCTGAACGTGTATTCACGGACTTGATGCCAGGTGGGTTCAAAGTAGCGGATGTGAAGTTGGGTCACAATTAGGGTGGGATTGGCTAGATGTCTTGCCAATCGTGGAAACGGACGATGATCGACCAATCCCTTTTTTTTTGATTGGTTAGACTTTCCAGTTATATTTTATTTTCGATTCGTATTTAGTAGGGTGTCAAAGATTAATGGGATGTAGACAAATCATTCGTGCATCAAATTTGTGCAGTATGACCATGCACGATGTTCGAAGTGCATAAACCCACTACCAGTACCACAGAAATCGGCCCTTCCCAGGTAGATGTACTCAATGCCAACCCTGGTAAGTCCCAGGGTTCTGACTCTAAACAAAATTAGTGACAGTTCCACTTATAGAATGACATAGCTTGATAGCTACGACAAGCATTGCGTTTGTTGTGGATCCGTTTCCCACCTGGAAATTACGTTTGTATATGATAATACGACCTGGGAGAATCCCATTATTATCAGAATCTTCCAAGACTTCTTGAGTGAGAAACAAACGATGAACAATGCCAGTTTGAAAGACACCAAACGGCTCCGAAGGAAAAGCCAGTGACTGGAATGAAATGTGCCTGCTTTGGTGCTCAGGCTCGCCCATGACAGCGAGTTCAAGAATCAATGAATTGCATGTGCGGCTGTTGACTGACTTTTAGGGTATCACACCAGGATACATGCATGGTCTTTGATTCCAACTTTTGGGGCTGCATTGTGTTACTCAGACTGTTGAATTGTTTTCGGAAATGATAGCTATAGTTCACGCTTGAGCCGCTCTTTCCTAAGCAGAGTATACTGCCTTTGTTGATTAAAACGATGGATTCTACAAAACCAGCTGCCGTTGGGAAGACACAACAAAGCTCACTCCATTAACATTTGCATGGGCGATGATTATGCGTTCAGCTCAAAGGATAGACCGATACCACGATACAATCGGAGCACTTGGCAGTGCCTGAGTGACCATCGGAAAGACATTGGCTATCCAGAGCCTCATCACACAAAAGTCAACTTGTCGGGAGTTTGAGGAGCCGGGCCGTTGCCGGGAACGGAAGAAGCCGTGGGTCCAGAATAGAAGAGCAGAGTGGGGGGCGCGGAGCCGAGGGACGGAGCGATCGCTGCAGGGTTTAAAAAACATTTGATGCCTGCGATAGCCGTCACCACTCAACAACACCATTTTCGCAGTTGCTAGGATCCCAATTGCTCTGACGCACTGTGAATAGTTGACGATCGCACAATATGAACGACAAAAATGGCACCAATGGTACCTTGGCAAGCTCGAAGCTGTTGTGGAGACATGCCAGTCCCCAGTCTACACCCATGCACGAGTTTCTTCAATTGGTGAACCAGAGGTATGGACTCGATTTATCGAGTTATCACGAGCTACATGCGTGGAGTGTCGATAACATTTCCGAGTTCTGGTGGAGAGTCTGGGACTTTGTCGGTATTCGGCACCAAGGGACTCCACCATCGGTAGGAAACCATCATATGGAATACTCGCTAGAATTTTACTGATAAGGCCGAGGCCGTTGATTCTGGAGCGCCAATGTTTCCTCGTCCTGCTTTCTTTGAAGGGGCAAGACTGAATTTCGCCGAAAACCTACTGTTTCCCACTCAACACATCGACCCCGATTCGCCCGCCGTGCTCGCTGCAACTGAGACCACGAGGGGTAGTAACATGGAAAGAGCTCAGGGAGAAGGTCAAGCTGTGCCAGGCCGGCATGATTGCGCTTGGATTGAAACAGGGTGACCGAGTCGCAGGCTACGTTGCAAACCACACAAACGCATTAGTAGCCATGTTGGGCGCAACTTCACTTGGGGCGGTATGGACCGCCGTCAGTCCAGATACTGGCGTTCACGCTGTCCTGGAACGGCTACGGCAGATTGAACCCACTATCTTGTTTGCAGACAATGCGGCATTTTACAACGGCCGGAGCCACCCTATTGTACCCAAGGTTAACGAGATCGCTAGCCATTTGTTATCCCTGCAAGCGGTTGTGATCTTCCCTACTGTGGCTTCCGTTGATGTCGACATGTCCTCAATCATGGTAACGTCCGGGAGGGCTTATGACTACGCCACATTCACCACCTTGACGACCACTGATAAGCTCACTTTCGAACAACTGTCACCAGATCATCCTGTGTACATCCTGTACTCAAGCGGTACCACGGGCGCCCCTAAATGCATTGTTCACGGTGCCATTGGCACACTACTTCAGCACAAAAAGGAGCACATCATCCACTGCTCGATCTCCCCTCGTTCACGACTGTTTTACTACACAACTTGCACATGGATGATGTGGCACTGGCTCGTCTCGGGTCTCGCTTCGGGGGCAACGCTTGTGCTCTACGACGGCTCTCCATTTCGCTATGTGGACCAGGCCGATCCATCCTCATCGACTCCAGATAACCTCGCCATGCATCGCCTGATGGATGAGTTTGCCATTACACATTTTGGCACCTCCGCAAAGTACCTTTCCATACTCGAGCAGAAGTCGGTCGACCCCAAAGCTGCTGGGTTGTCTCTTAACAAGCTAGAGGCTGTATACTCCACAGGCTCACCACTTGCGCCTTCTACCTTTTCTTACGTGTATTCCGCTTTCCCATCAACTATTAATCTAGGAAGTATAACGGGCGGCACCGACATCATATCCCTCTTCGGTGCACCCAACCCCCTGCTGCCCGTCTATGCAGGCGAAATCCAGGGGCCAGGCCTCGGCATGGCAATTGCAGCTTACGATTATACCGGTGCCGACATATCTTCCACGGGAGAGCCTGGTGATTTGGTATGCACGAAGCCATTCATATGCCAGCCAGTCGCGTTTTGGGGTGCAGAAGGCGAGAAAAAGTATCGGCGTTCCTATTTCGAGACCTTTAAAACGGAACACGATCAGCCAATATGGCATCATGGTGATTTTGTGCGCTTCAATCCTGAGACTGGCGGTTTGTGGATGCTTGGTCGGAGCGACGGCATACTCAAACCAGCTGGAGTGCGTTTCGGGTCTGCCGAAATATACAACGTGGTGCTCGAGCACTTCTCAGAAGATGTTTCGGATGCTTTGTGCATTGGCCGAAGACGAGACACAGATACAGATGAAACGGTTGTGCTCTTCATTAAAATGGCTGAGGGTCATCAGCTTTCAACAAAATTAGTCGATAACATCAAGACAACGATCAAAAAGGCACTAAGCACAAGACATGTGCCGGCGGTGGTGGACGAGTGTCCTGAGATTCCTGTCACCACCAACGGAAAGAAGTAAGTTAGCTGTTCTTGGATAGTAGATCACACTAATGGTCAACAGAGTGGAAGGAGCAGTCAAGCAGATCCTGTGCGGTATGAATGTAAAGACGAGTGCTAGTGTCGCTAATGCTGAGTGCCTCGATTGGTACCGGGAGTGGGCAAAATCGCATTGAGCTATGTACAAGATCTCGCACCATGTTGAAGCGCGTAGTTTCAAAGGTGCTACCAGCCGCATCGCCGACTTGAACGTCAACTTGTCTTTTTCTGTTAGACTTGCTACACGAATGGCTATACTCCTGTTGAATTTCAGGGAGTGAGTTTAGCAACGGTTCACATATTTGTCCAGCGTCGCTAAACCCAATCACTACATTTGAACGGTGCTCTTTGTACCTCGTTCTGCGATCCACGACCAAACTCATCAAGCAAACAATCCGAGATCAAGGTCAATCAGGAATCCATTCACCAAATATATCAGAGCGAAGTTGAACATAAATCGCATCCCGGAGGGCATATCATCAACCCTTCAAAAGCACCATGGCTCTCACAGAACGCCAAGAATATCAGGAAGATCAGGTAGATCACAATAGAACACGTACTTCTTCGATTTAATGATCAACCAATGCGTAAGAACGAAAGCCTTTGACCTCACGGAACAGTCAGATTTTCCAACGTGGAAAATGTTTTTCTTCAATGCCAGTGGGATATATTAGAGAATCAGCACAAAACCATCGCGAAGGTATAAGCAGCGAAGAGCTCGCGAAGGAATTTTGAGGCTATTTCCATTCATTGAACGAGCTGCACCCATAATGGGAAAGTCGATTTTTGTCAGAACGAGGAGGCGGCTGGAGCCGTGTGGATAGAGTAACGAGCATGTGTACTTGAGAGCACAGTGACGCGACAAACTAGGCGTTTCAAATGCATCATCCTCTGCACTATTTTGTACAACACGTGATGCAACAACTAATCACGCTATTGTGGCTCATTCTGACTTGGAGTCTTCGATCCCGACAAGATGTTGCAGCTTGCTCCAGAGCACTTGCATGAGACCCCTAACCCCGCATTCATGAGCCACCATGAGTCATTCTTGGCATAGAGGTTAATGTTAACCCTATGGCTCACCAGTAGCCTCATAACGAGCCCCTCTGTGCCCAAAACATCTTGTTTATCCTTTGTTTGTAGCCGCCAAATGTACCTCATGCTACTAATACTACCGAGTTAAACTAGGAAACACATTCAAGTTCATCAAACGCGATCCAGCTTTGGAGCATCAGAGGCGTGGCCGGTGAGCCACCTCGGTTGCACAAGTCACATACCTGGCAAAGTTCAACTGCACCTTTCGCCCAGCAATGCTACCCCCAAAGGAGGAAGAGAAAGCTCAGACCAATATTGTGAAAGATGCACAAGCCAGCCCAGTCAGCGATGAACCAACCAAACCACAAAGTCAGGCACTTTCGAGTACACCATACACAATTGTCGAATGGCTCCTCATAGTATTCGCCGTCTACTCTTCTGCCTTCCTCTACGGTCTAGACACCACTATTGTCTCTGTTGTACAAGGCCCAGTCATTGAGCGCTTCGGCGATGTCGAGAAGCTAGGGTGGCTTGGAATTGGATTTCCCCTTGGTTCAGTTGCGACAATCGCTGCTTGGGCGAAGGCGTATGGCATCTTCGATACAAAGTGGATGTACATTGGAAGTCTTCTCCATTTCGCTGCTGGAAGTGCTCTGTGTGCTGCTGCGCCCACCATGAATGCGCTCATTGTGGGGAGGGTATGGGCGGGCGCAGGAGGTGCGGGGATGTACCTTGGGTGAGTCGATTGATGCTCACGTGGTTTCTCGAACACGTCCAGGCTGACATGTATACAGCCAGTTGAACATATGGTCGCAAAATACCACCATTGAGAAGCGGTCCCTTTACATCAGCGGCGGTGGGATTATATGGGGTGTAGGTTGTATCCTGGGTCCCATAGTAGGCGGTGCCTTTGCTGATGGCCCGGCTACTTGGCGATGGGTAAGGAGTATTCCACTTGCCCAATTTGACCAATAACTAATGTTTCAGGCATTCTACATCAATCTTGTGCTCTTTGGGCTCTTTTCACCAATCTACATGCTCACTATTCGCTCGCATCTGCCCCAGCCCGGTGAAGGCCTACTGACGAGAGTAGCAAAGCTTGACTGGTTAGGTATTCTCTTGAATGCTGCCATATACACGGCTTTCGTGCTCAGCTTCGCCATAGGCGGCACAATCTGGCCATGGAGCTCGGGAGGAACGATTGGCAGCATCGTCGTATTCGCCGTCCTGGTTGTACTATTCAGCTTGCAGCAGCAGTTTTGTATCTTCACCACGCACACGGACCGTATATTTCCAATTCAGTTTTTGCGGAGCAGGACCTTTCTTCTACTCTTCGTCGCACAGTCTTGCGTACAGACTGCGCTCGCGATCCCAATTTACTATATACCTCTCTTCTTCCAGTTCACTCGAGCTGAGACGGCTATAGCTTCCGCAATCCGCCTCCTTCCCTTCATCATCGTCAACATCGTCGTCGTGTTTGCCAACGGTGCGCTCCTCCCGAAATTCAAGTACTACGTTCCATGGTACCTAGCAGCAGGTGTCTTCAACAGTGTCGGCGGTGCGCTGTTTTTTGGCCTACTCAAACAAACCACATCGAGCGGGACAATCTACGGGTTTAGTGTTTTGCTAGCAATCGGCACTGGCTTAGCCCAACAATGTGCATACTCGATCGCTACAGCCAAAGCTCCCAATCAGATAGCTGATGCTATTGGGTTCATCAACAATGCGCAAGTCGGCTCTGTCGTGATTGCACTGACGTTCACATCGCTCATCTTCCAAAACATTGGGTTTCACCATGTCAGAAATGCTTTGGTTGGCCTAGATTTTACGAATGAACAAATTAGAAGCGCACTGGGTGGTGCGAAGAGTGAGCTGTTCAGTGAGGGCGTCCTCGGCGAGGCAACTAGAGAGAGCGTGGAAAGGGGAATCGTGGAAGCGATTAGGTGGAGTTTCTTCCCTGTGCTGCTGGCAGGTGCCATTGGCTTGGTAGCGAGTCTGTGCATGCGGTGGGAGAATGTTTTCCAACAGACTGGAGTAATTGGAGACGAGAAGATTTGAGAGTAGGCAATTGAGTCCAGAAGAAACCTATCACATCTGTTAATACAATGACTTTGAGTACGTCTGAAAATGAGGACGAAGTTGTGGTGAAGGCAAAGAGCCACAGTGCAGAGGGTTTCTGTAAACCACACAAGGCCCACTAAAGCCGTTCATGATGGAATTTTTTCTTATCGATTTTGGTGCTCATAACCTAGATATACAGTTGCTAGACGCCGGTCAGGAGGGCTGTCGGCCGATCCCATTGAACATGTTTAAAAAAAAGAGGCTACCTCATACTCGAATATCAATACATGCGTAGGACCGAATACTGGACCCAGAAAAGTAAAGGAAGTATGTTCGCAAACCGAATGAAGTCCATTCCACGCACTCGTGCCGTCGCCGAATCGCGGCTCACATGTACAGAAGCCTTCATCGACCTTCCTTGATTTTGACGCTATCAGCAAACACTGGAAAGGTGCCTCTGAAGCTGGGTCCCAGCGACCAGTTGTTCAAATCGCGCAGATGGCTTTCAAAGGCAGGGTTGATAAGCCATTGGTCGTCTTCCTTGGGGAGGGGACCTATTGAACCAAGTGCGCCGGGTGTGCTGACGGGTGGCTGGGGTGTTGGCGGGCCAGGAGGAGAGCCAGCATTCACATGGGTGGAGTATGGAGAGGAGGCGGGAACGGAGGATGTTGCGGACAAGGTCGAACTGTGGACTTTGGACGCCGGGAGAAGGCAGTCGCGCGGCTCATAGGGCCAGTTCAACGAAATGGTTGTGGTGAAGGAGATGAAGAAATTCTCAAAGGACACAAAGGGCTGATGGGCGATGATCTTATCGCGCAGCTTTGGCCTGGCAGCTGGTTAGTATTGTTCCTGCTTGTCCAATGCGCGCTGGGGAGATGCCGGGCGCGGAAGGAATAACTGTCGAGGGAAAATACGCTGGATGGACCTTACCAAGGAATGTGGTCGACCCAGCACGGGTGGGCGGTAAACAGCTGGGCTGGCCGGGGCGTGACCCAATGCGGCAGTCTCTCGTAGTTTTCCTGCGTCGGCTCAATCTGCCAGCGCATGATCAGGAACATGATGAAGACGATGGCGACCTGCTCCGGGACGCCGCAGATGTCTGGAAAGGTGCGGAGAATGTCTGTGAAGAGCTTCGACAGCGGGTGGGCGTCGACGTTGCGGTCTGGGTAGGCGAGCGAGGTGAAGTTGGGATACAGGGGGCCGACGAGCGTCTTGATGGGCACGCCCTCGGCGGCGCGGTTCTGGCGGTCTTGCAGGAAGTCGAGCAGGATGACGTCGAGGGGGCAGGTGGGCGCAATGTTGCGCGGGAGGGTGAGATGGGCGACCAAGGCGGGGGCATACTGGGCGAGCTGGCTGGAGCTGACGTTGCTGGGGGGCGGCTGCTGGGGGGCGGCAGGTTTGGGTCGACTGCCCTGCGCTGAGCGTTGTCGAGGAGGAAGTCGACGCCCAGGCGCTCGTCAAAGGGCATGTCGGGCTGCATCTGGGGGGGCCGCGGGTGCTCAAAGTGCGGGCTGTCGTTGGAGTAGCGGCGCAGGTGGCTCGTGGGGGCGTCGGCGGGATACAGCCACTGGCGGCCTCCATCGGTGCCGCTGGGCGAGTGCAGGCCGTTGGAGGGCGAGGCGGCGGCGGCGGCGGTCAGGTCGTGGAGGGTTGCGTTGAACTGGCGCAGGTCGGCGGGCTGCTCACGATGCTGGTGGTGCTGGTGGTGCTGGTGGTGCTGCTGCTGCGGTGGGAGGGGCGACCGTTCGGCGGCGGCGGCCAGTTCTGCGACGCATTAGCCATGGCTCTCTTTCAGTATTTATATATGTATGTATATATCTATATATATATATAAAAGTGCAACCTACCATTGAGCCCGCCCGACGCGCGCACCATGGGCTGGATGATGCCCAGGACGCTCTCCAGGCGCTTCCTCATGTCGGCATTCTCGGCCTGGACGGCCTCCTTGTCGCGCAGCACGACCTGGAGGTCATGGTACGGCTGCTGGCTCTCGAGGTCGCGGATGCGCTGGTTCAGGCGGTCGATCTGGTTCTTGGTGCGCTCGCGGATGGCGCGCTGGGCCTCGCGGTCGTTGGCGCGCTTCCGGGCAAGCTGGTCGGGCGTGAGGTTGGCCACGCCGCGCGAGTTGGCTGCCGTGCGCCGCTTTTTGCTGGGTTGGCCGTCGACGTCGCCCTCGTCCCTGGCCGCCTCGGACCGTGTCTCTGCGTCGCCCGGCGAGGCCATGCTGACTATGGTCGCGTCGTGCTGCGACTCATACCAGCAGGAGAGAAATCAGCGCTCGAGTCATGATGCTCGCACTGCATGCAAATCCGCGAGCCTCCGTGTCCTTGGCGGCGAAGCGATGCGGGGACTGCCTCGGGTCGGAGCGTGTTGGGGGGGGATAACGCTCCCCGAACAGGCTCGAGTCGCGCCCACGGCCATGGCTTGCTTGCCCGTCAAGAGCACCGTGGACCGCATGGTATCCACAGACCCAGCCTCACTCAATCTAACTCCACCCACCCTTCCATCCCCATGGCCGACTTGACCGTCAGCAAGCTGGGCATCGCCTCGGCCGTCCTCAAAGCTGGTATACACACACCCACCCCCCATCGCCTCCCCGCATTCCGCGCCTAACCTGTTGCCCCAGTCTGCTCGGCATCCGGCCGCCTCGTCACATCGCCCTTCAAGGGCTCCAATGGCTCCAACACCTACTTCAAAGATGTCGTCTTCGCCATGTTCCGCACCCAGCTCGGCAACCTCGACCTCGCCGCCGATCGCTACATGAACGGCGCAACCACGCCAAACTACCTCCAGTACGCCAAAGACCACAGCTTCACGCCCGAGACCATTGCTCTTCCAAGCGGAGCACAGGCGCATTGGTTTGGGAGCCCGAGCGCACCAAAGGTCCTGGTGTACTTTCATGGTGTGTTGGCCTCTCTCTCTCTCTCTCTCACGCATGGCCTCAAGCTGAATGGTGCAAACAGGCGGCGGCTACGTGATGCCCTGCGGCCCAGGCCACATGCTCTGGCTCGACGACCTCCAAAAGTCCCTCGGCCCGGACGTGTCTGCCCTGCTCCTTGCCTACGACCTTGCGCCCGAGGCCCAGTATCCCGCACAGCTACGCCAGGCGGTCGAGCTGCTCCGCTACCTCGTCGAGACGGAGCGCCGCAGCCCATCCGACCTGATCCTGGGCGGCGATTCCGCTGGCGGCAATCTAATCCTGGGCCTGCTTTCACACATTGCACATAAACACCCTGCTATCGACGCCCTGACACTGCCGTCCAAAATCCACGCCGCCCTGCTCATCTCACCCTGGTCCTCCCTGACAAACACTCACACACCTGCTTTCATCACAAATGCAGAACGAGACATGTTTGATGCCCGGACCCTGATCCGCTGGTCCGCCGCCTTTTTAGGCTCCACTTCGCCCTTCGCTGGCGACTTTTACAACGAGCCGGTTCTCGCTGCCCCTGAATGGTGGGAGCCTGTAGCCGACATTGTAGAAGAAGTCCTGATCTGGGCCGGTGACAATGAGATTTTGAAAGATGGCATCGAAGCTTTTGCAGCAAAGTTCACCATTGGCTTTGGACGGAACGGTGGACGCGTAAACACAGTCGTCACTCCAAAGGCATGCCATGAGGAAATGATTGTAGAGCGGATTCTCGGGTACAAGGGCGACTCGGGGACAGGTAGTCAGCAGGTGGTGCAGGACTGGGTCAAGGCAAAGCTATAACACGGCCCTCCTACGGCGTGTAAGAGGATGTATATAACAGAGGGCATGTAGTAGTATAAGAGGCAGGGTAGAGCTGATATTGATTCGTGTTATCCAATTCCAACTATATCTACCCTCCAAGACTCCTACCATGAGGGGGTTTTAGTATTAGATAGAAATACAGAGGAATAACAGTGTTGAAAGGGGGGTTTCCTTAGAAGGTTAGTTCCTACAGACCGCACGTTCAACATGCTCTCAAATCTCAGTCACCAATTGCGGTCATCTGTTCTGTCAACATTCTTTTGACAGTTTTTACAGGCTCTATTTATAGTAGAAATTGAACGGCTGCCCAAAGCTTGCAAGAGATCGCGATGGCAGGTGTGGACATGGGTATGGAACAGGCAGCTGATGAAATTAAACAAGCGTATGTGCACATGCTCGAAGCTCCATTTCATCATCTGCTAACACATGTATCCAGGATCATCCTGGAACCAGTCATTACAGAACTGGGCGTCGCACTGAGTGCCATAACCATGAATTGTGAGGGACTGATTAGCGCCACCACCGCCGCAACATCCTCTGGCACTGACAAGGGTATTGAGTTAACCAAAACAAACTTCTTAACACCGACGTAGATTCGGCTCTTGATGTTGAGCACAATGCCCTGCGCGCTCTCTTTGCACACAGATTCCAGACTCACTTTGATGTTAGTATTCTTACTCGCTTCGCCATTAAAGGCAATCGAGACCTCGACCGGCCTGCGGATGCTGCCAATTCTGGAGGAAGGCCACAGCTCTGAAATCAGATCAACAGAGGCGATATCCTGTCACTGCCAGGAATGGTGCAGATTCCAAAGTGTGGTCAGGCGGAGATTTGGGGCAATTGGCTCAAGGTGACAGCGGGACAAAAGTTGGAACCACATCGAGTACCCATGCAACAAGTCGTAGATGTCGCCTCTGTAACATCGCACTATAATAAAGAGACATATATGGTGCGGGCGTCACGTTAAGCTATAGCTTGCGACTAGTATTATGGAAAAGTTATTAATTATATAGATAGAGGTGTTATATCTGATTTTCAAGAACCAACTTTGAGAATTTGAAGCTATTGCCCGCCCTATTGCTGGCATGCTGTGTACGTTTATGCGATCTCGTTTCCTGGAAGATACATATATGTACTTCTGATCAGAGCAGCTTCTAATCGGAAGTAGGACGGATGAGACTAGACATGATTGTATTGTAAACTACTCATATGATGCACAGCCAGGCATTTCACCTGTCAGCTTTTGGCCATGCAAACGCTCGGATTCTGAACAAGGAGGTCAAGCTATCTGTTAATGAAGTGGTATCTGCTTCGTTGTAATTAGACCCTAAATGGGTTTTCCCGTATTTGAATTGCAATGTTTCCAACACCCCTACACTAAAGCATGTGTGCCGCCGTATCATTGCCCTGAGTCCATCATATATTTAATTCGCGACTTCCTTGGCTTTGGATCTGGGAAAGACACATTACAGGCCTTGACATGTGATTATTGTGAATTGCGCTCTCAAACATTGGTGGTGTCTCGCTGCGCTACCCCGCATTTTCCCCAGCGCTGCCACCATCCCTGCATGCTCCCCTCATTCTCCGTATCTAACCCCGCGAACCCCACATGGCAATGCACCGTGGAATGAGTATGATGTGATGGAGGCCTCGCATTGGTTACCTTGAGTCTGATGTTGGTATGAAGTTGGAATCGTAGTATAGCGGAAGCTCGGATTGCGTAGTCATGTAGATATATAGGAATTGGGTATGCAGCAGCCACGCCACTTTACATCACCATATTTATTCAGTCATGTCTGAATCCATGCATATCGGCAAAGAGTCATTGGAGCCACTGATACTCAGCATCTACAGAAGCTTTCATGTCTATCATGCTGTAGTTGCGTTTGCCGCATACTTTGTATGTTGGGTGGTTTACTCCATATTCTATCATCCGCTTCGAAATGTTCCTGGACCTTTTGCCGCCAAATTCACTGAGCTTTGGAGGACGCGACGATATTTCTTGGGTGGGTGGCATGATGATATTCTGGAGCTTCACCGCAAATATGGTCCTGTCGTACGGCTTGCCCCTAATGAGGTTGCCTTTGTGGATAAACAAGCTATGGGTAAGCTCTATGGCCATACCACTGGCACGAAAAAGGTATTTCAACTAAGCACTGTACGTCTAGACGTTGTTGAAATATTGATTAGACGCCGTGGTATCATGTGTGGGATATGCCAGGAGCGGCACAGGGGGTAGGTCTCGGACCATGACTTCCATGCAAGCTACGCTTACTTGTCGTAGTTCTTTGCGTCAACAGATACAAGAGAGCATGCCTTCTTGCGTAAGCGTGTCTCAAATGCCTTCACCATGTCCACGATCTTAAATCTCGAGCCACAAATTCAAGCATTGGCTGACGGAGTCTGGGATCAGTTTCGTAGCTTTGCAAAGAGTGGTACTCCAGTAAACATGCAGACATGGACAGGGTTTTTCGCATTCGATGTCGTGACGAAGCTAGGCCTTGGGACCGAAGTTGGCTTTGTTGAGCAAAGTAAGGACGTACAGGGCATTATTGGATCCATTCAGGGATTCTTCTACTGGCACGCCGGCATGGGATTCATACCGGGCCAAATGGCCTGGTTCTACAATCCTCTTTCAAGCTTTTTCCTCAAGTATTTTGGGCCGAAAAGTTTGAAAGGTCAAGCCCAGTTCTTTGGCTGGCTCTTCAAAGTCGTCACTGAGCGGCTGGGCCAAGAAGATGCCGGGAACCCGAAGGAACGCAAGCGAGATATGCTGGACATCTTCGTATCGATGAAGGAACCCGACGGATCACAAGTCCCACTCCCAGGCATTCTGATCGAGGGTGGCAATCTCATCGGAGCCGGCGCTGACACCACTTCAGCAGGCATGTCCGTTACCATTGGATACCTGCTGAAACGTCCGCATGACTATGCCCATGTACAAAGAGAGGTGGATGAAGCCTATTTGCAGAGTTCTCTCACAAAACCTGGGCAACTCGATTATCTTTTAGCCGAGAAGATTCCTTTCTTAAATGCATGCGTCAAAGAAGCTACGCGGTTAAACCCAAGCATCTTGTGGCAGCTTCCCAGGGAAACACCACCGGAAGGTGTGATCATCGCTGGACATTTCATTCCTGGAGGGTCGACCGTAAGCACGAGTCCCTTGTCACAAAACCGCTGTAAGGAGGTATTTGGAGACGATGCCGACGAGTGGAGACCGGAGCGATGGCTTGTCTGTGAGAAGGGTTCTACCGCAGAACAAGTCAGGGAAATGGACAAGTACAACCTTACAGTAAGATGCGCTCCCACCTCCGCGGAGGAAAGGTCGGTCCGCTAAAATTGAGTAGTTCGGCCACGGCTCCAGGACATGTATCGGACGAAACCTGGCCCTGGTAGAGCTGCATAAGTTTGTAGGCCAATTTGCTCGCCAGTTCGACGCCGAATTTGTCAACAAGCAAACGCCGTTTAAGCCCCGCTCTCAATGGTTCTTCCTACAGGAAGACATGATGGTGAAGCTGAAGGAGCGGGCCCTTCCAACTTAGGTGTAATGCGCTGCTAGTGCTGTCAACAGTTCAAGCGACGTCGAATCGGGTTCTTTCCTGGCCGAATGTCGACTCAGCTCGTTCGTTTTTGCAATATACGGACCGAAAGAAGGAGTAGCTGCATGTGTAGTACACCCGATTGTAGGTGATGGGCTGAGCCATGGAGAAAGGGGTAGGACCTTTTGGGGAAATTTGCCAAGAGGCTAGTCCGTATTGGGGGTTAACTAGAACTAGGATCTGGCCTCAGCATCTAAATGCAGCACATTCCGTAGCTATATCTATTCTTGAATCAAGTCGGTGCTTGACTTCGATAAATGTCCCTATAGTCAAGCAATATGTACTTATTATCTATGCAGTCACCACTCGAAATTGTAAAAGCATCCGTGGAGTGGCACAAGAAATACTGAGCGGAACGGCTGACCCCTGTACTTCCGAGCTTTTCTCCGCACTTGGTAGTGTTCAGATGGAGACTGGATAGCCTTTGGGCCAATTATCCGAACTCGTTTGACAAGGCTGATTACATAAGCAGAGCACGTGTCAGCCTTGACAGTAGTAGATCTGCCTTAAGTTTCCTTCCCCGCATCTGAATCTCCGCGTCCCCCACACTTGCAGCCTCTTGACTTTCTCGCCTTCCGACCCTTACCGACCCTTCAGCAACAATTGTGCCGTTTGACATTGCCTCGCCATTCTGCCGTCACTGGTACACCGTGATGTTCTCACTCGGCCGTTTTGAGCGTACTTTTGCAATATTGTTATGCGAAGATGGCTCTGAGTTCAGACTCGGCAATACACCATGCTCCGAATAGGCTGAAAGCTCACAAGTGCAGCATCTGTGACAAGAAGTTCAAGCGAAGCGAACACTGCACTCGCCATGAAAGAGCTCACAGACAAGAACGCCCTTTTGGCTGCCGCTACTGTTATAAGATGTACGCTCGAAAGTATGCTGCTTCCAACCCCGCTAGGAGGCTTTCTTAACGCTACTAAATACTGCCGCTAGGGATCTCGTCAAACGACACGAAAGGACGCTCCACGCAGACGAGTTTCAGTCCGACCAACGCGTTGCCAACCGCGCTTCTTCGTTCGGAAGTGCCATCGCCTTAGACGGCCTAAATGCCGAGCCACGACATCAGATCACCAGAAATGATATTAGTTCGACTGGCGGTTCCGGTAGCCAACGAGATAATTGCGGAGTGCTTCAGAACGGGACGTCAAAGGGCATGCCCATGCAGATTTGCACCCCTGAAAGCAATCTCTATTCTGGAATTTCAGTAGAGGCCGTGACAAATACGGTGGACTTTTCAATGGACACAATCCTGGAGGGCTGTGCAAATGCTGTCACCAATGACATCCAGACTCCCTCGGTCGCAAGAGCTCCGCCAGTTCCTACAAAGGGACGAATAGGTCATGAATTGATGCCAATGCAACAAGATCCAGCGCCAGAAAAGATTCAGCATGCATCCTTTAGCCCAGCGGATCCTTTCATCGTGGTGCCTGTGCAAGTTGGACAATCCGTATCCACGAACGATTTCACGATCCACCTACCATCGCACCCTCTGGAGGCGGATATGTTCAGCGACCTCATGATCGATAGCTATTTTGACCCATCAATGGAGATGCTACTTCCAAACTTCCCTCGTCCGAATCTTTCCGAGGCCAATGGTCAATCGTCTTCATTGCAACGGCGCCTGTCAACAGACGAATCGGATATTTCTTATCCTTACGATAAGCCAACGCCGACCCAAGGGCTAGGATATAGCCGACGCATGTTTGAGCAGCTTCCAAGGGTTCTTCAGGAATCTTCAGTGTCTTTACCTCGCTTGCAATTTAATCAAGCAGAGTATGAAGCTCTCCAGTACAAAATTGTAGACCAGCTCGGCAATAACGGTGGACTTCCACAGCTTGCATCAGCAATGGAAATACAGAGGTTGCTCAACAATTATATTGATTGCTTCCATCGGCATCTCCCCTTCCTCCACCTGGCCTCCCTGTCGCCCTTGGAGACTCCAAGTGTTCTCATTCTAGCCATGAGCAGCATTGGAGCCCTCTACCGCCTTGACCGCAAAAGATCGCGAGGCCTGTTCGAACTAGCTACTAAGATTGTTTCTAAAGTTCAAGTTCCGCCGACGCCAAATGCTGGCGCTAGCGGCAATCCATTGTGGTTATCTCAGGCCAAGGTTCTCCTGAGCCTACACGCTTTCTTCGGCGGTGACCCAAAGAGCATGTCTGATGCATTCCTAGAAGTGGGTTACTACACGTTAGAATATCGCCACATTCGAGTGGACTTGGCTATGACCGTCCTAGGCCAATCTCCTTCGTGGAGAGATTGGATCATGAGGGAGTCTAAGCGAAGAGTGCTTTGCGCGATGTACATTATGAGCAACTTGGTCGTTACTACATATGATGTCACGCCGGGGTTTGTCAACAACACAGATCTTGAATTCGAGGCACCCGAAGGAGAGACGCTTTGGAATGCCGAAACCGAGACTGAGTGGAGAGAGCTTGCACGGCGTGCGGCAAAGCCGCGTTGTAGGACGGTGCGTGAGATCATGACGGACGTAGTCGGAGAGTCCGACGAATCCGACAAGGGCAAGCAGCCGTACGACGTCCCCGCGTTCACCATGCTTGTGATAATGCATACTGTATGCATCCACATGTGGCTTAGCTTTCAATACTCACAGGTGCTTGGTAGTAATGCGTTTAGCCTACCAGCTCGCCAGTCCTTGCGTCTCGCTCTTCTGGCGACGACTAGTTCTACGCTGGAAAGATGCCAACAAGCAATGCTACAGAGAGGCAAGGAGGACCAGGAAATATCCTGGGACAATCCAGAGGGGCCTCTACTATTCAACTGCCAAGCTCTCTTGCGAATCGCGAGCACAAGGCAATTTGCGATTGTGCAGAATTTCAACCGTTTGGCCCTTTTTAGCCCAGACTCAGCCGTCATTCTTGACGCTGTATCTGCTTATGCTTCAGCCGAACAAACAAGAAATCAGTTCCTCACCACTGCAGCCGCAAGTGCGTGCGAAGGATTTCTTTCCGTTATCCGGATTGGACATATGCTAGTGCGGAAAACAGCGGCTCTTAACTGGAGCGTGGAGCACGCAATTGCCGGTTGGGACAGCGGTAAGTAACTCGGGATTTCTTGTGGGCGATTCAGCTAAATGATTGCTAGCACTCTTCGTCACCAAATGGATACATACCGTGGAGTGCGAAGCGCCTCGATTCCCTCTAGATGCGGAAGAAGAAAAGCTTTTCCTTGAAGTGAAGTCGCATCTAGCCGAGATGGAATTTCAGCACGAAGACTCAAAGTCTTTGGCAGCTTCTTTGGCCAATGCATGGTCGTATTTTCTGTCTGATGTTAGTGCTGATCATTTCCGATGAGACCGACGGACTTGAGCTAATGTATGTGCAGGTATGGGTTTGGGGAGTGACACCGAAAATGGGACTTATCCTTGAGAAGCTTTCGGAAATATACCAGCAGCGCTTTGAGTCTCATCGTTGATATACAAGCTTTCGAAACCCTCTGGCACAGCGCAAGGCTTGCACATTCCAAGCACAAGTGCGCAGATTGTTCTTACATTGCTTGTATGTCACCATGGTCAAACAACAATCACTGATTGCCGCTACTGGATCCGAACAGGTAGCCGGCGGGCCGACCCCGCAAAATGATACAGGCGGACCCTTACCCCACTTGAGGAAGTCCAACTCACTCTCTGCGCCATGCAAGCTACAAGAAAGCATCGCCTGCTGCCGCAATGCATCAAAGCAGCTTGAAAACAAAGTAGCCTTGCATAGAAATCAGCAATGCAGGCCTTTGAGTACAATGGCAACCCCTCGAGGGTCATCTTTGGCAGCGGAACCATTGACCGTGTTCCTGCGGAGCTGGAGAGGCTCAAAGTGACAACGCCGCTCGTCCTATCCACTCCAGAGCAAGCAGAACAAGCTCGTCGTCTAGCTTCCACTTTGGAGAATGCCCAGGTCTTCACTGGCGCGACCATGCATACGCCAATACGAGTCACCGAACAGGCTCTGCAGTTTGCTACGCATCGCTCAATCGACGGCGTAGTGTCACTTGGGGGCGGAAGTACCATTGGCCTAGGAAAGGCCTTGTCAGTCAGGACTGGCTGGCCGCATCTTTGCATACCGACTACCTATGCTGGCTCAGAAATGACTCCAATCTTGGGCGAGCAGAGCGAAGGGCAAAAGCTGACTCGAAGAGACCCTAAAATCCTTCCGTCAACCGTGATCTATGATGTCAATCTCACGCTCACACTCCCTCCCTCATTGAGCGCAACGAGCGGAGTGAACGCGTTGGCGCATGCAGGTGTGCAAAACTCCCCAATCCAACTTGTTCTGAATTTGGCTAACGCTCGATTGTAGTGGAAGCTTTGTATGCTCCTAACACGAACCCGATCATCTCTCTGTTGGCTGTAGAAGGTGCTCAGTCGTTCGCAAATGGGCTTCCCGGTGTAATCGAATCGCCAGGGGACAAAGCCTCGCGGGAACTTGTTCTATACGGCGCATGGCTTTGTGGAGTGTGCCTTGGGAGCACTGATATGTCCCTACATCACAAGCTCTGTCACACGCTCGGCGGATCTCTAAATCTCCCTCATGCGGAAACACATACAATCATGTTGCCGCATACCTTTGCATACAATGCCACGGCTGCACCGGATACTGCCAAAAGGTTGGCGGGTGCGTTTGCTGCGTATGGAGACGATGCCGTATCCGCGCTGAACAAGTTCCTCGACCAGCTAGGTGTCAAGAGAGCGCTCAAGGACTTTGGCATGAAGGAAGAGGACATTGACAAGGTGGCAGAACTTGCGACGAAGAATCCATATAGCAACCCTCGTCCTGTTGAACTTGGTTTGATTAGGGAAGTCATCCGCCGGGCGTGGGCTGGAGAACATGCAAGGGCAGATTTGTAGTTGATCTCATATAATTAAATTAGCTACCAACTACCGTTCGTGCAGGTACTTTCATTCCACACTATTGACTTTGAAATCGTGTAGGAATGTAAGAAGAGCTTCTTGACACTGCTGTGCACCCACTACATAGATTTCATGGCCCGGCACATCTACAATCACCAGCCTCGAGCCGTGTATCGTCGCAGCTACCTCCTCCATCTGCTGGACGCTCATAACAGCGCTGTTCTTCGGCGCTAAAATCAAAGTGGGTACCTTGATGTCCTTCAAGAATGGTCGTCCGTCCAGCCTAGAAAGAAAATCGGTATAGCCTGCCAACCCTTCACCATCCGACACAGCAACTTCCTTGATCCACCACTTCACGTACTCATCGTCCCTGGAGGCAAGCGTACCGGGCGCACGACTGAGCGCCTCAGCCCATCCCCTTGAACCCAGCTCCCGACACGCCGTCGGCCAGTCCCGTCTCCCAACAGCAAAAAATTCACACGCAGCAGGCGGCAAGTGTGTTGGGGACGAGCAAATAGTCAGAGTATGAATACGCTCTGGGTGCCGTGCCGCCAACGCTTCGCCCAACATCCCACTTGTCGATTCCCCCAGAAAATGCACTTTCCTTAGACCAAGCTGGTCAAAACAATCGAGTATCTCAGATAAGATGGTGTCGAGGTTGTAGTCGTATGTGCTTGGGTCGCTGGGATAGCTTGAGCGGCCGTGGCCGCGGAGGGAGCGGCGGACCACACGGTAATGCTGTGATAAGGCGGGGACCCAGTGGTACCAGTGGGCGTTTGTGCGGCAGAAGCCATGTTGGATGAATATGGTTTCGGGGGTTTTCCAGGGGTCGGTGAAGTCATTGAGGAGGATGTGGCTTGTTTGGCCGTTGGGGTGGCGGACTAGTAGGTCGCCTTGGGGTTGGGTGGCCATGATTGTTGGACTATTCTAGAGGGCGGCTCTGGCGATGTAGAAATTGGAATGATAATCACTTGAGTTAGAGTTCTGGGTAGGCTAGGAGGAGTTACAGCTCGTTAGATACGAAGTCGTGTAGTTTGGCAAGTCATGTGCCTTGACTTTGATAGCTTGTCTGGGGAAGGAGGGGGAGAGGGGGTTGGAAGAGGGGGGTTGTGGAAAGCACTCTTTCTACGTGTACTCGGAAGCCCAACCCCACCTCTTTAGTCGTAAAATGGTTCTTCTCAGGCGGAGCATCACGGTGGACTTTGAACGTGGTCATCTTAGCGGGCATTTACTCTTTGACACAAGGAGTGCCTGGATCGACAATGGAAGGTAAACAGTTAGATCCAAGCCTATGTGCTGCCACGCTATGGACAAACAGAAGTGGCCATGCTTGGAACAGCTGGCAGTTTCAGATAGCATGACGGAATACATTGCGTGGTAGTAGAAATCTTACGCTCAAATGGCTTTCACAATGGTGTGAAACATTTCTTAATAGAATAACGATAGTTACAAGTGCTCGTGTCGTGAGCTGCATGAGTCATCCCCATGCTTAGTCTACATATCTCTCCAGATTTTAAACCAAAAAGACCCTGAAATAAATCTAGCCATCGATCTCAGGTCACGCCTAGCTGACCATCATTCCCGCAGTATCCACTCTCACATTCCCAAGCATGAACCCATTCTCCTGCGCCACCTTCCACTCCTCCCGCAGCGTCCTCTCAATCGCCGGGCTTCTCGCAACAAATCGAATCTTATACGGCTTCGGCAAAGTGTTCATCCCTGGCTCAAACGCCGCATCCGACACATCCACCTCTTCCTCCTTTGCATCCGACCCAAACGGCGGCCTGATCTCAAACGCCCACAGGATCTTAGACAGGGTGATGAAGAGACTGTTCTCAGCCAAGTGCATACCAGGACAAATTCGACGCCCGGCACCGAAATCGAAGTGGTCCCGCGCATTGGCATCACCGCTAGCAGCATATGCGCCTGCCGTCAGTGGGTAGCTCAGATAGCGCGAGGGATCGAACTTCTCGGGGTCGTCCCATCGCGCGGGGTCGTAGTGGATGGCGTATTGGCTGAGACTAACGACGGTGTTTTTGGGAATGAAGAAGTCTTTGTATGTCACGTCGCTGGTGGTGTAGTGCGGGCTTCCCATGGTGGTTACTGGTCGGATACGGAGGGTTTCTTTGACCATTGCGCGGATGTAGGGGAGAGAGGGTTCGTCTTCGAAGGTAGGGGATTGTGATTCTCCGATTACGCGGGCGAGCTCCTCATGGGCGGCTCGTTGGGCTTCGGGGAAGGCGGCGAGATACTTGATGGCGATGTTTAGTGCTGCGGATGTGGTTTCTGAGCCGGCTTCGATCATTGCTGCGGGTCATGTAAATTATATGTAGGGTAGATATAGTGCTTACACAAGGATTGATTGACGTACTGCCTGCGACAAATGCCGCTTGTTCGTTATCCACATTCTGCTTTTCAAACCCAGCATCGTGCCACTGTCTGACGAAGCATTCTGGCGCCACGTTCTGGGCAATCTGCGTTTCCAGCGTGTTCCAGTATTTCATCCAAATGTCTCGCTGACGTCTGTAATACCGCAGAGCGCGAGCGCGCCACCATTGTAGTGGTATTGGAAGTTTTACCAGCGGAGGATACACATCAGCTAGGAACGCTCCGGGCCTTGCATTCTCTGAAAACTCTTTCATGAGGCCGTATATCTCCCGAACATCTTCGCAGTCCTGGGGTATGTCAGCGCATTGGCATGTGTACGGACTGGTGCTGTGGAGTTCATACCCACACGGGCACCCTCCTCCCGTAGGTGCTCGTCATTACGACAGACGTAGTATATCTTCTAACATGCATGTAAAAGTTCTCCTGGTTGGCATTGTCGGTCAAGATATCGTGGATGAGCTGCTTTGCCTCAAATTCCTGGCTGGGTCTGAAACCCTGCGATGCCTTTGGTGTGAGCAGTCTGTGTACCGTAGCTCTTAATCTCCTCCACTTGGGTGTATAGTTCATGAACAAGAACCGCTTGCCTCCAGAAATAATGTCCATAAG
This sequence comes from Pyrenochaeta sp. MPI-SDFR-AT-0127, assembly GCA_020747015.1. Taxonomy (NCBI): domain Eukaryota; kingdom Fungi; phylum Ascomycota; class Dothideomycetes; order Pleosporales; family Cucurbitariaceae; genus Pyrenochaeta; species Pyrenochaeta sp. MPI-SDFR-AT-0127. Next base: position 8,728 of record JAGTJM010000061.1, on the reverse strand, counting down.
CACAGGGAACTGCTGTCGTCCTGATGTAACCGCAGACTGTCTGTCCATGATCTCACGCACCGCAGATGGACTATTGATGAATACCCAATTCTCGTACCCAATTCTGATTTTGAAAAGCTCGCCGTACTTTCTTGACCAGTCGATGATGGTGCGGTGCGGGTACTCGCCTAGCTGGAATGTGTTGCCCACGATTGGAAGGCCGCGGGGTCCAGGGACGTGGCGAAGGCCTTTTGGTACCTTGACGCGGGAACTGATGCGCTGAAGCAGCACCCAGGCCACTATGGCGGCGAGGGCTGCTAACGCCGGGAGATGGTGCATGGCGGGATAAATTGGGTGGACGCATGTAGAATCTTGCGTTTTAATCGTACTAATGCATGTTGAAAGTGGCGGAAATCTCGCATTGAATAGCTGCACGATTGGGTGAGGGTGTTGTGGGAGTGCGGGCAATAGGTCAATGTGGGTGTGGGTAAGTGGGCGTGTGGGCGGTTGTGGAGAAATTGGAGGTAGTTTATCTGTAGATACCCCACACTCTGTATTTTGTTGTATGTTTGTCATAGAATTGCTACGTACGAGATGAGACAGATATTCGTGGTTTACTTGGAGGTAATCTTTGAGCACTTGAATAGATAAGAGTAGCGTGGATGCGAGCACATCATCTCGTCTTTATTCAAAGAGATTCAAAACAAGACTGCATCAACTTAGATGCTGATTGCTTGAACTTCAATGTTTCATAGATAGTTCATATAGTAACATATGAAGGATGAGGAGTATCGTCACTTAGATCCGCATATGCTGTCCAGTGCCTGCCTGCCTTTTCCTGCTTTTCCGCTTCGTCTGCTATGGCAATTGCCAGATCTGCAGCAGTGATTCCGTGCAAGCGGCCCTCGAGTGCATCGTGACCAGGCGACGTCGGCTTCAGTGCCAGCTCGTCGAAGAGAATCTCATAAGAGCCAGTCCGTTTTCCAGGACGGTAGAGCGCTGAGGGAGAGACATAGGTCCATCGAAAAGCCGTGTTGCCGTCAAAGAACATGAAGCTGGTGCGACAAGCTGTCACGAAGGTGAGGGCACGGTCATTCTTGGTGACGGCAGCCTCGTACTCTGTGACAATCTTGCGAGCTTTCTGTGCTTCGTCAACGGTCAGGTTAGCAGGGCTGTTGAGCTTGGCGCGAGCATTGCGGTAATCACGCAGATTCGTGCCCAGCAAGCCCAGGCGCTCCTCCATGTACGAGACGTGGGCGTGGCTATCGGCGATGCCTCGACGATATGCGAGCCACCAGTCCGGCGACTCACACACGCTTTGGTACGGCTTGCCAGGCATGTGCAGAGAGCCGCAGCCGCCGATCATGATGAAGTATGGCACCTGTGCGGCGCGGATGGCAAGAATAATCTTGCGCGTGAGCTCAAGGAAGGGCTCTAGGCTGGAGTTAGCAAGGTTCAAGAGCACGTAGAGGAGCATGACGCGTACGGTAGACCAATGCATTTTCTCCGCTGGTGTGCGGGCCGCACTGGTTGATGAGGACATCGACTCCTTTGACGGCATCGGCAAGGTCCTCGATGGGAACTGTGCCGATATCGATGGAGCGTGTGGTGTATCTTTGATGAGCGCCGAGTCGCTCGGGGAAGCGTGAAATGCCTCGCACGTTGTGGCCGCGGTTGAGCAGCTCGACACACAGGTAGGAGCCGCCGAAGCCAGCAGGACCAATCACACCAATGGTCAACGGGTCTGTCATTGCTAATTGATTTCTTGGATGGTTTCTACTAATTCATACCTGATGCTTCTCGTATCCACAATACATGCATATGTATTTAGATTTCGGTATTCGCGTTTGTTACCCCGTCTGTAAGGTAAGTCCCTTTTGTGCCCAGTGTGGGGTAGGTACGTCGTATGCCAGTGCCAGTGTCAGTGTCAGTGTCAGTGCCCCTTCCCCTTTCCTTCACGGCGCCTCCCCACGCTGCACTCTTTCCGGCCATGTCCTCCTGGCCTCCTCCCCGAGAATCGACATCAGCACCATATCAGAGCCGGCCTTGATCCAAGCCGCTGCGCACAGGTTTCCTGGCATGTGCCCTGGTGCCTGTATCTCCCAGAAGCTACCGTCACCAAAGAGGTCCATTGCCTTTTCGAAATGACCCCATTGCGTCCATGGCCAGAAAGCTCTGCCCAGCTCTCCGTCGCATGTCCTTGTTGATCGAAGAACCGGCCATCCCATTCAAAGTCGATTGTCGGCTTGCCGTCAGTGAGGTGGTCTGGGGAACAATGCGCTGCTGTGCCCGGTCCAAACAGCCCCTTTTGCGCCAGGGCATTCACTCCTAATGGACCTACAATGGTCCCAGTGGGCATGGCTGTGTCCAGAAACTCAACCTACCGCCAACTACAGGATGATAAAGTGAGAGAAGGAAGCGCATTGGGCTTCACGCTGACGCACCTGAAAATGACTTGTGTCGATTTCGTCTACTTTGATGCCTCGCTCCCTCAGCTGCTCGTCGAGTGACCTGCGTGGCCCGGCTGGCGTCGCACGTGGGAATTGATTCTGCAGAATAAACGGTGTATACCTCGGTGTGTCCTATTTCACGTCGCCGTTAGTCCATACGAGAGCTTCGCCTCAAGAGGTTGCAAGCCGAGTGCGAAGAAACGGAACTGATGCCCACATCCCACAGTACGCGGCGCCCCGATGGCTTATGGACAATAAGAGAACACCAGTCATACATGCGAAACGAATTTTGCTTTGCATTGGCGTGGAGTATGGAAATGTCTGCTGTCGAGAGACTGCCACCGTCCAGTAAGTGCAACTGCACAACACACTGGCCGGCGTGCGCTCCGTTGGCGATGGCATTTTTCATAACCTGCACTTGCTGAATGTCGCTTGCTCTCTTCTATGCTTCTCTGGTCATTCGTGAACATGCAGGGCCGTTCTCCACTTGCTCCATTTCACATACCGTGCTAGCTACTTCATCTCAATGTGGGGTTGTGTGGGGTAAATGAGGGGAAAGGCGCAACAACAAAGGACATTCCCCGTGGGGAACCTAGCCACACCTGCGTCAAACCAAGTTGAAATCTAAGATGAGTGCATTTGACGCTACGATAAGCGAATGCTTGAATATTGGAAGTAAGAGCTGCAATGCATTCTAGGCCCGTGAAATCCGGTGCTGCTTCGCTCGTGTAAAAATGTGTGCATAGACCTCCCCAGGCTTTTCCTTAAACCCCCAGATTTATATTAAACTTCCCCAGATATTTATCGAAGGCTACTATGTTTTAAATATACCAAGGAAAGGAGAAAAAGACGATCTGCACTCAACATCTGTCCACGTGTCATAGCAAACAGAGGCTAGCATCAATCAAGCACTCTTAACCATTAGAAGAACATCTAGATAGTAAGAAGCACACACACACAATTCATGACAGCAAGTACGCTGAGAGCTAGTAGGATCTAGCAACACCTTTCTCAGCTAGATCCCAGGATGCGGGGCCCCGCGAACCTTGACTGCTTTCATGACTTGTGGCTTATCCCCACGTCCGTTACGGGCACAGGTCCAAGCATATGAGTACGGAGCCCAACATAGACAAGATGCCACGGCCCCCTGTTGTGTCATGCTCAACTTTTTTTCAATATTCCCGTGCTTCTATATGTTGTTACTATAGCATTGCAACTCCCAGATCTCCTTATCAAACTTTTTGAAGCACATCTACATCACTGCTCACTCCCGGCTACACTCTCGTCATGGGTCTCGGAATACTTGACACCCATCCTGGCATCGAGGTGCTTCCTGGCACTGTCGTGCTTGCCGAGAAAGAGGCCCACTCTGAGGAGTTGACCAAATTTCTCAAACATGGCAAAGGCCGCTACGCCCACATTGTGCTCAGTCCACAGCCCAGTGACGATCCCAACGATCCTTTGAACTGGCCCATGATTAAGAAGTGGGCGCTCGTTGCCACTCTTGCTTTGGGAGCTGCAACCGTCGCTGGGACCATTGGCCCACTGTTGAACGCGAGCTTGTTCCTAGTAGCAAATGAATTTGATCGACCTATTGGCGACATTGCTATAGTGGCTGGTTATCAGTTGCTGGTAGCAGCCTCCTCCGCTCCATTCATCTCAGTCATCTCCCGAAAGTTTGGCAAACGCCCAGTCTTTTTGCTCGCGTCCTTCTTACCTCTGACCGGCACCATCGTAGGCTCAGCAAGCAACACTTACACCAGTCTGCTAACCGCCCGCATTGTCCAAGGGTTCGGTGCAGCAGCATATGAATCTCTGATCTTTTCTGTTCATGGAGATTTGTTCTTTGTCCACGAGCGCGGCTACTACAAGTGAGCACGAGGCCTTCCTCTCATTGAGTTCTATTCTGACCCATCTATAGCACGATTCAAACATTCGTCCTCAACTGCTCCTCTATCCTGGCTTCTGTTGTCACCGGTCCTATCTCAGATAGTCTAGGCTGGCGCTACCTCTTTCACATCTTGATTGCGGTACTAGGCCTCCAGCTCCTGCTAGTTTTCTTCTTGGTACCTGAGACTACATACCATCGCCCTGCCAACGACCTCGTCCAAGAAGTCTTAGCTGTAACCACAGAAGGAACGTTCTCGGACAAGAATGAGAGCATTGAGAAAGAGGTTCACTTCGCAACACTCAGCAATGCGGTAGAGCAATCGACCGCAGCCACACCTACCAATGTCCCAGCTATAAAGACGTACATTCAGAGCTTGGCAATCTACACTGGAGTCCATAGCAATGAGAGCTGGTTGTCATTATTTGTTGGCCCTTTCATAGCTTGTACCAACATAGGAGCCCTCTGGTCCATCGTCGTCTCGGGTGGCCTCACCTCTTTCTTCGTCGGCGTGTCGTTCCTCCCCGCGCAACTCTTTTCCATCCCCCCATATAACCTCACCACCGCTGGCGTCGGCTACACATCTATTGGCCCATTCATCGGTGGCACACTAGGCTGCGCATTCCTAGGCCTCCTCATCGACCCACTAGCAGTCTTTCTCTCACGACGCAACTGCGGTGTCTATGAGCCAGAGTTCCGTCTCCCACTCGGATTGCTAGGCCTCATTAGTGCAGCTGGGTTCTTCGCATTTGGCTACACAGCACAATACCAGATGGACATCTATCTCATCTGCTTTGTATGGGGCGTCGCGTTATTCGGTGTCTGTATCACCGTAGGAGTATCCATTACCTACGCACTTGATGCCTACCGCACCATGTCCAATGAGATTTTCCTTGCAAACATCATGTTTAAGAATTTTCTCTTCTATGGGTATACGTATTTTGTCAATCAGTGGACGGCGAAGAACGGGCCAAGGGACTTGTTGTATACTTTTGCCGGGGTGAATGTTGCGATGGTTTTGACGGTTGTTCCAATGTATGTTTGGGGGAAGAGGTCGAGGGCGTTTTGGCATAAGCACAATATTTTTGAGAAGTTGGGGGTGCAGACTCATGAGGAGTAAGTGGGTGGGTGGCCTCGTGCTGGGGGACTTGATATATTCGGGTCGGACGTTTATGGTGGAGTGTATGTCTGGCAAAGGGGAAAGGGCCGAGTTGATACAGCAATTAATGGGTCTCTGCAAATAATCCTTCGCTTATGATAACTAGATTGTTTTCCTCATTGGTCCTGCCATGCACCAATGTATACCTATGGTATTGATGCAAAGAGTAAAAAGTGTTCTCTACTACCAATTGGTCCAAAGCTGAAGTATTTTACAAGTCTAACATTGTTGTCTTGTAAGATGACTAGTTCTCTAAGCTATCATAAAAGGAACTAAGGAAAATGGCTACATGCTTATGTGAATAAGACTACGCAAGCTCTCTCCGTAAAATGCGTAACACGCCACCTTATCATTTTTGATGTATAACACGCTTCCCCCACTTTACACAACCCCACACAATTTCTGCGTTAACAACCAATACTTCCTCGGCCTACCCCTCATTCGGTAAATTGTAATTTCACCGCATATGCACTTTCCTCTCTTGGAGAAGAGTCTTGCGGCCGCGTCTTCATACCCTAGTTCTAGATTCGTGATGCCCTCATGAATGTCAGAAAAAAAGCATTTCAATACCTACCTTATTTTTACAACCAATAGCTCCTAATCAGGTTATTGTCGATTCTGCTGGATCCCTACAAGGAACTGACTATACTTAGTGCCTATTCGAATACTCCAGTTTCTTTTTATTGCGTCGTGCCACTGCGTACGTCGTCATCTCCAACTCCTCTGTGACCTCTTCATCACATCCGCAAGACACGATACCTGCGCGGGGTAGTTGCACTTGAATTTAACTTTAGGGAACAGGACGGGTGCAACGCAATGGGAAATCTTAGGAACGTAAGAATCAGGACCGTGATCTCTAGGTTATCGTAGATACATAAGTGCTGAGTGCCTTTCCAGATCATCGTCGTAGGAGCCGGGCCTTCTGGCCTTCTGCTTTCACTCATGCTCGCAAAGGCGGGCATACAAGTCACGCTTGTCGAAATGACGGAGGAGATTGACAAGCAGCCGCGTGCAACACATTACGGGTCCCCAGCCATGCGCGAACTCATCCGGGCCGGTGTTGCAGATGATCTCAGGGCAGCAGGCTTCCTGCCTAAAGGCGTGTCCTGGCGCAAATTCAACGGCGACGTTATTGCTACCCTTGATGCAGAGGTGCTAGGTGATGATCCGGAGAGAATGTACTGTCTCCCTCTGGATCAGCTTGGTGCTCTCATCTTCCGTCACTTGCAGCAGCAAAAGGGAGTACACATCCACTTTCGCCATGAAGTCGTTGGTCTAGGGCAAGACGATGACAAGGCATGGGTTGAAGTTAAGACGCTGACTGGGGCAAAGACTCTCGAGGCCGACTACATCGTTGGGTGTGACGGCGCGAATAGCAAGATCCGTCGCTCGCTTTTCGGTGACTGGGAGTTCCCAGGCACCACCTGGGATAAGCAGATTGTTGCAACCAATGTAAGGTTTCCTGCTCAGACGAGACGACTTCTACCGCTCACTGATATGATAGACTTACTATGACTTCACCAAGTTTGGTTGGAACGATTCCAACTTCATCATTCACCCCGAACATTGGTACATGGCTGCTCGCATCACCAACGACGGCTTATGGCGCGTGACATACGGCGAGAACCAAGTCGGTTTAACACGCGAAGAGCTCCTCGAACGGCAGCCTAAGAAGTTCAAGGAAATTCTTCCCGGACACCCGGACCCCAAGGATTACAAAATCGTCAATTTTAGCCCGTACAAAGTCCACCAGCGTCTTGCGCAGAAGATGCGTGTTGGTCGAGTCCTTCTAGCGGCGGATGCGGCGCATCTTTGCAACCCTTTGTACGTCCAATGTGCCTCTATACACGTGTTCAGGATTAGGACATGACTGACGAGTTACAGTGGCGGTATGGGCCTCACAGGAGGTATTGTCGATGTAGGCGGACTCTACGACTGCCTTGTCGGCATTCACACTGGCCAAGCGACCGATGCGATACTCAACTCGTATGATGAGATCAGACGGCAGAAATACAACGATGTCGTGAACCCTATCTCAAGCGGAAATATTCGTCGGCTCTTTGGACAAGATCCTGAAACAGCGCTCGAGAACGATGAATTCTTGAAATTGGCGAAGAAGAGCGAGAGTGATAGTGCACTCGCGAAGAATATTCAGCTTGTGAGTAAATCAATGGTGACTATTAAGAATTGCGGCTGACAAGAGAGCAGGGTGCTAATGTGCTTCAGTTTGACTTTACTACGCTCTATACTAAGAAGTCAGGGTGATAGCAGCTACCTAGAGATAGAGTATTCTCATACATATATAAGACGCGTATTCATGCAGTTAGCTGGAACAATTATGTCGCGACATTAACGTCGAGTAAGGCGAAAGGATCGCTGAACCCATTAGTGTTTAAGGATAGAACCACAGCGTCATATCATTAGTGCACATACATTCGACGTTAGATATGAAGAGCCCAATTAAGTTGGCTTCGACTGGCAGTTTCACTAGATTGACATCGCTCGAAGGCTCCCACTCATTCCTCAGCAGAATCACTCGAAGATATTGCTTTGATTCTTAGCTTGCGCTGCCTTTCCGACCCTGAATTACCACCACAGATCCTTCGACCGTCAAAATGCCGCCAATTCTTAAGATGAATGTGGAAACCATCGCTAAAAATGTAGTCCTGATAAACACTCAAAATCTCGATCTCCCAACGAGATTCGATCTTGACAGACTGGTGCACAGTCTTCACAACTTCGCTCGGGAAACTAGGCTAAGCACAGACAAATGGATGAGGAGTATTGAGTTTCTAACAGCCGTTGGCCAAATGCGCACGAATGTCCGCCAGGTAAGTAAGATATTGGATGTTTGTCTCAATCAAGACTTTGCTAAATCAAATCTTGTAGGAAATGATTCCTCTATCAGACATTCTCGGCCTTTCTGTGTTTGTCAATTCGATCGATCACACCAAGCCATCGGTGGCAACAGAGGGAACAGTACTTGGCTCATTTCACACTCTCGAGGCACGTAGCGTTGCATCCGGCTCAGCTATATCCAACGACGAGGACGGAGAGCCTCTATTGGTACTCTGTATAATTCGTGACGCAGACGGGAAGCCCGTAGAAGCATTAAAGATTGATGTTTGGAGACAGACTCGAAAGGATTCTACAATGTTCAGCACGAAGGGTATGACGGTCCCAACGGGAGGCGTATCTTACATTCAGACAAGGACGGCGTCTTCTGGTTCAAGGCGATCAAACCGGTCAGCT
>JAGTJM010000060.1:0-209525 GCA_020747015.1 Pyrenochaeta sp. MPI-SDFR-AT-0127 | reverse complement strand
CTAACTATTTCCTTTAAGCTAACTTTATCCTCTAAGGCTAACTATAGCCTAACTATAACCTTAGGCCTTCTTAAGGTTAATAGTATCTAGGTCTAAGACCTAAGGATAACCTTAACCGAGGTCTTAACCTTTTTCTTAATAACTCGCTTAATACTAACGCTATAATAATAAACTATATACTATTCTAATCAGAATTTATAGGCGAGTAAATCCTACTAAATATTATTACCTAAGCTCTAATATAGCTTACGTAATTAAATAAAGAAAATAAGCTTAGATAGTTTAAGTACCTTAAGTATCTAAACTTTACAATTATATATACCTTACTACTAGTATTATTATATAAGTATACTATAGACTATAGAGACTCTTTAGTACCTAATAAGCTTATAGATATCCTTAATTACTACTACTTAGAGGTCCTTATTATTAATAATCCTTTATATAGTAATATTATATAATATTTTCTAAAATAAGTAGCCTTCTCTAATAAAGAAGCTTAATACTCTCTTCTTCTAAGTATATAGACTTTTCTTTAATCTTCCTAAAGGAGCTTTTACTATTATTAGGAACTATACTATCTCCTTAGATTCTTTAGAGAATTTACTTCTTAGTACTCTTTCTTACTCTATTAGTATCTCTTTAAGTATTATAATTATATACTTAATAAACTCCTCTAAGTTATCCTTAGTTTTATCTAGTAGCTTCTACCCTTCTAGCTTTAGATACTATAATAGTATATTAGCTATAATATATTTCTTCCTAGGGATATATTTAATCTTAAATTCCTATATTAGGATTATAGCTAACTATCTATTTATAACTAACCTAGAACTTTAGCTAATAATTAATTAAGCTATATAATTAATATCTAAGTATCTATTTCTATTATAAAATACTAGCTATAGAGCTATATTCTAAACTTCTTTAAAGACTATAGTACTACTCTATATTTAAGCTTTATAGAATACTAGAGCTTTTAGACTTTAACTATATAATACTCTTAAAGTAATAGGATATCTTTTTCTATTCTCTCTAACTTATTTAAGGATAGCTCCTACTCTTCTTTACTCCTATTAACTCTAAGGTAAAATATCTACCTACTATTATAGTCTAGTCCTACTAATACTAGGCGTTAGTAATATATTCCTTAAGGTCTTCTATAGTATCTTTCTAACTCTTCCTAGTTCTATACTACGTCTACTTTATAAGGTAAAAAAGAGGTTTTACTCTAATAGTAAAACTTAGTATCTATATATAGTAGTATATATATATACCTATAAATATATAAACTTCTTTAGAATTCTTATAGTCTAGCTAATCTTAAATCTTAGCTACTTTTCCTTAATCTAGATACCTCCCTTTAGTACTAACTTTATATCTAACTACTCCTAGTCTTTTTATTACCTAGTAGTACTTCTTCCCTAATACTATAGCTCTAGCTTTTTCTATATTAGCTAAAACTTAATCTAGTTATTAAATATACTTTAGGATATACTATTATACCCCTAGGAGAGCTTCCTTATTATTATAGGTTATCTTTAGCCCTTTATATATAATATTATCTAAGAATAGTAATATATAAGGCTAGTAGTCTTTTAAGATCTTTATTATTATCTATTAGAATACTATAACTAAATTAGTTACGCCTTAAACTATTATATAATACTAAAGTAGTCTAATAGGTATCTAGAAAGCTATTATATCTCTACTATCTTTATATAAGGTAATCTAGTTATATCCTAAGAAGAGATCTATAAGTAATAGAACCTTATATCCTATAAACTTCTCTAAAAACTTATCTACTATTAGTAGTAAGTTAGTATCCTAAATAGATACCTTATTTATATAGATTATATTATTTATTAGGTAGTATATCTTATCTTTCTTTAGTACTAAGAACTAAGGATTCTAGTATTAGCTATTATAGAACTCTAAACTACCCTTATCTATCTAATCCTAAAATATCTCTATAACTTTAACTTTAATTCCCTTAGGAACTAGGAAAAACTTTACTTACTAAGCCTTATATAGGATAGTCTTAATCTTATAAGGTAGATAGATATTATAACTAATCCTTCCTAATTCTAAGAATATAAAAGTAATAGCTACTTCTTAGTTATATATTATATAGAGTATTAGTTCCTTCTCCTTTACTTTTAAAGGGCTAAACTTCTAATCTATAATTCTCTCTAGTATTAAGTATTTCTCTGTTACGAACCTGTAACGAGGGCCACGGGCGCTTATGAGTAGAGAGGTGGGAGGGACACGGGCATTAGACGAGGCCTGAACTTGGGCCAATAATGACGTATACCCCGCGAAGTTACGTGGTCCCAGAGATCCCACGTCACGAGAATAGAGTACTATAAGATACTATAGGATCCCACATAGGATCTCCTAGGATACTATAGGAACTATAGGACTACCTAAATATATAGATAAGAATAATATACCCCTATAGCATATTATAATTAACCTTAAGTTATTATTAAATACTACTATTTAATACTTAGAACTACTTTAACTAACTTATCTATCTCTACTTACTCTAATCTAGAAGCTACTAAGAAAGGACTCTTTAGTAATACTAGCTACTTTATATTATAGCTACTCTACTAAGGACCTAAAGCCCTTTTAATATTTTAATTACCCTCGAAATAAGCGATATTAAGATAGATACGGTAACCCCTAACTCTATAAGTATTAGCCTAGGAAAACTAAAAGGTAAAGCTCCCCTAACTTATAATAGCGATCGTAAGACGTTAAAGTTATAGTTACTTTAATACGATATCTACTTCTATATTAATAGATAAGTAGTAGACGACAATAAAGTAGTACTTATTACTACCTACCTTATAAGAGAAGCGCTAGAATAGGTTAACCCGTATATTATAAAGTATATAGATAATAATATTATTAACGCAGAAAACGCTATAATATTTAAAAGCTAGGATAAATTTAAAAAGTAAATTAGTCTGGTATTTAGGCTATAGACGGAAAAACTGTAAAGTTTAGATACTTAAGGTACTTAAACTATCTAAGCTTATTTTCTTTATTTAATTACGTAAGCTATATTAGAGCTTAGGTAATAATATTTAGTAGGATTTACTCGCCTATAAATTCTGATTAGAATAGTATATAGTTTATTATTATAGCGTTAGTATTAAGCGAGTTATTAAGAAAAAGGTTAAGACCTCGGTTAAGGTTATCCTTAGGTCTTAGACCTAGATACTATTAACCTTAAGAAGGCCTAAGGTTATAGTTAGGCTATAGTTAGCCTTAGAGGATAAAGTTAGCTTAAAGGAAATAGTTAGCCTATAGTTAGGCTAAAGATATCCGTAAGAAGGAGGAAGGATCTATCTATAAGTAGAGATCTATCCTACCTACTTATCCTGTACCTAGCAACGAATCTATTATATCCTACCTACCTTTTATCTATCTAAGATATTATTCTGCTTATATAAGCAATCTTTATTTATCCTAAGAGCTAAGCCGCTGCTAGCCTATCTAGGTCACTAGGCTATTTTTATTATTAAAGAAAGTTACCTCCTCCTCACCCTACTTTCTTTACAGGTTATGAGCCCGGAGGCTTATAAGCTCTAAGGAACTTTATATATTTTATTACTTTAGTAAGCTTATATAAGCTACTAAGTAGTAAAAGGAAAAGAGTTATTTAACTCTATTATATCTATTACTCCCTAGTATAGATAATACTTTTATACTACTAGTATATTAGTTATTTATTAGCTTTTAAGCTATTTAGAGACGCGTAGGCTCTATTTAGTTAGCTTTTAGAAACTAGTATATATAGAGTTTAGAAGGATAAAAGCTATAGTTTTATTCTATTAGCTTCGGATAGAAGAAACTCGAGTACTCTATCTTAGCTCTTAGATTTATAAAAACAGTATAGCTTAAGGCTTATCTAGTCTTAGTCCCTACTCGCTCTTCTCTTAGGAATAAGAGGTATTATTTTATATTTAACTAGTTATTTACTAGTTATTTATATTATATAAGAGTCTATCTAAAGATTATCCCTAGAGGAAGGTGCAAAGACCTGTCTTTAGAATTATTAAGAGTAAACTAGCTAGCGTCTTTAGTAAGCTTTATTAATAAAGTTACTATCGAAACGAAAAATATAACGCCTCTCTACCTAATATATATTACTATATATATTGTTGTTTTTAAGTAAGAACTATAGGAAATAGTCTTACTATTTTATAGTTATAAGAGCTATAATAGCCATACTATATATTATAACTTATAAGGTTTTCTTTTATAAGACCTAAGGAAGATTTCCTTAAGAGGCTTAAGAAATCTAGTTATAAATAAATTATTATAGGCTTAGTAATACTACTAGCTCTATATAAAGACCTGGGATCTAAAATATAACTTTATATTAGTTATATCCTAGGCTAAGAAGTTAGTACTAGCTATATTAGGCTAGTATTTAAGCTTTTATAAAAATCTAAAATAACTCTAATTCCTTAAAGAGAGTTATAAGACGTTATCCTTAAATAATATCTATTTTTTAAGCTATAACTATCTTTATAGTTAAAAAATGGATAATATATTTAAGATCCCTAAGCTAAAAGGCTCTTCTAATTTTGATATTTGGTCTATTAGAATAGAAGCTCTATTAGTTAAGGAGGGATATCTAGATATAGTTAATCAGGACTATACTCTAAATATAGATGATAACGATTTAGATTTATTAGCAGTTAGAGCTAATAAGGCTACTGCTTTTATTAAATTGTCCTTAGAGGACGGCCCTTTATTGCAGGTTAGATTTGAAACTAATCCTTATTTATTATGGAATAGTCTAGAAAACCTATATAAAGCTAAAGGCTTTAGTAGTGATTTCCTTATTTGTAAGGATCTAATAAATACTACTATAAATACTTATAAAGGAAACTTAGAATTATATCTAAACGCCTTTAAAAGAATACTTAATAACCTTAAATCTAAGGCTATTAATCTACCTAATAAGTTTCTAATAGCTTTATTATTAAATAACTTAAATAAAGACTACGATTACGTAGTAGCTATTATAACTCAAACGATTAGGTTAGACGATAGTATACTAGAAATTGATGATATTATATCTCAATTATTAGATGAGTCTAGAAGGCTTAATTCTATAAAATCTAGTAATACTAGTTATTATACTAATAAAAGTATTAGTTATAATAATAGCTACAATACTAGTAAAAATACTAGTAATAATAAAAAAGGCAGTTACTATAGTAACGATATAGAGATGTCTATGCAGACTAATAGTAGTAAAAATAATAAACCTCCTAAAAATACTATTAAAAGCTGTAAATTCTGCTATAAGCAAGGGTATTTAGAAAATAACTGCTATAAAAAGTATCCAGAACTAAGATCTAGTATTAATAGTAAAAATAAGAATATTAATAATACTAGAGAAACTATACTAAGTACTAGTCTAAGCTATAAAGATAATAATAGTACTATAGACTTTATCTTAGATTCTGGAGCTACTATACACACTAGTTATATAAGAGAGTTATTTACTAGTATTAAACCTACTAATATATCTATTAAGTGGGGTAATACTAATAATACTATTAAAGCTAGTGGTATAGGAGATATAGAACTCTATTTTACTAGTACTAAGAAAATAGTAAAACTAAAAGACGTTCTATTTATTCCTAGTCTAGGGGTTAACTTATTAAGTCTTAGTCTTATAACTAAAAAAGACTATAAGTTATCTTTTAATAAAGATAATTGCTTTATCTATACGCCTAATAATACTTTATTAACTAAAGGAAGTTATAAAGGGGGCGTTAGTACTTTTAGTATAAAAAGTACTAGGTCTATTAATTCTAATAGTTATATTAGAGGAGCTATTAATACTACTCTAACTATAGAGGATAATATAGACAAAGCTATTAGTCTAGAGGATATTAATAATAACCCTAGTAGTTCTATAATTCCTAGTAATAACGAGGAATTAGTATATAATAAAAATACTATAGAACTTATACATAATAGGCTAGGGCATATTAGTCTAAAGGCTATAAAACAGCTTATTAATAAGACTAAAGGAGTAGATCTAGATCTAAAAGATATAGAGACAGCTAGGGTATCCTTAGATAATTGCTTAGTCTGTATTAAGGCTAAGCTAACTAAGAATATAAATAAAGAACCTAGTACTAAAGTCTTAGGCTATCTAGATCTAATCTATATAGATATAGGAGGACCTATAACTCCTAGAACTTTTAGAGGTTATAAATACTATATAACTTTTAGAGATAGCTATACTAAGTACTTAGTCGTTAAGCTTCTTAAAACTAGAAAGAATACTAGAGAAGTTATAGAAAGTACTATAGTAGAACTAGAACTAGAGGCTATAAATAATAGTAATAACCCTAATATAAATAATAACTTTAATAATAATAAAGTTAAGGCTCTACAGCTAGATAACGAATTTAAATCTAAAGATTTAGATAGTTATTTATCTAATAAAGGGATAGAAACTAGATATTCTGCACCTTATACTCCTGAACAAAACGGAGCTGCAGAAATTATTAATAGAGTACTACTAAATAAAGTAAGAGCTCTATTAATAACTAGTAATTTACCTAATAATTTATGGGGAGAAGCTATTTTAACAGCTACTTATCTATATAATAGAACTCCTAGTAGTTCTATTAGTTTTAATACCCCTTATTATTTAAAATATAAAGAACTACCTAATCTAAGTAATCTTAGAATTTGGGGATCTTTAACTTACTATAAGGAGCCTATAAGCTTCCTTAAGAAATTAGATAATAGAGCTATACCTTACTATCTAATAGGTGTAAAGAAAGTAGGGTGAGGAGGAGATAACTTTCTTTAATAATAAAAATAGCCTAGTGACCTAGATAGGCTAGCAGCGGCTTAGCTCTTAGGATAAATAAAGATTGCTTATATAAGCAGAATAATATCTTAGATAGATAAAAGGTAGGTAGGATATAATAGATTCGTTGCTAGGTACAGGATAAGTAGGTAGGATAGATCTCTACTTATAGATAGATCCTTCCTCCTTCTTACGGATATCTTTAGCCTAACTATAGGCTAACTATTTCCTTTAAGCTAACTTTATCCTCTAAGGCTAACTATAGCCTAACTATAGCCTTAGGTCTTCCTAAGGTTAATAGTATCTAGGTCTAAGACCTAAGGATAACCTTATCCTTAAGGATAACCTTAACCGAGGTCTTAACCTTTTTCTTAATAACTCGCTTAATACTAACGCTATAATAATAAACTATATACTATTCTAATTAGAATTTATAGGCGAGTAAATCCTACTAAATATTATTACCTAAGCTCTAATATAGCTTACGTAATTAAATAAAGAAATAAGCTTAGATAGTTTAAGTACCTTAAGTATCTAAACTTTACACTTATCCTATAGGTAGTTTATATATATATTCCTTTAGTAGTTATACTATTACTATTTATATTAGTATTATAGTTTTAGGAAGTAGCTTATTTCCGCTTTCTCTAAGTAATAGTAGTTATAGTAGTTATACGTATACGTAGTAAAGTATAAACTTCTATATTATAGGTTTCTCTAGTTAAAGTTATATTAATAGTATAATAATTTCTTCTATACTATTATCTATCTTATATATTCTATCTATCTTTATATTAAGAAGCCTTTATAAACCTAATTTTAGTCTATATAGTCTAGATATCTATCTATTTCCTATAAAGGTTTATAGTATATTCTCCTTCTTCTATACTCTATATATACGTATATCACCCTAGGTTTATAGGGTAGTTTCGTTATCGTCGTCTCGTCTTCCATAACCTATTATCTCTAGTAGTAGTCTAGTAATATTACGTTAGTTCTTTTATATAGGGTTTAGTCCTAATATCTATTAACCTAATTTCCTAGGTATAGTTCTATTAGTAGAATATTTTCTTTATTATTATCTAGTATAAGTAGGGGTATATCTCTATATAGGTAGATAATCTCGTTATTACTTATAGTGTCTAGCGTTTTCTATTAAGTATCGTAGTCTATTAGTCCTATAATTTCCTATTCTTTTATATAGGAGTCCTAAACCTAACTAATTATATTAATTTATTAGGTAACTTTATTCTTTTACTTATAGTTTCTAGTAAAGTATCCTTCCTTCCCGTAATTATAGTATATCTTATTATTTTTTCCTATATCTATCTTCTAGTATTTTACCTTCTAGCCCTTACCCTTATTTATATTATCTAGGTATATAGGTTCTAGTTTATTAGAAGTATAATATCTAGTAGTATAGTTATTCTAATTAACACGAATAAAATCCCTTTATTTACCCTTATTAGGTTAGTAGCTTCCCCTTCTATAATTCTATTTTTTAAGCTCTAACTTATATAGTCTATTATTAATCCTTATACTTTCCTTTATAAGGTTATCTAGTATATTAATAGCTATCCCTATACGTATAAGTTCTTCTTAGACCTATAGCTTTAGGCTATATTAGAATATATATTTTAGCGCGTTATTATCCTATCCTATAATAGTAGTATATTATTAGAATTTATTGTAAAGAAAGTAGGGAGAGGAGGAAGTAACTTTCTTTAATAAATAGAATAGCCTAGTGACCTAGATAGGCTAGCAGCGGCTTAGCTCTTAGGATAATAATAAAGATTGCTTATATAAGCAGAAAGATATCTTAGATAGAAGGTAGGTAGGATAGAATAGATTATTTGCTAGGTACAGATTTTAGACAAGAGGTACAGGCTATTATTATAGATAAAATATAGAAGTCTAGGTCTTACTAGACTAGACAGAGTTTTCTTTATAATAACTGTTTGCGTATATAGTTACTGCAAACAGTTTATTATTATTATTAGTTCCTTTATTTCTAGCTGAAAATAGTAAATAAAGAATAAAGGAAAGTAACTTCCGCAAACAGGAGCTTATTCTGCAAGCAACAGCTTTAAGGCTTAAGCTTAGAGTTAAGCCTTTTCTTTAATATCTCGCTTAATAGTAACGCTAGAATAATAAATTATATATTAATCTAATTAGATTTTACAGGCGAGTAAATCGTACTAAGTTTTATTACCTAAGCTCTAATATAGCTTACGTAATTAGATAAAGAAAATAAGCTTAGATAGTTTAAGTATCTTAAGTATCTAAACTTTATATTTATTAGTATAATTAGCTATAGATATCTATTATCGTAGTATCTAAATACCTTATTCTATAATTAGCTTTTCTATTTAGGGTCTAAATACTAGACTAATTTATTTTTTAAACTTATCCTAGCTTTTAAATATTATAGTATTCTTATCGTCTTCTATATTATAGTCTATATATTTCGTAATATATAGGTTAACCTATTCTAGTACTTCTCCTATAAGGTAGGTAGTAATAAGTACTACTTTATTATCGTCTACTACGTATCTATTAATATAGAAGTAGATATTATATTAAAGTAGCTATAATTTTAGGATCTTATAGTCACTATTATAAGTTAGGGGAGCCTTTCCCTTTAGCTTTCCTAGGCTAATACTTATAGAGTTAGGGGTTACTATATCTATCTTAATATTACTTATTTTAAGGGTAATTAAAATATTAAAAGGGGTTTAGGTCCTTAGTAGAGTAGCTATAATATAAAGTAGCTAGTGTTACTAAGGAGTCCTTTCTTAGTAGCTTCTAGATTAGAGTAATTAGAGATAGATAAGAGGTTAATATTATTCTAAGTATTAAATAGTAGTATTTAATAATAACTCAAGGTTAATTATAATATACTATAGGGGTATATTACTCTTATCTATATACTTAGGTAGTCCTATAGTTCCTATAGTATCCTAGAAGATCCTATATAGGATCCTATAGTATCTTATAGTACTTTATTCCCGTAATATAGGATCTCTAGGACTACGTAACTTCGCGGGGTATACATTATTATTAGCCTATGTTTAGGCTTTATCTAGTGCCTATATCCCTTCTACCTCTCTACTTATAAGCGCCTATAGCCCTCGTTACAGGTTCGTAATAGTATCTTTTCTAACTTTATTATTCTACTTATAAGTTTTAAAAAAAGTACTACTAAAGGAGAATAAGTCTTTTATAAGTTTATAATTAAAAGTATTTTAGTAGTAGATAAAAGCTAATTAGGTTTAATTAAACTAGAGATAAGCTATACTTTTAGTCTACTTAGTTCTATATAAACCTATTATAGTTTATACTATAACTTAGTAAGCTTTAGGTTAAGTTTAATTATATTCTAATTCTCTACTATTATTAATAGGATATTATACTCTAGTTCTAATTTAAAGTAGCCTTCTATTTACTTAATAGCCTTAGGCTATATAATTTCTTTTAACTAGATAGTCTACTACTATATTAATCTTAATAAGGATAATACTTTTATTTAAGCTAATCCTTATTTAAAGAGAAATATTAGCTTAGGCTCTAATTCTCCTAAGTTATTAGTAGTCTTTAAGTTTCTACTTTAATACTCTATATAACTTTTCTAAAATTAATCTTTATATAATAGTATAGGAAATTCTAAACCTATAGGCTTTAATTATTAAAAGATTAAGAGAATCTTAATATTAGAATAATAAACTTTAATTATAAATAGATCTTAATTAGATTATATTAATATAGGGGTTTAGATATAACTTTTTTAAATAAAGTAATATTATTAAGAAACTATTACTAGTAAGGATAAAGTTCTTTTTATAATATAATAATATAGGTACTAAAAGATTCTAAAAAGGATTTAAGTATAACTTAAAGGTATATAAGAGTATATACTATAGTAGATAACTAATAATATCTCTATTTTTATAAGTCTAGTATAGAAGAATAAGAAGAACTTATCCTACTATCTACTACTAAAGAGCTATACTTATATATAGAGAAATAGGGGTAATAGAGCCTAATTAGGATAGTATTAGAGGTAGGTCTAATATTACCTAAATAAACCTCCTCTCTTATAGGAATGTATATATATCTCTATTTCTATATAATATTTATTATACTAATAGTTACTAGACTACTTTTTATTATTATTATTAAAGAAAGTTATCTTCTCCTTCTACTTTCTTTATAATAGACTTATATAATAAGCTTTTATAGCTTAATATATTTAACTTAATATTCTTATAAATAGTAAAAGTAATAAATTATTCTCTACCCTAATACTCTTTATAGAAGTGTACTCTTACTATCTTAGTATTACCCCCTACTACTCTACCTTCGCTCTATCCTTGAGAACTAACCCTTGCCCTCTACTACCCCTTAGTAAAGGTCTTCACAGTACTGCCCAGACCGTGAGCGGTGCACAGGATCTGTTGGAACTTGAAACCTTAATCAAAGTGCGGGGCGTGAGAACTAGCTTGCAGGGGATGCCCTGACGTTGTCTATTTGCCCCAACTGATTTGTTCATATTGTAGACACGTCGTACTCCCATCCTCGAGACTTTGGATTACATTTGCTACATATCCTATTTCGTTAGCCATATACTCTCACTGTATTAGACGCGTCTTGACTGAGCTACTCGTTCATTTGCAAGAAGCAAGTCTTTGTAGGGAAAACAACGCCAGCTGCTTACTGTCAGCGCTACGCCGCACGCGACAGGCCAGAGATAAAAATACCAGTACTGTCGGAGGGCAAGAATACTTCTTTCAAGAGTACACAATGTTCGAATCTTTATACATCGTGCTGGCCCTGCTGCTAGGTGTAGTTTGGTTACTCTATCACCAGTTACATCAATGGCGCTACGAGAGATTCGCCCATATTCCCAGCACACTGCCACGGAATCTGATCCTTGGGCACCTGGGCTATATTGCGGCCGAGTACAAGAAAGCTGGAAGTTCCACAGTGCACCCAGGTAAGGAGACTGCCTTTGTTGGCTCGCGAGCTTTTGCTGAACACAGTAGACTACGTTCTCGAAAACATCTGGAAAGACAATGGGCGCCCGGACTTTATGTTCTTCGACACCAGACCAGCTCAACATCCGCTAGCCCTCATCACCTCTCACGAGCTCGCTGAGCAGGTCACTAGAGCCACCAAGACGCAACAGTACAGTGTCACAAAATCTCCCACCATCCAGGAGGGCTTTGGGCAACTTGTGGGAAAATTTTCCCTTCTTAGCGAGAATGGCGAATCCTGGAAAGGACTTCGTAAGACATTCAATCCGGGCTTCGCGCCACAACATTTGCTCTCTCTCCTCCCAGTCGTCGTCGATAAGACTTACACATTCATGGAGAAGTTGGATTTGGTGGCCAGGTCAGGAATCGCAACTGAAATTGAGTCTTACTGTACCAATGTAACGTTTGACATTATCGGCGAGGTGGTAACTAATATCGATTGCAAGGCTCAGGACGATACAGTGCGTGGTGACGATATTGTCCGAAACTTTCGTCTTCTAGGCGCGACGTATGAAGGAGAGAACGGATTGATGTTCGCGTGGCTCAACATTCCCCTACGCATCAGGAGACACATATATAGCCAGCGACTGGACACTGCTGTCAAGGAGTGCATCAAAAACAAGTTTGCAGAGATCAAAGCAGCCCAGAGTACAGAAACAAAGGAAACAAAAGATCGCTCGGTCCTTGCATTGGCGCTTAGAGATACCGAGGAGCTCACGCCCCATGTCTTGCAGAGCATTGCAGATCAGGTCAAGACATTTTTATTCGCTGGACATGATACGACTTCTATTCTTTTGCAAAGGGTGCTGTACGCTCTTTCCATCCATCCCGAATGCCTTGGGAAGATACGGGCTGAGCACGACGCAATTTTTGGTCGCTCTGATCCAAAAGAAGTTTTCCTCGCTCGCCCGGATGAGACGATGAAAGCGCTCATTTACACATCTGCTTGTATTAAAGAAGCACTGCGACTTTGGCCTCCGGCTGGGTCAGCCCGCATGTCGCACAATGGGTTCACGGTACGGACTTCGCGCGGGGACGAAGTGTGTCTGGACAAGTGCGTTTTGTATCTCTGCCAGCACATTATCCAGCGTGACCCTAAGGTGTACGGAGAGACAGCGGACGACTTTGTGCCAGAACGATGGGTAGGCGATGCCGACACAAGTAGTGCGCATACGGGAGATGATGGCGCATGGGCTGGAGCCAGCAAGATTCCCATTAGCGCATGGAGGCCGTTTGAGCGAGGACCTCGCAATTGCATTGGGCAAGAGCTGGCGAATATTGAGGCTAGGGTCATCCTAGCTTGCGTTGTGCGGCGGTATGACTTTGTCAAGGTTGGGCTAGGAGAAGTTGAGACGGATGACAAGGGTGAGCCGATTGTTGACGTGAAGGGAAAATACAAGACCAAATCAGAGCTGATCAGCGTACGTGGGGTTCCAGCATTGTTTACACACTTGAGCACTAATCGTCTCCAGACCATGTCCATTACATCCAAGCCCATTGACAAGACTGTGATGCGGGTGAAGTTCCGCGAGTGAGACATTTTGAAAAGGGCTGGAGAGCGCACACTACCCGGACAGAGGGGAATTTTTAATCTAGACAAGTGCCTGTTGTAGAGTGAGATTTCCTGTTGGTCGCACCGAGGCGGACACAGGATGAATAATTAGACTTTTCGGTCTTTGACTCTTGGTCACGTCGAGAGGTCCAAGGCAGTCCGGAATGTCGGAGAGCAGGGCGGCGAACGAGGCGACCGAGCCGAGTGATGATAAATCGATGATGCATGGCTAACTGGTGCCTGTTGCGGCGCGGACGAATCTGGGGACCACCAAGGCTACAGACTGGCAATACTTCATCACGGCGATTCTGCAGCTTTTGCACGAGGCCACAGCCCTGTCATCTCTATCAGTTTTTGACTTTGGGAGAGTAAGTTGCATGCCCATGCTTGACGCAAGGAACGGACCAATGATGAGGCAGCAGACTTCAGTCACGCAATCCCGGGCCACGATGACAGAAAGTCGCCCTCGCGCCGATGAGGCTCCAGAGACAAATGCCCCAAGTTCCCTTTGCAGCAAGCTCGCCGCCCGCTTGCAGGCCTTGCGCTACTGCACAAATCGCCCAAAGCAAGCCTTCGCTTCGCTCCCACGACCATCGCAGGAGCGCCTTGATACCTCTCTGACCGACGCAGCCTTCGACACGCGGCAGCTTGCATCGTCGAGCACTCTTCCCGCGGACACGCACAAGACGGTCCTCTATCTGGCATATGGCTCGAATCTGTGCAAAGAGACATTCCGAGGCTCGCGCGGCATTCGACCACTCTCGCAGCTCAATGTCGTCGTGCCCTCGCTGCGATTGACCTTTGATCTCCCTGGCGTTCCCTACACCGAGCCCTGCTTTGCCAACACAGCGCGGCGGTCCTCAGACACACGCGCTCAGCGCATCGACTACCACAAGAATCGATGGCACAAGGGCCTAGTGGGCGTCGTCTACGAGGTCACTCTCGCAGACTATGCACACATCATCGCCACAGAGGGCGGCGGCTCGGCCTACCATGACATCCTAGTCGACTGCTACGCCCTCCCCGATTGCGATACTGTCCCCTCGTCACCCGCTTCCACTCCCTTCAAGGCCCATACCCTCTTCGCCCCTACGCAAGACAGCAACGGTAACACACAATCCACTGACCGCCTCACCCGCCCTGATCCCAGCTATGCTCAGCCCTCTGCGCGATATCTCAAACTCATCACCGATGGCGCCGCTGAATGCGCCCTCCCCACCGAGTATCAGGATTACTTGCGAGATATACGTGCATACACTGTCACTAGTAAGCGCCAGATGGCTGGCAAGGCGGTCTTTTTGGCGCTATGGATGCCGTTTTTGCTATTGGTCTTCACTCTGTCGAGACAGCTGCAGGATAAGAAAGGTAGGGCTCCGTCCTGGCTTGGGCAGCTTACTGCTATGCTCTTTGCTGCCATGTGGCGTAGCTATGATAAGGCTTTCAGAATTGTGTTTGGTGATGGGGAAAGGACCACGGGCCAGGGGGCGATATTGCAAAGAACAGCGTCGTTTACGGACCCCATCATGGACAAGCAGGGCACAGAAAAACAGCGCCTACTCGAAGGCGCTGCTTGCATCACGTACGGGCACACGGGAAGCGAACAGGAAAGCTCGAGGAAATGGCGCGATATTGTTTGACTATGTTCAACAGGTCCTTAGCCCGTAATCATATTCTTATCTGGAATTCTTTCGGGTCACCAAAGGCAATGAAGCGCCTATGCTCACCTTTTGCTGAACATAGCCACTATGCGATCTATGTCTGTCAAGATTCTCACTTATTATCAGAGTGCTTACGCAAACACTCGTCAAGCATAGCAAGTAGCTCATTCCTCCGCTTTTCCTCAACCCAACTGCCGTGGATCGAGTTCCTGGCTATTGTTCCCCACTCCAGCACACTCAGGTCGAAAGCGTCTTGTACAGCGCAATAGTTGTTGAGTATATATCCACGGAAGTACGCCGGATCATCACTATTGATACTGAATTTCACGCCAGCCTCGAGGAAGGTTCTGATGGGCAATTGGTCGATACTCTTGACAGCCTGCAGGCATACGTTGCTCAAAGGACATACCGTCAAAAGTATGTTCTCTCTCACTACTCGTTGCAGCAAGTCCTGGTCTTCTGTGAGTCGAATGCCATGGTCGATGCGTTCAACATGTAAAGTATCCAGTGCTCCACTGATGTACGATGGATCACCTTCCTCACCTCCGTGCGCTGTTCTACGAAGACCCCGTTTCCCGCCTTCTCGGAACTGGTCGACAAACAGCTCAGGACGGAAGCCAACTTCAGAGGAATCCAGTCCCAGTCCAGTGATCGCCCGCGGCTTGTTATCCTTCTCATCGAAATACGCCCCCGAAATAGCTGTCTGCATTGTCTCAGCAGCAGAGCTGACAGGCAGGTGTCGCAGGAAGCACATAATAAGGCAGCTCGTGATTCCCAACTCCTTCTCTGCACGACTTCGAGCAGCATTGAAGCCGGAGGCGACAGTATCGAAGGGTATGCCGCGGTCTGTATGGCTCTGTGGATCGAAAAAGACTTCTGCGTGTCGAACTCCATGGTTTCTTGCCGTTGTGAAATACTCCCAAGCCAACATTTCATAATCCTCCTTAGTTATGAGAACTGCCATGCCGCGGTAGTAACATTGTAGGAAATCCTCGAGATTTTCAAAATATTGGTAGCGCTTGGAAAGCGTCTCGGGCGATTCGTAAGCCGGATCCTGGTCTAGGGAAGGCAATGCGATCTTATTTTTGGCGGCAAGCTGGAAGAGAAGCGCAGGGCTGAGACATCCTTCAAGATGCAAGTGGTGCTCACATTTTGGCAATTCAGAGAGAAAGGCATGGAGTGGTGATTTACACATGACGTTATCTGGGAAAAAGATATGATTTGGAGAGTTTCTTACCCGTGAAGTTCAACCTGGAGTGATATGGATATCTCATGGTGTGGATTTCCAATCTCTTTTCTTTCGTGTTGCAGATTCTTCGTGCGAAATTGGCCAATAGCGGCGAACATCGGGGGGCACCGGCCGCTGCCTCACCTGCTACTTTGGTTATTGACTGTGTTGACATAAAACCATAAATGAAGCTAAGACTACTCAGACCAAATCTCTGTGGGCTTCAGTCCGGAGTCCTGAGCTCCCCGCACTCTTCACATAAAATTGCGATTTTCCAGAATTCTCGCACAAGGCTCCCAAGCAGACATCTTCTATATGGTTACAAACGAGGTCGTAATGTCAAGATGACTGCGTACTCTAGCTGGAACCTTGTCAGACATGAAAGAGACAAAATCTACTGCTGTACGAGCGACCTCAGCCAGGCTATTACGAAAGGATGTCAACAGTAAGACATCGGCTGCAATCCATGTGCAAGTATTCCAATTCCCCACTATTGTAAATGCGACAACGCTGGGTGCTTACGTGCCCACTCTGGTATATCCACGCGCCTGAGTTAGTATACACCTAAATGGAAGAGACTGCATACGGTCAGCTCCAATTTCAACCAATCCGAGCGCATCTGCATACATGTTTGCATTTGCATATCCGCTACTTGTCTCATGGATCATTCCCTATATGTCCTCATCATGGCATCAATGGGTATCGTATCTGTCCTTATTGTTCTTGGAGAGTTCAGTCTGAATCTTCATCGCTAACATCCATTTCCATTTCGGCGTCCTCCTCTTCCTCTTCCTCCTCTTCCTCACGTGCTCTCTTTTGTCCTTTTGCTGCGTCGTGCGCATTTACCGGCACAGCTTTCGTAGGCGCGGCCCCGAAACTTGCTGGCTGTGTAGCCATTCCTTCGGGTATTTCTTCGGGTTCTGGAACGGGCATCTTAAACGTTCCGTCAAGCTTCGCTATTGTGTCGGACTTGCTCTTGGCATAGGCTATTTGCTGTACAGATAGTTAACAGCAGTCGTAAAGTAGGGTGGCAAGAAAATTCGAAACTCACCAGGTCCTTGCCAAAAAAGGTGAATCCATGCAAGGCACGCAACGCCTGGGTTGAAGCATCGACATCCCTGAATACAACATGCGCCTGGCCACGCATCTTCATCGTCTTGAGGGCTACAACGTCCAGAATGACGCCATAAGTCGCAAACAGCATGTACAGATTGCGCTTCAGGTCATCTTTTGGCAGCTTGTCGGGAAGGTTGCGCACGTATAATCTAGTTGCTGTCAGTGTCTTGGTGTGCCTGACGGATAGGAGGATTATAGAGGGCTTGTTACTGACGTCCGGTTCGGAATAGCTTCCTTTGGTACGGCGACTGTGCCCGGAGCTCCTCGTGCAGAAGTAGCCATGGTTGTGTATGACTCTATGCAAAAGTGCGAGCGTTGTAGAGAGGATGGAGCTCCCCGCGAAGAATCGCCGCCAAGCTAAAAGTTCGGGGACGTGCGCGGACCGCCATTGTGTTCCCGGAAGAAACAATCACCAAGTTGGCTCGAGCCTCCACCCCGCCCACGTTCACAAGGAGCAGGAGCAGGGCATGGCGATAACACCGAGTTGACTACCAGAGCTTTGGCGTTGACGATTGCGCGAAATTTCGACTGTCCTATCTGCCCTTCCGCCACCCCATACCCAAACGGCACTACGCGCAACTGAGCGCCGCCCGGCTGCTGCGACCTCTTGCTACGAAGACGTAGACTCCGCCTCACTGGATATGGCGTCACCACCTATCCTGAGCCCGCGGCCCAACCCGCCAGGCACACGGCTAGGACCTAGTTCAAGCAAGGCAAGAGCCCTTGCCCTTCTGAACAACAATAAAGCTGCCAGGTCACCCGCACCAACGGCGGCAAGCACACCAGGAGATGGCGGACTGGATTTAGCGGAGCAGATGAACGATGAGGTACGACGACAGTTCGTCAGTGGAGCCAAACTCGGCGAAGGTACCTACGCCATTGTAACTGCAGGCCACTATCGCCACGACCCGACCAATCTCGTTGCCATCAAGAGGATTAAGTTCAATGCCGAGTTCAAAAATGGCATTGCTCTGGACGCGATCCGTGAAATCCGGTTTCTGTCAGAGCTGTCACACCCCAACATCATCAAGCTGCACGCAGTCTTCGCCACCAAAGAGCAGAACCTGTCGCTCGTACTCGAACACCTGCCACTGGGCGATCTAGATGGTCTCTGGCACAACAAAAGCATCACCTACGGCGGTGCGGACATCAAGGCTTGGGCAAACATGATATGCCAGGGCATATGGTTTTGTCATGAGAATTTTGTTCTGCACCGCGACATCAAGGGCGGCAATATCCTTATTGCAGCTGATGGGACTTTGAAGCTCGCCGATTTTGGTCTAGCAAGAAGCTTTGCCGACCCATCGAAGAAGATGACAACGCTTATGATGACTCGTTACTATCGCCCACCTGAACTGCTCTATGGATGTAGCCACTACGGTGGGACTGCTGATATGTGGAGTATTGGCTGCACAATAGCCGAGTTAACCACACGGAATTGGTTCCTACCTGGGAGTACAGACATCGAGCAACTCGCCATTATTTGCGACGCCTTCGGCACACCAACAGAAGAAACGTGGCCAGGTGTTTCTGCCCTCCCTTTCTACGTTGGGCCTGGGAAAAAGTTCGGGCAGGAGCTAGAATCCAAAGGCACCACAGCTGCAAAGCTGGCAAAACCCATGAGCTGGTGGAGGTCCAGGTTTCCGTTACTGGGAGAGGATGGACTTGACCTGTTAAGAGGCATGTTAATCATGGACCCACAGAAGAGATTAACGGCTCGACAAGCGCTCGAGCACAAGTACTGGACAAACCAGCCGCGACCGACAAAGAAAGAATATCTGCCAAGCAAAGGAGGCGGAGAGAAAAAAGTGGGTGAAGATCTTAAGCGGAAAGGTGGGGAGACGCCTGCCAATGGACGGGCAGATAAGGTCGCCCGGAAGTTGGATTTTGGATCGATGGGATGAAACTCGCGACGTTGTCATAAGCTTTACTATGACCGCTATCTTCCGGTCATGGACTGTTCCTGGGAGAAGTGGAATAGCGTGATACGGAGTTCGGCATTGGCGAGCTCAATTAACAGTTACCTGCATGTGAAAAAAGCTCGATGGAGCCTAGTGTCACAATCGTGCATGGTCTGGAATATGGAATTCTCCAAGACAGCTGCTTACTTCGGTGTATCAGTACCCGAGATTAGCTAACACGACGTCAAGTCTTGCGAATTCGTTTACGTCTTAAGCTGCCCCTGGAGTACAAGAGTACGATTAAATGGCACCCAATACGCCACACTGAGTCAGCCCCTAGTAGACGGCTTAGCATGCGTGGTGGCCAGATGTTGAGGACACTTCGATGTTATTATGCATAGGACAATATCTGGAGTCATGATATCAGGACTTGGTATTGCGACGCCGTGAAGTGGTACTATTTACTTAATTCATTATTACTGTAAGCTAGGAAATCATAACCATCCAGAACTTTTAAGATGCAGAATGCACATTCTTCATGATAGCCGTCCCGCTCCCGTCTACAGTGTTCCAACAATCTGACAGTTGGTTACTCGTTGATAATTTGTCAGTCGCAAATTGAAACGCGACGAGAAAACAAGCAGTCGCACTTTGTGTAACGCTGGATTCTCATATTGCGTGATGCTCACTTCACAAGCTTGCATACAAGGTCCCCAGAGTCGACTGAATCGCCCTCGCGAACCGATAAACTGCTGACCTTGCCGGAGTGAGGAGCCGAAATCACCATTTCCTATGACCGTTGTTAGCTCCTGTTCCGTATGAAGTAATCATTATTGAAAGACTCACCATTTTCATGGCACTGAGGATCGCCACCGGATCACCCTTCTTGACCTCACTGCCGTCATGGACACGGACTTCGACCAGTACACCCGACATTGGTGAGCCAACTTGGCTACTGTCGGTGGGATCGGCCTTGGGTCGAGAAACATTCTCAATCGCCGCGTGCTGATCTTCGACAGTCACAGTGCGGGTTTCACCGTTCATCTCGTAGAAGACCTCACGTAGACCAGTCTGCTCTGAGAGTGGTCCAATAGCAAGAAGTTTAAGAATGAGGACCTTGCCCTTTTCAAGCTCAACGTGAAACTCTTCGCCAATCTCTGGGCGTGACAAAAAGTAGCGTGTTGGCAGGACGGAGAGGTCGCCGTACTTGGCTGTCCACTTCTTGTAGTCCTCAAAGACCTTGGGGTACATGATGTGCGATGCCACATCGCATTCAGTGGCATCGCCCCATTTGGACTTGAGATCAGACTTGACCTTTGCAATGTCGACGGGCTCGAGATACAATCCAGGGCGCTTGTCCATTTTCCTTCGCTCGCGAAGAGCTTGAGAGCGGAGAGGCTCTGGAAACCCACCATATGGCTGGCCCATGAGACCCTCAAAGAACTCTAGGACTGACGAGGGGAAGTCGAGTTGCTCGGCTTTTGACAGAACGTCGTTGTAGGAGAGCTTGTTGGAGACCATGAATTGGGCCAAGTCACCAACAACCTTGGAGGTGGGTGTAACCTTGACGATGTCGCCGAGCAGGTCATTAGCTTGCTCGTAAGCCTTTTTGGTTTGAGCCCATTGCTCACCGAGGCCCTGTTGGGATGCCTGGAAGATGAGATTGGTAAGCTGGCCGCCAGGGATTTCGTGCTCATAAACCTCGGGATCAGGACCAGTAAGACCAGCCTCAAACGGTGAATAGAGAAGACGGAGTTGAGCCCAATACGCATCAAGATTACGGATCATATGGACATCCAGGCCAGCGTCGAAGTCTGTGCCCTCAAGAGATGCCAGAATGGCACCGATGCTGGGCTGGGAGGTCATACCAGACATACTATCAATAGCAGCATCAACAGCGTCGGCACCGGCTTCGGCGCAAGCGACCATGGATGCGACACCAGTACCAGCAGAATCGTGAGTGTGGACATGAATGGGGAGATCAGGGTATTTCTGGCGAATCGTGCCGATGAGGAGTCGAGCGGCACGAGGCTTGAGGACACCAGCCATGTCTTTAATACCCAGGATATGCGCGCCCATCCCAACAATTTTCTCAACTACACTGAGATAGTACTCAAGATTGTACTTCTTCTTGGGGTTCAGCTTGACTTCATGTTAGTAAATAGATTCGATTGAAAAGCAGACGAAGGTGCCAGGAGACTACAGAGGGGACAATCATACCATATCACCCGAATAGCACACAGTGCCTTCGGCAACACCGCCAGCCTTGAGCACGGCTTTGATTCCTACTTCGAGCTGCTCAACGTCGTTTAGAGCATCAAAGACACGGAAGATATCCACGCCGTTCTTCTTAGCCTGTTCACAGAAGTGATAAATGGCATTATCAGGGAGGGATGAGTATGCAACGCCGTTGGCTCCACGGAGAAGCATCTGGAACGGGATGTTGGGTACGAGCTTCCTCATTTGCCGCAGGCGTTGCCAAGGGTCTTCGTAGAGGAAACGCATAGCGACATCGAAAGTAGCTCCGCCCCAGCACTCAAGAGCCCAGGCATTGGAGAAGGCGTGGCTGGTTTCTTTGGCAATGTTCAGGAGGTCAACAGTTCGCACACGCGTTGCGAGTAGAGACTGATGGGCATCACGCCACGTGGTGTCCATGATCAAGCATCCCTTGTTAGCACGTACGGCTTTTGCGAACCCCTCAGGG
This sequence comes from Pyrenochaeta sp. MPI-SDFR-AT-0127, assembly GCA_020747015.1. NCBI lineage: Eukaryota > Fungi > Ascomycota > Dothideomycetes > Pleosporales > Cucurbitariaceae > Pyrenochaeta > Pyrenochaeta sp. MPI-SDFR-AT-0127. The sequence continues at coordinate 187,471 of JAGTJM010000060.1, read as the reverse complement.
CCCTCCTTGAGGAGCACATTCCTCCACCCCTCGGTGCAAGGTGTGGATGTATCCACCTTGTTGCCATTGACATCATGAATCTCAGGGATGGGAATAATACCCTTAAATTTAGGCTCGCCAATCTGGCCCTTGATCTGACTGCCGTTGACAGCAAGGTCGCCAAGATACGCAAGCAGCTTCTGGGCTCGGTTTTGGGAGCCAATCAAGTCGAAGAGAGCAGGGGTGTCGTCAATGAAGGTCGTCCAGCACTGCCCGTCGACAAAGGTAGGGTTTGTCAGAAGCTTGATCAGGAAAGGAATGTTGGTTTTGACTCCGCGAATACGGAATTCGACCAAGGCTCGGAGCATCTTTCGGCGGACAATTTCATATGTGGAGCCACGGCATGTGCATTTGACCTGGAATTACAAGGTCAGTGATTGAAATACCTCAGCTTGCTTTGGTGAATGAGATTGCATACCAGCATTGAATCATAGTGGGCTGTGAAAATATCATGTTAGCTCCAGATCCCAAGAAAGCGATGCTTGGAAGTGACGAGATCATGTAAAGGAAGAAAGAAACAAAGAAATGAGTTAAGATGCAGACAAGAAAGGTCCAAAAAAGTGCTTTTCTCCTGGTGGTGTCGAGCTAAGAGCTCGACTCTGGAAGGCCTGAAGCAACCTTCTTCGAGTGCTTCGAGGTTCCCAGGTGTAACGTCAGCTTCTGCTGAGTAACGAAAGTCTGGTCGCAGGTTGAGCATTAATACCGTTTAGAGGCCTTGTTGGCAGCACCCCGAGCTTGAGTGGTTGGATGTTTCACCGTTTTCCGAACTCCAACAACCTTGGCGATGTGTACATCCGAAGGGTCGTGCCTTTTCTTATCCTTGGAGCTTTCAAACAGCCTGTTGCAGGGACCACATGTATGTTTCGAGGAGGCCATGACCCTGGCTTTGTATGCCTTTTCAGAAGCACGTCTGCTAGCTAGCCATCCCTCAGGGTTCAACTTCTTACGCTCTTGATAGTAAGCCGCTTGATAGTCCCGCGCTGTCTGCATTCTTTGTTCCTCCACAGCTAAGATTTGCTCAGGAGTAAGATTGCTAGTGTCACCAAGAACCTTTTCGCTGAGGCTTGAGTGAGAACAGCAGCCGGTGTATTTCAGAGACTCTATAGGCCAGCGACAGAGAGAGTGCATGTAGATCCATTGGTAAGAGTACATGGCCCAGAATCCCCAAGTAAAGGTGGCTTCGAGGGCGAGCAAAAGTACACGGAATGAGTGTCGTTGCAGTGCTGTAGGAATGGGGGTCCAGCAGGGCAGTCCTGTGTGCACAATGGCATAGCCATCGAGTAACGCGTTGTGGGCGAAGCGAGGCAACATTTTGAGCCGTTCATACTGCATTAGTCGAGCCCGAACGCCAATGTCTTTGTCTGTACCAGAGCCAATGTATATCTTCGGCGGAAAACCACTTTTCTCAAGCGCTATGAGGTAAACAGCCCACACGTTGTTGGACTGCGTCGGAAGGCTCTTGAAGTAGTTGACAGTAGGTGGGTTGGTAGATTCGAGGACATCCACAAGACCGGGAGCGAGGGCGAGACATGAGTCTGAGAATAGCTGTTCGATGACTTCTTCGGTAGAGTATCAAAGTGAAGATTGGGTTGGTAGTTCCGACAGGTGAGAGAGAGAGGCAGGTACACAACAGCCACAGGACATACTCAAAGATCGTGATGGCTGCAGTGGAATTTGTGTTGCCGCTGCGAGATCGGCGGGCGGCCATCTTGAGTGAGGCCGAAAAAGGCAAGTGTGGTACAAGGTGGCAGCGAATGCAGCAGAACTCCAGAGAATGGTGGGAACCGATGAAGAGAAGAGTCGAGGACGAGAAAACTCTTCTCCTCTCTTCTCACGCGTCTTGGAAAGCGCCATTGGCGATGTTGTGCCAAAAGAGGTAGGCAGGAAGGTGCGGTTGTGGCTATGGCGAAAAGGACTTTCGTGGTAGAGGAAGGCACGTCCACAAAGGAAAGAAGCAGCACGGGTATAGAAGAAACATGCCCCACGAAATGTGGCCAGGTAAGAGAACATTGTAGTCAAGGTGAGAGAAAAGTGTAGTTGATGTGAGAGAAAGGTTGCAAGAAAATGAAAAGAAACTCACGAGTAATCACTGCACCAGCAAAGGAACTACCGCCGTCGAGACGGACTCCATTACCGCCTGCAGAACGGTACACTTCAATCTTGCCAGTGTCTGGCGCAAAGTTCTGAGAAGGGTCTTCTGTAGTGATGCGGCATTGGAACGCGAAGCCTCGGGTAGAGATGTGGTCCTGGGTCAGACCAAGCTGCTCCAAGGAAGCACCTGCAGCGATTTGGATCTGTGCGGCGACAATATCGATGCCAGTAACTTCTTCGGTAATGGTGTGCTCAACTTGGCTGTGGATACGTTAGCAGTAGCTTTCAGGTAACGGAAGATAGGGCGGCGACTTACATGCGAGGGTTGATCTGTAAGGTGAGAAAGGAAACGTCAGTATGCAATGTCACACGGGGTTGAAGACGACATGTCGTACCTCTATGAAGTAGTATCGATTCTGCTGATCGACCAAGAACTCAGCAGTGCCTGCATTGCGGTACTTGACCGACTGTGCAAGCCTGACAGCATCGGCCAGGATGGCGTCACGGGTTTCGACGGGAAGGTCCTTTGCCGGGGCAATTTCGACAACCTTTTGGTGGCGACGCTGGACACTGCAGTCTCGCTCGTACAAATGGACGACGTTGCCGAGATTATCACCCAGCAGCTGGACCTCAATGTGCTTGGGCTTGTCGAGGAAGCGCTCGACAAAGACGGTGCCATTGCCGAAAGCCGATTTTGCCTCTGAGGTTGCACGCTCGAACGAGTCCTTGAGAGTCGCCTGCTCGCGCACTACACGCATGCCGCGGCCACCACCGCCGAAAGCGGCCTTGATGATGATGGGAAAGCCAAACTCATCGGTGAAGGCCTTGACATCCTCAAATTTTTCTACGGGGCCAGGGGTACCTGGCACGACTGGGACATTGCATTTGACTGCAAGCTTGCGCGCCGATACCTTGTCGCCGAGGGCGTCAATGGTGTCAGGCGAGGGCCCAACAAACTAGAGCAGAGTGTAAGCCTCGATCGTCATGGCGGTGCTTTGCCGGGGAGGGAGCGATAAGGTCAACAGGGGCGATAGGCGTGTGGCCGCTCGCTTGCATGCCGTCATAAGGTAAACAAAAACGGGGCAGCACTCACAATCAGACCGGCCTTCTCGACGTTGCGGGCAAACTCTGCATTCTCTGAGAGGAAGCCGTAGCCCGGGTGAATCATGTTCACATTGTGCTCGACGGCAATCTTGATGATTTCGTCGCCGGCCAGGTATGCGCCGACGGGCGTGTACTGGCCGCGGGCACCAATCTCGTAGGCCTCGTCGGCTTTTTGCCGGTGCATGCTAAGGCGGTCCTCGTGGCTGTACACGGCCACTGTGTGTAGCGACAGCTCGTGGGCTGTGCGGAAGATGCGGATGGGGATTTCTCCTCGGTTGGCGACTGGCAGCACAGTTAGAGGGCACACCAAGCTTCGCCTGAGCCATTGAGTGCGGGCAACGTACCCAGCAGCTTCTTCAGCTGCATAATGGAGCTGCTCGCCCGTAGCCGGTGGTGTACCGAGTTCCTGTGGGGGTGATGCTCGCCATGCTCGTCGTCGAAGTCGTTGTCGTCAATGGCCGACGAGGCGTTCTTGTCAGTTGCGAGCGTCGTCATGCTGGATGACCGCTGTGTCTATGCGTCTAGTATGTGTATGTAGGGGGAGTGTGTGTGAGAGAGAGTGTGTGTATCTGTGGGTGTGGGTGTGTGTAAGGCAGAGACAAGAGAGGGCGAGGGAGGGCGGGCAGATATGGAGAATGGGAGGACGCTTGGTAGAAAGAGCCCGGCACCAAGGGAAAGCTATATAGACGACCCGCGGTATCGGCTTCACAGAGCTGCGACGAGTCACTGCGAACTTAATCCCAAAACAGCACCCAAGGGCAGCCCGCCGGGCCAAGCCCAGATGGAAACGTGTATCGCAGGCGTGCAGCGCTTGAGCTGGGGCCCGTCGGCGAGTCTCGTGCGTGCAAAAGCAACCGCAACAGCTCTTGCGCACCCTTGCTGTGGTCGGCGCGGGGTGATTGTCGCCAAAAAAGCCCACCGAGGGGCAAGCCGCTCCCCCCACCACCCATACCCAGCGCATTTCCATTTGCCCAACCCGTGAGAGCACGACCCACCGCAGCCGCCGCCCGCCTCAATATAATGGAGCCTCGAACACTTATAAAACCTTCGCCGGACTATCCCACGCACCCAGCCAGCGTGTGACAGCCGGCCAAGCCTGCTTTCCTTGCTGGCCAGCCTGCCCGCCAAACCACTCACCGCCATCCCTGAAGCACATCTGCCTACGCTTTTCCATCCACCGTCATGTCGTCTCGAGTAAGCTCGGTATTGCGGAACACTCGCCTCGTCCCACGCCCGCTTTGTTTCGGTGCATTTTCCCCTCAGCCGAGCTTCTCGTCACAGATCCTGTCCGTCCCGCCATTTCACCTCGTCCCCAGCACCCTTATCCGGGCAATCTCCTCTTTTCCGCCGTGTACCTGCATGGCCGCGAAGAATACTCGGATGCCTGCGAGACCACACCACTGCTGCGCTACCGGTTTCGGCCAGCGTCGAAACTTGCACGCGACAATGCCTACTTGCTCAGGCCCATGTTTAATCCGCTCACCCAACCTTTGGACTACTGTGTCGGCCTTGTGGGGTTGCCGCAGATGTTGTTGAGTCGTTCAGGGCATTTCATGGCCAGATTGGGCAACATTACTCGTACTCAGATGGCTTGGCGACGATCATGCATCAGTGGCTGGCCGAGCTTAAAACAAACCTTCTGCCTTGGCGCTTCATCGGTCGCCGAGCAAACACCGCGTTCAAATGCTATCGACCACGTCTATTGAGCTACCACCAATTGCACAGCAAACAAAAGAAGAGACGTGTCGCTGCTAAGTCATCTTTTGTCTACCGCCCGTGTTATTGCGCGGTACACAGTTGCTTCTGATCGACACCCTATCCTCACACTGAAGAAAGCACAGTAGGACAGATATTTGTGTACAACTCTTCTTTGCAGTTGGCTATCAAGGAAAGTATATTTAAGCGTACACTCCTCAGAGCTATTTCTGTCTGTAGCGTCGATCAAAACCACTCCTCTGACCAATAGCCACTTAGCACCATGGGTGTATCCTAGCCACCCTAGCACGCAAACACTGCGGGCCCCGGTATCTGATACTGTGTGTTGGGATATGGGCGCCCGTTTCCGGCAGACCAAACATTGAAAAAGACACCCGCTTCGTCAGCACTATAGGCTCCCGGAATCGACACCGTCAAAGGAGTCTTTGTGCCACTTCCACCAGAGACACGCACAGAAACGCATTCCATGTAGAACTGCGCTTGGCCACTGGAACAGTCAGAGGAATCGCCAAAGCGAAAGGGACCATGGAATTGGCTTACCGCTGATGTGCAGAGTGGAGAGCAAGTAGTTCAAAGCGGATGAGGTAGTCCCCATTTGCAATACACTGTGGAATGCGTGCTTTTTGTATACCTCCAGCAGAGATCAGGTCATCGACTGCCCAGCGACTATTCTGATATCCAGCGTGGGCGATTTTGAACCTGTATTCAACCCGGCGCGTCAGTTCCTCTCCCCTCCCCACGTCCTATATCGTAGTGGTGTGGTTTAAGAGACTTACCATCCATTGCCTGGTCCTGCGCCAGGATTGTTGAGCGCATTATCAACCTTCTTCATGTACACCATGACTGGCCCTTTGTGGCTAGAATCGATGACCTTGTTGTCCGCTGTAGAGTCAGGACCCGTGCTCGTAAGAGTGTGTAGCCAAGCCCCAGTAATCTCCTGACCGGCCTGAACACTGATTATTTCATTGGGAGTCTGTCATTCCCAGTGTTAGCTTTATCCCGGAAACATTATCACGCGTCATCATGAACCTTGAAGCCGTAGTTCGGCTGGCCATTGCAAGCCATGGCCTGAGAGTTTACGTCCTGAATCGGACCATCGTAGGTGGGCATATAAATACCTCGACCCTGCGCAAGACCATTAAATGCTTGCATAATGGCGTGGCTGGAGACGATGGCAGGCGTAAGTGCCAGCGAGAGTGAGCTGACAAGCTTCATGTTGGTATGGCAAAGATATACTTTGGGTCAAGAAAATGACACTGTCCGGGGAAAGGCTACCTTTGAAGTTGTTCAAGTAACGGCACTTGTCCAGCGCTCAAGCAGGGCCTTTATATGTTCTGTTGAGAGTGCTCTATGATGTAGATTGGGTCAAAGCAGCAACATGCTCATGTGAGCACACGACTTACAGGGCCATGTTTACCCTGGAAAGTATGTTAAGTTGACCAGTGTCAAAAGTGCTTGTGCTGTGGAGGACGATTGAATGGTCGGTTGGAAGCGCCAATCTTGGCATGGATGAATGCCGGCACTCAAGATGAGTTGGGCTTGTTATGTCGTCAAAAACGCAGAGAAAAGACTCCTACAGACATGCGAACACTATACAAACTCTCTGATCATGATCTTGGCCTGAAAGTATATTGAAAAAGATTGAGGAAGCTTATTTTCAGTAGATCGGGCAAAGTGGCTCCGTGCCCAGTTGAGTAATATTTCAAGGTAGCCACACTCTAGTGATGAAACCTAATGGTCACTCCGTGCCGAACAAAGACAAATCGTGTACGATCAAGGCTGAACGCTAGCGTAGTCTGCATTTGGATTTGAGAAACTGGGTGCGGCTGATTGACATCTTGAATTATCTGGACCCATTGGATACATGGAGTTAAAATGTCAAGATAAACGAATGCCACGTGAAAACCTTGTTAGTGTAGGCTGCAAATGGTCAAGGTTACGATAAGGTAACATCACGTGAACACACTTTCATCATCAAGCTGCGGAGAGTGTTCTTCCGGACCAGGACAAGATATCTGGCACTTTCACTGCAATATCACAACCACATCTGAGAGGCTGTCGTGCTTGGTGGGTTTGGAATCGGAGTTGTCCGGCTACTTTCCCCTCTCAAATGTCATGTGTGCTTAGTATAGCATATTTTCTACAACTCTGGAAGGTCAATCGTGGTTTACCTCTCCCTACCAAGATATGATCATAGTAAACCACCGTATCACACCCTCTACGGTTAGTGGACCCTCTCAGTCTTATGTCATGTATTTTCATTCGGTATCTTATGAAAATTTATTCGCCTAAATGTTGATACAAGTGCTGTGTTGCTTGCGCGAATGTGTCTTCGCGCGCCGTAAAACGGCATGAGCGCCTTCATGCAAGGCTGGCTGGGTTTGTACCGCTCCGGCTGTACAAGCCAACTTGAATATAGACAGCAGTGAAGACACTTATCATCATCATTTGGCTCCACATGCGCCCTTTCGTCGGCCTATGGTTAATCTCTCGTCTTCAGCACAATTGGCCTGTGGCGTCATGTCTTCCAGGTATCTTGAACTCGCCGAGATAAAAAGACTTAAAAGTCCACATCCTCACCCAAGCGTTACACAGGAGCACGGATATGGCATAATTAAACGGAAACCTTGGCCCTGCACTCTTACATAAGAGACTTTAAGAGTCCGGAGTAAACAATCGGCTCATAGCAGTGTTCTATGACTCAAATTCTAGTCCGGCACCTCTAGCCTTGAATAAAGTGCGCTTCATCATCAATAGTTGGTAACACTGTCGATACTGGAGTAACAGTGCATACACATCTGGCCAGCACATCATCTTCAATGAGGAGCAGCTAGCTATAAGCAATTTTGTGCACCGAATAACATGATTAGCTAAAGTACAAAAATCTGAAAAAAAATTCTGCTGCGAAAACATCCAGGCTAAAGACTGCCGCAAACGCCTTTAGAGTACACAGCTATCTAGGCGGTCCAGGAACACATGCATTCCACAATCGCTTTTGCATGCCCCACCAGAAGATCAATATGTAGTTTGAATAGAACCCACAAAGCAGTTTCTTTTCTCAGGACAAGAGAAATCGGGTTGAGAACTTCAAGTACTCTAGAAAGCCCGGTAGCCAGTTGGTTGGGGGGCAATACCGTTAGCCTGCCCGTAAGGACCTGGGGATGGAGCCGAAGCGATCGGACCCTGCGTAAGCATAAGGCGCGATCCTAGGATGGGCGTATCATCCTCTTTCTTTTGCTGAGTGGCTTCGCGAGCCTTGCGCTCCTCGTTGTCCTTCTTGAGCAACTCGATTGCTGCTGTCTGCTGCGACAGAAGGTTGATCATAAATGGCTAAGACCAGATTAGTTATATCCTTTAGCCTGCTGGTCATACGAGAACACATACCATGGTGAAATCATGGAGGCCATGTCGCCACGACATTTCTAAAATGACATCTGGACGAAGAAGGTCATAGCAAGCATAGAGCATGCCAACATAGCATTCACGGCTACCAATATCGACGAACTGGGCTCAATGTTAGCTGATTTCCAAGATAACATGACAGTCTGAACTTACGTAGCGAAGCAGTTCCTCCACAATTTCAGACTTGCCAGACATCGCCGATGTTTCTATAGCATCCTTGAAAAGCTTGTCTTGTTTAGACAGGGCGATAGACTTTTCCCATCGCTTGTTCTTGCGGTAAATATCGGCCGCAATCTGACGGAAGAATACCAGTTCATGTTTCTCAAGGCGCTGGGCCAGATCTACCGGGTCGTAGTTATCATAGTTGTTGACAGAGTCCCGGAGCGTCTTATAGTCCTCCTCCTCAATGAGAATATCATTGAGCGCGTTGTTGACCTCACGCTTGTTTTGGGATTGGACGTTGAGGAGGAATGGCTTGATCAAAGGGATATTGTCTGACTTAACAAACATGCGAACGACGCGATTAACATCAATTCTGGCAGTAAGCGCTTGTAACAAATCAGTAAGAAGTGTTGGCTGCTCTTCTAGATAGAAGCCCAATGCGCGATAGTAAATCTCGACATTGGTAGCCTTGGTAATCGTGTCTTTGAATGCTTGATGCTCCCAAGCATCTGATGCACGTTCCATCATAGCCAGCGCAGCATTGTCGAACTCATCGTAGTGAACATATAGAAAGATAAGCTCCGGCCATAGATGAGCTTCCTCGCAGGATCGAATCATCTTTGGAATGTTGATGCGAGACCAGAAGAGGCGGAGATGCTCCATGACACGCTCGGGGTGGTACTTGGCAAGAGCATTACCTAACTCGGTAAACATTCCCATATGGGCTCTTTCTAAACCAAGACCAGCTTCAAGGAGGCTGATCAGTTCATCAAAGTAGCCATTGCGTTCATATTGCTTGACGAGATCGGCGAGCTCCTCGGCGTGGACAATAAGATGGAGACCACAGATCTGAGCGAGGCGGAACTCTTTCTTAGCAACGCACGCTTCGTTGACCTGTCGCCATACTTTGACATTACTTGCTTTCCTCGCACATTCCACAGCAGCCTGGTACTCTTCCAGATGAACTAGGGTAGTAGCAAGTTTCGCCCAGTTGGAGATGCTGGTGTAAAAGATTTTTGCAGCCTCATGATATCCCTCCTCGTATGCTTTATCGCCAGATGCCTCGACATCAGCAACATTGGTGGCACGGAGGAAGTCCTCAAGCTCGTGGAGCTGATTGGTTCGCGCAAAGCAAAACGCTAGTGCGGTATCAATCGCTACCTCTCGCAGGGTCTTGCGGGCCATTCGTAAGAACTTGATCAAGTCCTCGTCCTTGCCAGCATGGGTGGCAGTCTCAATGACCTCCAAGAAGTTTGACGGATCCGCGGCACGGATGTAGGATTCAATCGAGTCAGTGACACGTAAGCCATCTAGCTGCGCCTTTGCAACCCTGCTCCAGACTTCAGGTGTTTCAATTTTCTCAGCAAAGTCCGCGGCGCGGTCGATGCTGACAATGTGCTCAATGAGGACATTGGCGGCCTCGACGTGATGATTGTGCTTCTCATAGATTGCAAACGCCTCTTCGTACATGCCAACTTCGATGCACTGTTGAGCAATATCGTCAGGAGTATATTGGTCGAGCGTATGAATGTAGCCCATGACCTTGGAGCGATCAGACTTGACAGCGGTGAGGAACAACAAGTTCTGTAGGCTAGGATTGTCGGAAAAGGTTGACGGCTCGAGGATGATACGTTCCAGGAGTTCAATAAGCTCTGAAGGCATGTCTGCGGTGATGAATGCTTTTACAGCTACCGACACCTTGTCGGGATCATTGCTTTCGGGCTAATTGGTTTGTCAGTCAGTAAGCATTTTGAAAGTGAACGAGAACAGTGATAATTGAGCGAAAGAAAGTCCAGGAAGGCAGAAATATGTCCGGGTTGTCCAGGGGATCCTAGAGTGGGTGAAATGCATGTCGTCTGTAGGATGCTGGGCTAGAAGATTGCCACAGTTGTAGTGTGTGACCCTTTGGCGAACCAGACATTAATGAGGGGTATGTCGGTAGTGACGAGATCCTCGTTGATGGTGTTCAACTAGGTAATACACAGGAAGACTTCTGATGGTCCCACGATAGTCGGCTAAGAGGTTTCCCAAGTACGAATGCTCCAAAATAAGTCCTAGTAAGGAGATAATTTGAAACCGCTAGTGGTGATGTAGATAGCTTGAGCAGAGCTTAATGGGTGACATAAAGTGTGCCGACTGGGTGTCGCAAACCTTTAATGAGGTGAACCGGTCATTCGAACGTATTTACTCGCTGTGTCCCTGCTCAACCCGGGCCATTATGACTGCGATTTGCTCAACGGTAAAGACGAGTTCCTCGCCTATCAATGCTTCAGCAAGGACGCTGTGGGTGCAGTAACAATCGTACTCCAGGTTGATATCAGGCTAAAGACATAGATGCGGGTTCTGTACTCTTTCGTGCAGGAGATCAAAGCGGAGAACATGTTTGAAAAGAAGGCCTCGAGGATCCGAAAGAGTGCGCAGAATGGAAATCTCTTCACAGCAGTTAACACTGGTGAAGAGCACGAAGAACCTCTGTGTACGATAGTGTATCCATCTCTGATGACGAGTTGGGCGGGGTGGAGAAATATTCCTTGGTCACAATCCACAAGTCGAGACGTTACACCCATCTGAAGCTTGTTCCTGAACCAATGTTGATCTCAAAAGGACAACCAGGTTTTAACCATATGGTGATAAACACGGCCGACACTTCATAGTATAGGTCGGCAAAGACTTGAGTCAGGTGAAATTAGGCGGAGTGAAAGCTTCAAGTACTTCGAGTACTTCGAGTGAACCTGGGGCGAAGGCAACAAGTGACTCAATCAGGAGCTGGAGTAGCACATCGAGAATAGGATGGATCATGGCTGGCTGGATTCTTGAGCATCGCCGCCGTTGATGTGAGGAGACTCGACACCAACCACAATACATGTTCCGAAGCATCGTCGAAGGGATCGGAAACCATGGCTCAGCGAATTGTGGAGCTTCCCGTTAGGCCAACGAGGTGGTTAAAAGAAGGCCATAACCGTGTGCCTCTCGAAGAAGGCTTTAGAAGCTGCGTGTTATCCGGGGATGCGTTCCAAGTTGGTCCAATATAATGTTAAGAAAGGGTAGGGGAATTTGAGAAGGAACAAAAGAGAACTTACAACTGCCACGGACGTAACTTGGTCTACCAACGATCGCCGATGCACGTTGGACTGAGACAAGACGAAATCCCAAATCTCTGAATCAGCCCTGTCCAGCAAGTAGCGAGCCTGAGCCTTAAACATTGAATTTTCGTTGGTAATATTGATCAACTCAAGGTCATTGTTGCCTTTTTGATACGCAACGAAGGCAAGATTCGGGTCCCGCTTCTCACAGTATTTTCCCACGATCAGAGTGTCGTACTGGTCGTTCTCCTTGAGAAACTTCTCTGGATTGTTGTTGCTGTCAATGTAAATCTTAGCTAAAGCGTTGTACACAGCCTGTTGCTGGTTTCCAGTAGCTAACGTCTGTTCCAAGAATGGAAGGAGGAGCTTCAAACGATTGCGAGATTCTACCTCGGCAACAAGTTCATCGATCGGAATGGATGAAGGAGTCACTGAAGCTAAAAGGTCCTTGATGATACCTTCGTCGCAATCGACATCGAGAAGACCTCCAATGACTGCGGGTGTCCTGGCAGGGTTGACACGCTGCACGTATACCTCTATAGACTTGAACTGCTGCTTCTTGTAAAGGAAGAGTACCAAGTCGTGGATGAAGTTGAAACGGTCGCAGACAATAATAAGTGGTAGTTGCTCGGTTAAGTTGGCTTCCTTCAAGAAGTTCTTAACTTGTTCCGGATTGTAGAAGTTCGATTCACGACATATGCGTTCCACCTCGTTCAGCTGACCCATTGTGGTTGCGGCCTCAATGTATTTGAAATGGACGTCCTTGTCCTCGCTGACGTTGACGATTGAGCCAAGGAAGAAATACAGGCCTTCGGCTGTCCGGTGCTTCTCTAGCAGGTCAATGATCCTGGTGGCACCGAGCAAATCGGAGTATTTCTGGGCAATGCGAATGACAGCTTGCAGATTCTGTCGAATATTGGTTGTAAGCATTGCATCCAGGCACTCAAGAGAAAGCTCTACAGTGAGCTGGCCAAAATAAGCAATCAACCAGTCCTCCGGTAATTTATCGGTTTGGACGATGATGCGCTTGACCGCTGCGGGGTCTTCGTTGTGCTCAAGTGCGCGAGTAAGCAGGCCAGCATTCTCACAAAGTTGGGCAATGCGAGCCTTGTCGTAATGGTGGAACATCTCGTTTCCAAGAATGGCGTCTGCGACCTGAGGAGCGTTAAGCAGGTTCATCTCCAGAAGCTTAGTTTGTAAATGGCCTTCCTCTGGTCGATCGTTCGATAATACATCAAGAAGAAACGCAGTAGCCTGTTGAATCATGCCCTGAGACTGGAAGATGTCGACAACACGATCAACACTGATGAGTGGGCCGCCCTCATTCTTCGCCAACTGTGATGCAAACTCGGCCCCTTTCTCGGCATTCATAGTGATGACATGTTGGAGCAGGACGTTGTAGTCGGGTGTGTAACCAACGCTATTGCAATACTGAAGGATGAGATCGTAATGGCCCAGCTCGGCAAGGGAAGCGACCACTTTCTGGGGTACGTTGGCTTCCTTATAGATCGCCAAAGCGAGGTTCAGATCATGAGGCTTAGCAAGATCTCCAAGCTCCTCTGAACAATCGAGTTTGCCCTCCTTCTGCCACTTTTCGATAAGATGCTTGCGACCTTGAGCAAAAACAGGGCGAGCTAACTCGAGAGTCTCTTCCCTGTTCAGGCCGCCCTTGTCTAGCAGCTGACCAAAGTACTGGAGAAGAACAGTGATCTGGCCCTGCTGATTGGGGACCTGGCGTAGCCGGTTGATGGTATTCATTGTGCGCAAAAAGCCACGTGGTGAGTTGGCGGCAACTTTGGCGGCTTCAACGAAGTTACTTTGCTGCATCAATGTTTCAAATCGTTGTGAATACAGCTGGTCGGCCCCTGGAAGTCCGCCTTTGGAGGCAAGCTTATATGCGATCTCAGCACACGCAGGATTCTCCATTATGTATGGAATCAGTGTATCCTCTCGGATAGTTGTGTGAAGCACCTGTCCCCTTTTGTTGATTGCAACCACGCCTGTACCTTCATCGTCGCGCGCGGTTGTGAAGACGGTTTCTTCTGAGATCCTGTTTAGGAACAAGGCGGTGCCAGTTTCGAGGTCGTGTAGGTGGATGAAACCGAACTTTGTGATTACGATTAAGATGCCGTACTTGTGCGCAATATGAATACCAAGTGGGAAGTCGCCAGTGCCCTCAGCGGGCCAATGAATTGGGATCAGGCGTTTCGGGAAGGCCGGATTCGAGGCATTATGGTCGACTTCGACGATGTTGATCTTGGCTTCGCCTGAGGACGACTTGACCGCGAAAGCGAATAGCTTTGTGTCTGTCTGTGCGCCATCGAGGCGAAGGGTGCCAAATGTGGCAGCATGACCCTCGAGTGGCTGGCTAACATTCCTCGCCTTGGAGAAGAGCTGCATGTTGCCGCGAATGCCTCCTGCTGGATTCGATGTGATGCCAACCAGGCATGACCAGCTTTCATCATCATTGGTCACGTAATTGATAATCTGGTTGTTCTATACAGAGTTATTAGATGGATTTGTGGATAGAGTAGAAACTAGGCATACCTCCAGCTGCTCCTGGCGGTCGAAGATCTTGCGCGGTGCAACGGTATTCTTCGAGTCAAGAACATCCCAGTGGTATACAGCCTTTGTGCTGACGAGCGCGAGGGTTGTCTGACTGATCCACCTCCAGAACTGAATGTCCTCTTGATGGCTATATGTCTGCAGACGCTCCTTGGTCTCGAGATTGAAAAGTTGCAGTGTCCGGCCCTGCGCCTTGAGAGCTATGATAGGCTCGGTCAAGTGCATAATTGCACTGTCTGCCCGGATTGGTCTTCGAATGATATTGTTCGTGTTCTTGAGATCGATGATAACCGTCTCGGCAGGAGCGTTGGCTTCGTTGTTGACCTGGCGTACGCAAACATACTTGTCCGACTCGAGCGTCTAGAGAGTTGTTAGCACATCTACTCCTTTTGTATTGGATGAGATGAGTCCACATACACAGTTCTGCCATGATATTGATGCTGGCTGAGTTTCACGTTAGCTTCTTTCCCCTTGTTGCCTTCCCTGAGCCTGGCGCATCAGCAAACATACGAGAATGTTGAGGTTCGTGAGCTGTAGAATAAAATATTAGCCTCTCCCTCAAGATGTCCAAAGTCTAGGTGTGGGACGTACCAGCGTCGGCTGCGTGACGTGCAATGGAACCTGGCGCTGGGCCATGTTTGCGACAGACCAGCTCCAAGCTCACTGGAGTGAGAGAGCGCACAAGTAGAGGGTATGGGAAGAAAGAGAAGAATTAGACCCAGTTGCACAACTCCAAAGGCGCGTAAGAGAAAATGAGGGAGTGTCGGAAGTTGTGGGGTTTGGTCTGGTTTGGTGATGCTTTTCGAGAAAGGAGCTCCTCGTGTCCACATAGACTACGCTCGATCGCCCCGTCAGTGCTGACTTAGCCTTGGCTTCTGCTCGAAGCGGTTAGCCCAATGACACCCTTAGGAGTGTTCCAGAAGCCAACCACACGTTGCTTCTGTATCAATGAAGTAGTTGCATTTGTTTGAGGCAGGCGTAACTAAATAGGCTCGAGGTTTTGGTTGTAGTGATGCATCCACATTTGGAATACGTATAGACTTCATACACATCTCCTCTTGTAATAAAAAGAATGTCAGGTACGTAACCATACAGCGTCCCTAGTCGAGCTCTGCAGAATGGGAACAATAGGAATTAGTATTAACTTGCGGTTTTTTGGCATTCTTCCGAGTCAGTTCACGTAAATTTCATTGGAAACTGCCATAAATTGCCAAGAATCCCGGCTGACAAGCTATCTACCCATGAACGCATCATGTCCATCTTTAAGAATGACACCCGGCAGTCAGAGAAGGACATGCAACGTATAGACATGGATGAGACATTACAAGCAAACGCTATCGAACAGTATCTTTGTGTAATAAAGAAAGTCTGAAGCTTGTACAGATAGATATACATAACCTGATTACGCTCGATTCACAGTTGGCGGCCAATTTTTCAGTATGGTTGCTTCTGCTCCCATCACTACACAACCATGCGTAAAAGAAAGTCTTAAATCCCCACCTCATGAAACTTCGAGTCGCGAGTCGGACTACCAGCCTTCCTTGCCTTGTCTGCATCAGAGGTGAATGTGGGCGGTGGGGCCAAATCTTCGTCGAACCCATCCCTCGCTTCCTCAAAATCCGTTCCGCCAGACGTCCCAGACGCACCAGTCGCACGACTAACAACACGTTCTGCAGACCGTCCTCTGATTGCATCACCCGCTTCATAGTTGCTGGACAGAGAAGAGACGTCCGAGTACTGTTCCTCAGCAAGACGAGACGAAGTCATGGGCTCGACGTCACCCAAATTTGTTGGACGTAGTGCCCCAGCAGAATCGTGCTGCCCAGTAACAGTTTTGGAAGGTCGAGGCGGAGATTGTGAACGAGAAGAAGGGAGGATGGTGGCGTTGGTCACATCTGGTGCCTCTTTGCTCTTGTCGTCGGTGTCGGTGGTATTGGCGGGGGAGTGCTTTGAGTGGCGTTTAAGTTTGTTCAGCAGTGACTTAAAGCCCTTGGAAGAGCCTTGTGAGGTTGGGTCAGCACTGTCTTGTGCGACCGTATGCCGAAATTGAGTAGCAGTTACAATCGTAGGAGCTGGCTCCTGATGTAGGTCGTCATTTTTGTGCAGAGTAGCGACAGCACCTTCACTCGCAGGGGCGGCTCTTGGTGCCTCTTTTGACTTGCGCTCCTCGTCTCGCACCAAATGATCCTCCTTTACATGCTTTGTCTTTTCAATTTCCTTCTCCTGCTTGGCTGCCTCTTTCTCTTGCTTTGCCACTGATTTCTCTTCGGCAGCTTGAGCCTTTGCAAGCCTTTTTTCCTCCGCTGTCGTGTATCAGTATGGTGAATGGGTCTCATCAGGAAACGCTTACCCTTTGCCAGCTTTGCCTCAGCTTTGATATCCGCAGCGTGCTCTTTTTCAATCCTTTCACGGCGTTTCTTTTCCTGCAAGTCCAGTCTCCGCTCTTCTTCCTCCCCCCTTCTCTTTTCATCCTCAGCTCTGCGCTTCTGGGTCTTCTCCGTGATTTCGTCCAAGGTTGGCTGAATTCTAGCTTGGGCAATCGCATTAATGTCTTCCTGATCCATCCACTTCCCATTGCCAATGTGTACCTTGCCATGGTTCTCCATACGAGCTTCTGAATTAGCCAGAGCTCGCTTTCGGGCCCTGTCATCCCAATCGTCAACCATTGCAGGTGACATTTTGCCAGTCTCGTCAAAGATTCTTTTGTCCTGAGCTTGCATCTGAGCTTGCACTTTCCGCTGCGCGGCAGCAAGAAGGGACTTGCGATCGTTTTCGCGCTTCTTCGCATCAAGATCCTCGACTTGTTTATTGAATTGTTCCATTTGTGAGCGGATACGTCTTGATCTGAAGTCATCCTCGTCAGATTCTGAATGATTGGCAGGGGCAGCTTCAGAAGCACTTTGAGCACGGTTTCGGCCGCGGCGCATCGAGAGCTTTGAGCGAGTTGGCTGCTCGTAACCGTAGTAGCTTCGATACGCAGCATTCT
Source organism: Pyrenochaeta sp. MPI-SDFR-AT-0127 (assembly GCA_020747015.1). NCBI lineage: Eukaryota > Fungi > Ascomycota > Dothideomycetes > Pleosporales > Cucurbitariaceae > Pyrenochaeta > Pyrenochaeta sp. MPI-SDFR-AT-0127. The sequence goes on along the minus strand of JAGTJM010000060.1, from coordinate 170,323 downwards.
CGTCGTAACCTATCTTGGCTAATCTCTCTTGGGCAAGTTTCTGAGCAGCTTCCTGTATTCCAATGTATCGCATGGCTTGTTGCTTAATGTCAGCTTCGCTCGAATCCGGCTGTTGGCCATGGGCTGCGGTCGCTCCTGTGCGAGCAGTGGACAGCCCAGCTGCTCCATCGATATCTTGCTGTTGAACACTGTACATCTTCTTTGCCATGGAGATTGCAGAAGCTCGGAGGGCATCGTTATGCTTCTTTTCGTCTGTCTCAATGGCAACTGGTGGAGTGCTTGTGTACATATCTCGCGAGATGCTCTTAGCATGCTGAATGCGCGCTGCCTCCATGGCGTCAGACCCAAGTCGGGTAGAGTCGGTGACTGGCATCGCCAGTGACTTTACTTTCATTGAAGGGGTGTGAGCGATTGTGGCAGCATTCAATGCATTTCTTGCCGAGTTCTTCGAGTCTGGATATAGCTCGGCCGGTGCTGGACTCGATTGAGCGCGCTTGCGCCCTGCCGCCGAATGAGCTCCAGTTGCTGCTGTGAAAGCATTCTTTCTGCCCTGATCGGTATATCCGTAGTCAATCTCTGGGCCTAAGCCTTTCTTGCGCATGGCAATGTTCGCGGCCGAGTTACCTGCAGTACTAGCTTCAGGGGTCCAGACATTCAACTTTACGCCGTCTCGATGAGCGAGAAGAGCGGCCTTTGAGCCCGCAGCGCTTGCCTCGGGCTGCCACAGGGGCGCCATCTTGTAGTTGTTTGCCAGCAACGCCGCCTTGCCAGCAGCCGCCGACTGCTCTGGCCTCCACCACTCGGGACTCTTCTGGTTTTGGTTGGCAAGGAGTGCAGCAGCTCCAGCCGAAGATTTGGCGTCAATCCCAACGACAGGGAAACTGGGGAGCTCGTGGGGTTTTGCGTACTTGAGGCTGGCGGCAGCGCCTGTTGGTCATGGTTAGCACATGGTGCCGACTGCGAGATGGCCTACTAGCACTCACTCGCGGACGAAAGCTTGCCGTCGGGTCCAAGGGGATTGATACTCTGCGCTTCGTTTGCCTTAGAGGCGCTGGTGCTGTACAGCGCAGCAGCCGATGCTTGGTTCTGCAGTGTGGTGTTCTTTGTTTGATGCGCCGATGGATCAGGGCAGCGAATACTCGTCTCTGCAGGCGAGGATCTGGGTGGAGCCGCATCTTCCGTACCCCTCAAGGGTCCGCTGTCAGCGGGGGGCGTGCTTGATGTGAACGCCATTGTCGCCATGATGCGACTCAGTGTGGAGCAAGCGCAAAGCAATGGCTACAAGACTGCCGGTAAAGAGTTGGGATGTCGTAACATACGGGCTTTGGGAGATACGGGCTGCAGAGACGGACACCCGTAGCCTTTGCAGCGCCGGACATGGCTAATATGATGGGTTGGTGTAGCTAGGCGGCTCGAACGGTGATGTCATATGCTGAGCGGAAGATCGCCCGCCTCGCTGGCTGGCGTGCGCCCTCACAACTGACCTTTGCTGGGTTCGGTTAGGACTTGTGGCTGCCCTGGCGATCGTCCTGCCCTGCCCCAGCTTCAATTGGGCTGCAGAGTTGCCAAAGCGGTCGAGCAATGCAGTACTGTGTCCACATTCCCTGTGCGCATCTACGGCCCTCTGCACGATGCCCCCTCGATGACAGGCTTCCCACGCCCCACAGCCTCATAGAATGGCTCTAGGAGCTGCCGTCCCGAAAACCAAATGGCACCATACGCGGCATGGATTTGTGGTGATGCAAGCGAGCAGGACATAGCACACCCTTTGGCCAGGCTAACACATGCCCCCTGCCCTCCAGACTTTTTGGCGGGCGCCATCTAACTATGGCAACTCCCATGAAGTAGCAGACAGGGATAAAAGAGTGGTCCAAACGCGTTAGTGTGGCCTGAACGCGTCGACGTCAGCATGAAAATCAATGTCCAACTAGCACCGACTTCTGCTTGCTCCTCCCGTCTGCGCCTGTGCTGTCAACTAGTATTTGCAGCCTGCACATAGTTTCGTCCAGATATGACAGGACTGCGCCCGCCACTAGGCAGCATTCTAAATTTCCGCGATGTGAGCGAGTTCGTGAACGAGGCCACTCATACACGGTATGTTTGTCAAGTTTGCTCCATATACGATGCTTACCGTTCTACAGACGCCTACAGACAGGGTTGCTGTACCGATGCGCTCGGCCCGGTGTGTATTCCGTCCTCCATTGCCATGTGCAGTGCTGACAGCACAAGACGAAGCATCCTTCCAAGACAGACAGAGACTCATTCATGACTACAAGGTGAAAAGCATAATCGACTTGCGAACCAAGTATGCAATCAATGCTTCAAAGATTGCACAAACCCCTCCTAATTGGCAATAGGACCGAGCACATTGAACAAGCCCGAAAACAAGCTGCGAATATCAAGGCTTCGGCCGCCCTCTCCCAAACAAACGATGCTGTTGCTGAACCCCTGAAAATGCCCAATATTGCGTACTACAACATCAATTTCAATGGTTCTGCCTTCTCCCGCATGTTACTTTCAAAACTGTCTTGGTTCGAGTACATCCATTTGGTCGGCCTAATGTTGTTGGGCTACCGTCTGGATGCCATTAAAATCCTCTCGCCACATATGGAAAAGATGGGACTTGTCGGACTGGCCATAAGCTCTCTAGATGTATGCACATACGAGGTGAAGCAAGTCTTTGACGTGTTTGCGGAGGAACATAACTGGCCCATTTTGGTTCATTGCACCCAAGGCAAAGATCGAACAGGGCTCGTCGTGATGCTGGTACTTTTCCTGCTAGGAGTTGACGAACAAGCCATTGATCTAGATTATCGCAGCTCAGAGGCCGAGCTTGCATCAGAGAAGGAGGCAAGGATGAAGGAGATTCAATCTATTGGTCTTTCGGAGAGGTTTGCTCTCTGCCCCTCGGATGTGGTGAAGAGTGTACACGCGCACCTTCTGGAAGAGTACGGTGGTGTGTGCAATTATCTCGCAAAAATTGGTGTCACAACGGAAACGATAGACATTATCAAGAGGAAGCTACTTGTCGATGCTCAATAATTATCGTGTTCCTCCAGTTAAGCCCTGGCAGATGCGAAAAACTGAAGACCCACGATCCCCGCACTGTATTTTCATGGCTGGCGCCTGTCCTCAACTCCAGCTACAAACGAGCGAAAAGCCAAAAATAAGAGAGAGAGAGTGTGTGTGAAAAAGTCAAAATCTAGAGCAATCCACACTTCTCGGTCAAACCGTGTTCATCGCCCTTTGGCGCACAAGAGCACCTTTTCGAGGGCTGCGCGTCCTGCTACTGGGCGCTAAGCTTCAAAGTCAAGCTACCCCTGGCTAGGGAGTCTCGCTTGTTCACCGTTCCTGCTTGGCACAGCCATCCAAAACCCAACAACTGCACTTTTCCGTCTTGCAAAATTCCCCAGCGCTGCGCAAGATGAGCAGCAATACCTCTGAGGAGAACTTTGAGTGGGTTGAGACGCCTCCGGCGCCCTCGCCCACATCACCCCAATTCGACTGTGGTGTCAAGACTACGGCTGTAAGTTTGCATGTGAATCTTTGAAGGGAAACCCACCCCCACACACCGGTCATTGAGCGCCAAACGGGAGAGTCTGCTGGCTGACACTGGGTGAACAACAGTACCCGACGATTGCCAATGCCCCTCTACCCGCAGAAGGCTCCGGTCGCGAGTCGTTCAACAACATCGCCCTCATCTCATTGCTTATTGGTGTCCCAGCCTATATCACTTGGAGCTGGGGCATGGGCTTCAAGACTTGGGTCTTCCTTGCCCTCGTCTTAGCCCTCCCGATACTTGGGCCCTTCTGGTGGCTCACGTCTGAATTCGCTCCCCGTAAGAATGAAAAGGCCAAGTTGCCAGGAAAGCCCATCGAACATTACCTCAAATTCACCAAAGAAGAGGACCGTGATGCTTACTATGGCAAGAAGCTTATTCCCATCGAAACTTTCCAAGAAAAATACTTCGATGGTGAGGTAGAGCTCAACGGTGACATGCTGGACATTCTTGAATGGCGCCATGACTGGTCCAAACCGCGATTCACGCTTGGTCTTATCAAGCACTTCCTCTTCGGTTTCATCCCTGAGATGATCGTGCACTCCAGATCGCAGGGTAAGCTATTTCCATTTGGTTTTATGCGCATAGTATGAATGCCCGGCTGAAACATTGTCCAGACGAGGAGCAGGTACGAGACCATTACGACCGCGGCGACGATTTCTACGGCTGGTTCCTCGGTCCTCGCATGATCTACACTTCTGGTGTCATCTCCGACATAAATAAGGAGGAGAGTCTGGAACAACTACAGGACAATAAAATGGCTGTTGTGTGTGAGAAGATAGATTTGAAGAAGGGCGAAAAGATGCTCGACATCGGCTGCGGATGGGGCACTCTCTCCAAATTCGCCTCTGTCAATTACGGCGCCCACGTCACAGGCGTCACGCTTGGTCGCAACCAAACAGCTTGGGGCAACAATGGCCTTAGGAAGTCTGGCATTGAAGAAGAACAGTCAAGGATCCTATGCATGGACTATCGTGACATTCCCCTTCCACCAGGCGGCTACAACAAGATCACCTGCCTCGAGATGGCCGAACACGTCGGTGTTCGTCATTTAGGCGGTTTCTTTGACCAAGTATACAATATGCTCGAAGATGATGGCGTGTTTTTCCTCCAAATTGCTGGTCTTCGGAAGGCTTGGCAGTTTGAGGACTTCACCTGGGGCCTCTTCATGAATAAGTACATCTTTCCAGGTGCTGATGCTTCTACTCCTCTCGGTTTTGTCATCGACAAGCTTGAGGGGGCGGGTTTCGAGGTTAAGATGGTAGACACCATTGGCGTTCATTACTCCGCGACACTTTGGAGGTGGTACCGCAATTGGCTCGCCAACAAGGACAAGGTCATTGCCAAGTATGGGGTGCGATGGTATCGTGTAAGTATTGATTATCCGATGTTATTCGATATCGCTAACATCTTATCAGATCTGGGAGTACTTTCTCGCCTACTCCACGATTGCTTCTCGCCAGGGCACTGCTACGTGCTTCCAAATCACTTGCGTCAAGAACCTGAATGCGGTCCATCGTATTGATGGTATAAACACTCAGTATAGTTTGGCCGGTGCACTTGCAGCAAGCAAGGCCAAACTCACCAAGAAGGCGTAGATCATCATGTGATATCAACAACTGACAAAAATTGATGGCTTTTTGCGATTGGAGACTCCTATACAGCAGGAGGCGACGCATTCACCGAACACCAATGTTGAAGGAGTGTTAAAATATAAGAGGGGATTCCAAAGATGGATATGGGTATACTGGATCGTGCTAGGGTTGGAATTGATCATCGAGCGAGGCTGGCGTCATAGTAATACCTGTTACGATCAGGCTAGAGAAGAACAGGCGGCTACTGAAGATAGTTTCGTAAGCATAAATGCATGGTTTCGTGTCCATAGTGTAGTTGCGCTGACCTCGTGGAACTACGAACTAGCTGTTAGGCAATCCTTTTTGAACAGACAAACAGCCTTGCCGACTACATGCAGTCTCACTTCAGGTGTGACTTTTAATGCCAAGTTCCGATCAGGATTTTCCCGTAGTCCAAGCGATCGAATAACACCACCAGTCGACTTACAGATGAGCTCATTGTTGCTGAGTATCAGGCTACCACCAAAATTTGAGGGAGCCCTGGCACCCGAAAAACAACGAGTTCCTTCATACAGAAAGGAGCTCCATTCTAGCAAAATGTTTCGCTCGCTCCCTGCTGTCTGCTGCTGATGATCCGAAACGCCCTCAATGCAGCTCGGTTCATTATCCTGACTTAGGCTACACCCTACCTGATAAGGGCAATTGATCACTGAAATCCCATCAATCAGCAACTAGTAGCAAAGTACCGGATCAACGGTATGTGAGTGAGATCACGTAATGTTAGTTTCTCGCTGCTTCGTAACAGGTTGAGTTCGAGTATGTCAGATCACGAATCTGTTGTCCGAGACATTTATGAACCTTGAATTGCTTTACTCCAGGTTCATCAAGAAATCGGCGGTTTTGGAAGCTGAACAATGACTGTAGAGAAGGTTTGGTAGTCTCAAATACAATCCTGAGGGATACAAGTATATGGAGATGAAGCCTCACCAATGTAGAGTATCAGAATAGAAGAAATTACTGAAGAGAGTCAGATTAATGAATCTTGGTCTCAGGACAGAAATCACAGGTGCGCCAGCTAAAACGTCACTATTGAGCATTGTAATCATTGACAGATGGACAATCACAGCCGAGAGCCATTCTTTGTGGCATCAAGCATGACATTTGGACCAGGAACAGGCGTTGTTTAAAATGGTGCTTGGTCTCATTGCTTTTTTTTTTCATGTTTGTGGGAATGTTCTTGGTCTGTAAAATGAATGTAGTTTGCAGTTTGCATAGCCGATGCAAGGATACGGGTGAGAGCATCGTAGGTCGGTGGAGTTGATGGGAGACGTAGAATATTGATCTCAAAGTAGAGATGCACCTCACAATCGTGGTGGAAGGACCGGCTCGAGTTCCCGGCGACGCGGATGATCCGCGTTAGCCTCGCCTTCTGATGGCTCAGAAAACCCATGTTGTTGTTGTTGTTGTTGTTGTTGTCCGCAACCGGGTGTTCGCGGGATGGCAACGCGTTGTAGGGAACAAAACTGCTGCTACATACGGCTTTGTTATATATCATGTTGGCGGTCCGCGAAGTAATTCAAATCTCCTCTCGGCCCCAATAACTAACTACAAAATGCGGCGGCTATGCTGGTTTGTAGCAGAACAGAGGAGCAGGCTCACGTCAGAGTATGGGCCCGGTGCAGCCGCGGTCAGATCCTTCGAACAGTTTGGAAAGGTGACAAGGGTGGATATTCCGTAAACACGGCTCAGGGTAGACCAATCGGGAGATACGCGACACGGAGCATGAGTTTTGAACATGTTCTCACCTAGAAGTGCTGCAGCCTAAAGAATATTAAGGATTGTTAGACGGAGAAAGGCCTCCTTAGTGGGACTGATGGTTTGATGAGACGAGCAATTGGAGGGCTTTTGTGGCTTCTTCCAGTCTTTGAGAAGACTAAACCCTGAAATCGTGGTGGTTGGTTGAAATACCTATGATCCACCAGTAGCCCAGACTTCGCGTAATGGAGTGAGGGGATATAGAGGCAAAGCTTTTTGTGCTGCAATAAGTTGCTGAACAAGTCCACTACTCACGGCAATAGAGTGTTCATAACCTTCGCGTGATGATCAGTTTACGGTCCGCAACCCGCTCCGACTTTCCGTAGCGCGCACCTGGTCCACAGTTCCCGAGCCCCCATTCGGGTGGCAGACATGTTACTTGGGCAGTGAGCACAGCATCTGAGCTCGAGAGACATTCCCCGCCGTATATTGTCATCGCAAGAATATCCGATGGAGCGAGCTAGCCCTTTGTGCAACGGATCCGCGGCCCTGTTGGCCAGGACACCCACAGCTCTGACCAAGATCCCAACAGCATTTATATCATATCTCCTCTGTTCAGATGAGAACCACAGGCAGAAGGGCTCGATTTCTCGGTAAGCCAAGCTGTTAAAACAGCCTGAAAGGGAGTTTCCGCCACGCCCATGATATTATTCCGGAACCTTACGCTGCATTCACTCTATTCGAGCCGGAGGACGAATTGAGGTGGGTTCCAGGTACATAAGGCTATCTGTCTGCAGCCATTGTTGTTAGAATCGAGCGGGCCCAGTATTGAGATCAAAGCACCACATTTCGCAATCCAAAAGCATATCTTACGCCATGCCCTCCACCAAAAGCAAAAATATCATCATCACTGGGGGCGCGAGGGGCATAGGGCGCTGCACATCAAGGCACCTACTTTCACTGCCCGCATCGCACCGTTTGTTCATCATCGATTTCGACGCCGAAGAGCTCGAGTATGCTGTAAACCAGCACCTCTCTGCATATGCTCCTCGAGTCAGCTCCACGATTGCTAATCTTCGCAATCCAGCAGAGATTCGATCTGCTGTTGCGAAAGCCGCCGAGTTCTTCGATGGTCGCATAGATGTTCTGATCAACAACGCTGGGGTTGCCAGAGGCTTCTTCAATGCAGGCAACGGCACTATGGAAGACGTCGCAACGGGCGAACAATGGGAAGCATACATACAAACCAACCTAAGCGCCCCATTCTATCTGAGCCAAGCCGTGATTCCGTACATGAAGAGTAAGAACACGCAAGAAGACGGAACAAATGGTATCGACCGGTCCAAAGACTTGAAGCGTACAGACGAGTTCAATCAATTGCCAGTCAACCTGCACGGAGAGGACAAGTTTGATGAGGGAGGCATCATCATCAACATTTCCTCCTTTCGGGCCCACCAGTCGGATCCTGACTGTGAAGGTTATGCCGCAAGCAAAGGCGGAGTATTGGCTCTTACACAAGCCATGGCCGTCTCGTGCCAGCGCTGGGGCATCCGAGTCATGGCAATCTCGCCAGGGTGGGTTAGCGTGCAGCACGAGTGTAAGGCTCGGGATGAGCAGACAAGGGACCTTCAGAATGGAGCTTATAAAGAGACCGCGCCGCACGACGATGAGGCATTGAAGTTGCGCATGCAATGCTGGGCGGAGGACCTCGACGAGCTCTACCACAAGCAACACCCGGCGGGCAGAGTGGGTCGGGGAGAGGATCTGGCGGAGATGGTAGAGTATGTCATGGGCGCCGGGTTTCTGAGCGGACAGGAGCTCGTTCTGGACGGCGGAGCGAACAGACGGAAGAACCCAAATATTTGAGAAAGGCGCAGTCGTTGATGGTGGTTTGATCACTGCAGTCCCACGCTGTTGCGCTCGCTATTGTATTTTCATCACATGGTCGGCTGAGTCAGCAGGATCCGACTCCAACCAGCATGACGTCGTGTGGGAGTAGGTGATATGAAAGCAACTTTTTGTGTGATGATTGTTGGTTGACTTGAACGCACTGGGATGCAGATACTGCATCTCTCGTGAGCGCCTTATCAAATACCTCATCCCGACCACCATCGGGCGTCTGCATCTTTGCTGCGCATCTCGCAGCAGCTTTTTTGCCAAGACCGGGCTCCGCTGCTCGTTGAAACCCCATTGCCGTCCCAAACACAATTCCAACACGACGCACCATCTCCAATCACAATATAGAACCCGACCACAATGCTCACAAGAAGCGCCTTCTGCCCGGTGAGGGCTTTTGCAAACCGATTCCCGCCCTCGATCATCGCTCCGTGCTCCACAGCCGCCGCCGCTTCCTTTTCAACATGTACTAGGCGCACCAAGCTCCAGCTATGGCAAAACTCTCCCTGCGCACTTCCAACGATCTCGCATAGCAGGACCATAGTGCGCAGTGCCTCCTCTGCCCCCTTACAGCCTGCGGCCAATTCGCCAAATGGATCCGACACCCAACTCACCTGGAACGACTTCTTCGCCCTTCGCCGGACGCGTCGAAGAATCGGTCAAGTATGCTCTGGTGTCGGCGCAATCGGTGTGACATACTATGGTCTTACCACCATGATCCACAATGGCTACGACGCCACGCTATCAGCGCAGCTTGGTGGTTTTGACCCGTTCATGCTGATGGGCTTGAGCACATTGGGAATGATGGCGGTGGGATGGCTGATTGGGCCTATCTTTGGCAACCAGGTCTTCAATCTAGCGTACAGGGGCGTATTGGGGGACTTCACCCGGGTGAGCCCCCTCTTCACTGGAGCAGAGTGTTGCAAGCCGTATTAGTAAATATCGTCACTAACATGTCTCCAGAAAGACTCGGCCTTCTTTAACCGCATCAAGCGCCACCGCGTCGACCCAACCGCTTCCTCTCTTGCAAACCCCCCGCCAGATTACTATGGCGAGAAGATCGGCAGTGTTGGCGGCTACAGGCGGTGGCTGAAGGACCAACGAGCCTTCAACTTGAAAACTGGCAGATACCGGGCAGCCAAGGCATCGTAAATGTGAGTACCATTTGCCACTCTTGCTCAGACGCTCTAGTGCGGTATGTCATGGAGAATCAGGAATCTAGGACTAAAAGAAGTTCTCAAGTATGCTTGCAAATTCAGGAATTGGGGAGTAATTGGGCCTAGACACAACTCAAAGGCCAGCAGTTATTGCCAACTATTTCATTTTCATATGTAATTCTATCTCAGCGACTCGTGTCCTCTTATTGTCGGTACCGCGGTATCTTCGGCACTGGGCTTTTCTCCTGTCTATAAAACCACTCAATGGTCTCTGGCGGCTATTGTACTTGTACGATTGTACCTGAAAATGACATCTCTGTTCTTCGGGCCTGTTATCTTTGCCTTTAATGTTCAACTTGTAGCGATTGTCAGTTTGCAGCTTTGTTGAAGAGGCTCGTTGTTAGACATGGTCTTCAGGGCCATAGTGCACATGGAAGAATCAATTATGACAAGGAAAGGCATATGATCGCGGTGTGATGTGGTCGAAAGGACCGCGCAAAAGACGGTTCCGCTACTTGGACAATCACTACTCGCCGAGCGTGATTGGCGAACGACGTGAGTGGTGTGATCCAGGTTTGATAAAGTCATTGCCGCAATGACGAGGCTGCAATCAAAGAAAGAGACAATGGAGCTGGCTGGTGTTTATAGTGATCTTGTTTTCATGTGACATCGTGACGTTGTCGGAACCCGCTGTCTGACTAGTGGGACCCCCCCCCCCCTGCGCGTCAGCTTTGCTGTTGCGAAACTGTCCTCAACTTGCGCACTTGCAGCTTCACTTTCCACCTTTCCCATACCACAATCATGATCCAGGCATTGCTTCAGGTATGCCAGTCTAGCCCCTAACCCATCATGCAAGACTCCTCGGGCTAACATAGTCAAGCGCCTGGCGCGCTGGCTCGACCGTCCCCTCTTTCCATGGAAGCGCCTCGTTGTGGGCTTCTCGCTCGCTGAATTCGCTCTCGAAAACTGGCTGCTCTTCCGTCAATATCGCGTTCTCCAGCGCACCACAGTTCCCAAGGCACTCGATAAGGAAATCGACAGAGCTACCTTCGACAAGTCTCAGGTCAGCACATCCCTTCCTCGTGCTACGCGTTTGTGGGCTAATCTCCAGTAGCAATACGGTCGCGCAAAGGCAAAGTTCAGCTTCATCTCCGGCCTCTTCAACCAGGCCAAGTCCCTTGCCTTCCTCTACTTCAACGCCTATCCCATTGTCTGGAGCGTCGCCGGTTCCGTCCTCGCCCGCTTTGCGCCAGTTCGGTTCTCTGGAGAGATTTCACAGTCTCTGCTATTCATGTATCTTCTGGGATGGATCGATCTAGTTGCCGGCCTTGGCTTCTCATACTACCACAGCTTCGTGCTGGAGGAGGCGTTCGGCTTTAACAAGATGACTGTTAAGCTTTGGCTCACCGACATGGTCAAGGGCCAGGCTCTTGCCATTGCCTTTGGCATTCCAATTGGCAGCGCATTCCTGGCCATCATCAAGCGCACGGGGCAGAACTTCTTCTATTATCTCTGGGTCTTCATGCTTGTAGTTCAAATCTCGGCCATGACTATCTACCCCATCCTCATCGTACCACTGTTCAATAAGCTCGAGCCGCTCCAGCCCGGCAAGCTCAAGGAGTCTGTTGAAACCCTTGCTTCAAAGCTCCAATTCCCTCTTGCCGAATTGCAGGTTATTGATGGCAGCAAGCGCAGCGCTCACAGCAATGCCTACTTCACTGGACTTCCTTGGATCGGTAAGAAGAAAATCGTAATCTATGATACATTGCTGGAGAAGAGCACGGACAAGGAGGTTGAGGCTGTTCTGGCACATGAGCTTGGTCATTGGAAGATGAATCACACATCACGACTTCTCTTCATTAGCCAGGCGCATCTTTTCTACATGTTCGCTCTCTTCTCCGTATTCATCAACAACAACTCGCTGTACACAGACTTTGGCTTTCGTCGCGAGAAGCCAGTCATTGTTGGATTTATCCTGTTCAACGAGATCCTTTCGCCCACCGACTCGATTGTGAAACTCCTCTTGAACATCTGGACGCGCAGCATGGAGTATGAAGCTGGTATGTCATCCTTCCCGTCTTCATATGAGCATCTAAACTGACTCTGCATAGACGCTTTCGCTGTGAAACTTGGGTATGCACGCGAGCTAGGTGCTTCTTTGATCAAGCTTCAAGTTCAGAACCTTTCCAGCATGGACGCTGACTGGTTCTACTCGAGTTTCCACCATTCGCACCCAATTCTAACCGAGCGCTTGAAGGCTATGAACTGGACTGGGGAGAAAAAAATCGTTGCGGAGAAGGCAGCGGACGAGGAGAAGCCCCTCAAGGCGGCAGACCGGGAGCTGTAGTCGCATCTTTGAATATCGCCCGAGGAAGTAATGGATGCTGAGAATCATGGGATTCGCATCTGTAGTGGCAATGGGACGACAGCGAAGAGCCATCATGCAATCCCGTAGCCAAGTATATTTTTCAATACTGCGTTATTGCCCTGAGTCATGTTGACGCTGCAGTGATGTGGACGTCGAATGATCCTACTCAGCCATCTCGGCCCTCTTCTTCTCTTGCTCCCTCCTCTGTTGCTTATTTCTTTCCTTTTTTGCCTTCTTCCTTGCCTGCTTGTCTAGTTTTGGACCATCTTGCCCATGCTGCCCGTCCAGCGTGCCCTTCTTTCGTTTCGTGCCGCTCACCTGTGGACCACCAGTGACCTCAATCTCTGGCTCCCCGCTGCCATCACGCGCGACATGTTTGCGATCCCCAATCTCGCTAATCTCCACAGCCACATAATCACGCTCGTACTCTGCTTTATTCTGCCATCCATCTTGGTCTGCTGACGCCTTGCCGCCCTTAATGTCCCTCGAGACCCTCTTTCCAACTTTCTTCCCATGCCCAAGCTCCTCCGAATTGTCTCCCTCGCCATCCTCGGGCTCTGGTGTACCCTCGGGCTCTAAGTATTGTCCTTGAAGACCAGCAGCTACGCGCCGCAGATTGTGCATAACAACGCCGCCTGTGGGTCCGCCATGTGATGAGAAGGTAACGCCGGTGGGTGTGATGAGTGCGTCCGGATGTAGGTGCGGGTGCCGCTCGGAGTTCTTCAGATAGCTTTCCAGCATGCGGGATGCGCAAGTGAGTGATATGGGTCTGGAGGCGATGTGGCGCGACGGCGGGGGGGCTTCGAGGGACATTTTGCAGCAAGAGAAGTTGGATAAGCGGAATTGAGGGCTGAGGATGCGTCAGCGAGGCTGTGGAGGCTAAGGGCTCGTGGGTAAATGGTGATGGTACTGTGTAGGGCAGCGAACTTTTTTCTTGGAAACTGGGTCCGTGCATCTGGCTTTTGCGGAGCTGCAACGGGCATCAATATCCAGCTTCAAGGTTGCATCAGGACACTGGCACCGACTGGGCCATCCACGTATTTCATTCCATTATGAACACTCTCCATGGCATCAAGGTTGCGGCACGCTCTGCTTCGAACGCAACCAGGCTACGACCAGGAATTGTGCACATGGCAGCTCCTCAAAAGCAAGGTGACCTCCAAAGAGGGTGAGCATCTGCTGACAAAATGCATAGAACCATAATCTCGTTCCAAAGCCGCTCCATCTCTCTCCTCAGCCCCCGCCGCCCGATACTTGCACGCACATGCTCACCTTCGACCCTGACCGCCCCTGGCACGATTCCATCGTCACTCTCGTTCTCGCCGGAAACATTAGATCTGGCTGGCAAGATCTCCTCTCATCCCGGAATAGGCTGTATGCAGATCCGATGTGGTCCCCGCGACACGTACAACCCGTCACATCTGGTTCGGAAGAGGAGACATGGGTTTCTGAGCAGGATTAGGACAAAGAAAGGGAGGAAGATGATAATGAGAAGACTCAAAAAAGGCCGGTGGAACCTGAGCCATTGAAAGGGCATGGTGGTAAGGGATATGAAGACATAATTGGGCCGTCAATGTCACCCAAGGCCGTGATAGAAGTTGGTGACGTATTCGCAGATGCCATACCATGTATTACTATACCTGAGTCTGAGCATACCATTTCAGGGTATCGTGCTGTGTTTGATAGGTGGCGTTAGATTACTGACTGTACACTCTCTACTGTACATTACACGCATAGCATGGCCTGTATTTTGGGCATTATATAACAGCCATAGATCCGGCATTCGACTACAAGTACCTGCATCCGGCTCTTTGATTATGGAATTCTTTGATGCACATAACTCACTCCCGAACTTGGTCGAGACAGGTTGTTGCAATCTAGTTTACACGTGCTGTATCCCAAAAGGCCTTTGCAGACCTCCATGGAATAATCTACCCAAACACGATATGGATCATGAGGATTCGACTCGTCGTTTCGTGTGGGCCGTCACCCCTATTACTGGGCATGTGGTAGCCTATGTGCTGGATGGAGCTGGAGAGAGTTGCACCGGTCGCCGCGATCAGGTTTTCGTGACGAAACTGCACTTGAGTCCGGTCTTAACTTTGAAGCATCACGCTTGTTGGACTAAACTTCACGTTGTCGCCACTTGTTTCTGGACCAGGAGTATAAGCCCAGCACATGAGCCTTGATTGGGATATAGACACCAATAGTTGAAGTATAATTGGAGAGAAGGCGCGAGATTTCTGCCACTATCTAACATGACCATTTCACTTTTATGTGTCATTTCGAAGTCATCGATGCTTTCCGTCTTGCCGGAAATGGGCTCGTCCGAATCTGTCCGTGAACACTATGTGCCATTCTGCAGGGCCTCAACCAAGTTCGACTCCTCGTCCACTTTATCAATTTGCTTTAAGATAAACGCAACCGTTGCATCTCGGGCCTTATCGACTCTTTTGAGTGCATCTATGGGCATCTTCTCATACACCTGCAGTTTAAATGGTGTCGGCGGGGCGGGTTCTTCACCCTGCAGCTTAGCCTTCTTCTCTGCAAGCAACTTCCTCAAAGTAAAGATATTGTAGTCTCGTTCATGCAAGGTTTCCATAAGCTGTTTGCTGTTGACCTGTTCTTCGACTTTCTGCTTCTTGATTGCTTCTCCCTTTTTCGTTTCTGTGTCTACCGCCTTCCATTTCCAGATTGCTTCTTTGGCACAATTCTCAATATGCGTAAACCGAATGGGTCCAATGTTCTGGCCGCCATACCAACGTGCCACTACTACGACTCCCTCTGCTTTGGTGTCCCTGAGCACGTTACTTAGGCGTCCTCCAGCCCACTTTTCTCCGTCATCATCGTGGCCTAGATCATAGAGAACATTGGAGCTTGGCCTAAGTGACATTTGTCGTGATCGTTTTCGCCATGCTGCGATCTTGTGGGTTGCGGTCCTGAATTCTGGCAGCGTTTGCAGTGCTTTGGCGGAGTGGGTGGTGGAAAAAGCGGCTATGAAAACGGACCTTTGCTCTTCTATTGTCGAGGAGCGAAAAATACCTAATCTAGAATCTGGAGAGGGCGAGCGCTCCCTTTTCATAGCCATTGATATTCAACGTATGGTTGGGCCAAGATGACAGCAGAGCTGATGTGGTTATTAGTTGAGAAGTAGACCTGGGCAGGTGGAAGCGAAACCTTCCGAAGTGGTAATGCGAAAGGAAAGTGGTGCCGATAGGCACGTTTTCATCAATCCTGACTTCATTGTCCGCATATTTGCTTGATCCATGGTCATTAGACTCTGTTAATTTGATTCACAAATTTATATCCCTTCCAAATTCCTCTTGCGCGTTCAATACGGCTTGCGCTTAAAGTTGCGTAGAACTTACATCTTTCCGTTAAGCGCTCATAGTTTCAATCATACAATAAGGGAATGTGAGATTATTTCTTGTCAACGGAGATATGTAATCGAATATATGGCTTATAGCGCATGATCTTCTAATGTTCAGGAATGAGATAAAGTCGGGCTTCACTGAAACTTTACTTCACTGTTCTCTTCCCGCTACTCAGGAGTGGCAAATAAGGTTGGCTGCAGCACTCGCTTTAGAGATAGTCTCAATACACTCTTATGCGTCTAATGCATTTTGAATTTACAATGAAAGATTCTTTCTCCCGACCCTACTCTGATAGCTCATCAGAAAGCCGCTCTGCACGCGAATCTGCCTACTGATTTGTATTGCTCACGCGTATCTTACATCAATCGCCCGCAACGGGCCATCACATCACCAGTCTCACCCGACCAACAACACATATAGGTGCAATTTCACTTGATATTCGTCTTTAAGCTGCTCGAAGCGAGGTACCTGCGCTTGGAGTACCCAAAGCATTAACAATAGTGATATTAGCTTCTACCGCTTGCCCTACGGAAACTTCATAATACTACAGCTCAAAGGTTGCTAGGATTCCACCAGGGATTTCCCCCAGTTCGCTAAGGGTACTTGACTGTGCAGTCCTGCACAATTCTCCCTACTCTGCCCCGCTCTTCTCCCAAGTTACAACCCTGGGCAGTCAAGAAATCTTGCTAATGTGCGGCAGCTAGTGCCAACATCAGAACCCTTGTTATATCTTACACACCCATTCTTGTACGCTAGTCACTATTATGGGTCGCTTTGCAAACCTTAATCCAGACACCAAAGACCTGGTTAACTGTCTTCTCCCCGCATTGGCATCCTCTTTCAATGTCGACAACGTAGTGCAAATCATTCCCGAGGACATCCGTATGCGTACTTGGGACTGTGAGCGGCGTGATCATATCAAGGACCAGACTGAGAATGATCCACGCAATTGGGGTGTCCAGTTCCTCAAAGATTTGATGGCCATTTCGCGGATGAATGGCGGAGACCTCCTTAAATTTCAGGATGACCTGCGCGCGAAAGTCGTTTTGCATGAGCCAAAGCATCCGTGGTGCCGTCTAGCTGACATTAAAGAGCTCAAAGATGAATATGAGAACCCTGGACGTAAGGACGCGTCTGATCCTCACAATCAGGGTTCTTCCGATGACTCTTATGATTCATATTTTGAAGAGTTGGTAGAATTGGAAGAACCCAAGGGCACAACGCGCCATCGAAAACGCCGTAATCACGAAGTCTACGAGGCTCGTGTGCAAGAATCTGCAAAGCGGCGCAAATGCAAGTTCAGTTGATAGGTTTTGATTAAGACTGTGCTAAAACTTAAGGTAGATGGGTCTCATGGTCGTCTCCGCCGTTCCGAGGGAGGTGGCTTCCAGCGCAAGGACAAGTCTAACAAGAAGCGCTACTCAGTGGGCCGTGCTACTTCGGACAGTGACCGCTCCTCTATTCAAGGTGCCTTGAGGACTGACCAACCTGATTGCGACGACTCTGCCACCTGCGCCGGTAGCTTGTCCCTCCTTCCTCCTCCATCCTCTGCCTCTTCTGGCTTTCTCAGTGCCCGATCGTTCACGAGTGACGCAATCGGAACTTGCACCGAGCCACTCGCCATACAGACGCTCCAGGCTGAGCTGGAAGTTGCAGAGGCCGAGTTACGGGCTGCTCGCTTGAAATATAAGTACATTCAGGCCAGGGCGGCGGCTGAGAAGGAGACCGAGTCTGACGCCACTGGAGCCGACAACGCGCCTCACAAGCTCAACTAGGTCTGTGAAAACAAGGGAAACCGACACGCTCTTTGTAAGTCTCGTTTGGACGTTGATAAGACCTGGGAATTGGAGCAGAAATTCAGCACGTTTGGATGCATGATGGATCTCGTGGATGTCTCTCTCAACCAGCATTCGAACCTGGCAACGGTAGTGCACTCAAGTGTGGGATGAGAAACAGATGTCTCATCGATGAATAGCCTCCATCACACCATGAAGTGGATGTGTGGCAGGACAATTCCCGATTTTTGCTGCTTGTTGAAGAGAGTTTCTTATATAATCGACAAGACCGAGCATGTGACTTTTAGGGAGAGCATATTATTCATACAAAACACCCGACTTCTCTTGGTTATGTTCCCACTCCGGCCTGGACGTCGTATTGTCGCCGTACTTTCATTTTGGCTCATCTTGATTGCAAATGCCATCTAAAAATCATATAGGGTAGGAGCCAATCATGTCAGGCTAGTCTTTTGTTCGTATTGCGTCCTTTCTATGGTGTACTTGACAGCGACCACGAGTATATTACCGTTTCACCATCTGTGCACGGGCGTGTAGACTGCCGAAGCGCTCGTTCTTCGGATGCAAAGCCAGCCAAGAGCAGAACATCATTTCGTAAGTTGAGAATTATGGAAAGTCCTCGAAGTGGAGATGCTGCCGCCTTCCATGATAGGCTGCTCGTGAGCGCCCTCGCATGAGGAAGCGAGGTAGGCGTTTTGAGGCGTTCAGCTGAACGTGAAATGCAGGAACAAGGAGATGGGCACGATGGGTATTCGGCTGATTTCATGCTCCCTCTTATCAAACCGTCCGGGCCAGTTTTTCCTGTGATAATTGTTGTCGTTGTTGTTCTCTCTCTTCACATTCATCCACTCCTTGGGATAAGCTTAACTATGTTCTTCGACGTTTTATCCTTATCTTTCGCTTTCTTTGGGAGTCATCTACTCGGCTACGTGGATGCTTCGTGGTGAGAAATCTAATCTATGCTTAAGAAATGTAATTTGACACCAAAAGTTACTATCCCGATGGATCTTTTCCAAGTGATTACGCTTATGTTCCATGCTCTGGAGATGAGTACACGTCTTGCTGTATCATGAGCGAAGGAGATCAGTGTTTATCTAATGGTAATCTCACACTTGCTTTTGGTCAATGTAACTCGATTGGATTATTCAACTGACGGCGACTTTCAGGTTTATGTTACTACCCCGGCGGATACATGTTTCGAGGGGCTTGTAGTGATAAAAACTGGAATAGCCCTAACTGTTTTCAACACTGCAAGAATTCAAGTACCAATCCATAAACTAGAAGCACCTCTGCAATGACTGACGAATTGCAGCCAACAGCTATAGCAATTCATATGACCGGCTTGTGCCATGCGGTGGTGATCGATATTGCTGTAATTCTGATGAGAGCACATGCTGCAATGACGACTCGAAGGTGTTCTCACTTGGTTCCCCGACCGTCATCAGAGATTTTGCCAGTACAAAAGCCTCTGTGTTCCCCATAGCCACCCCTACTGAAGCAACACGCACCGGTACCTCGCCCGCTTCACTTTCTCGCGCAATGAGTACTGAGATCAGAACCGAAGTTATAGATGCAAAGCCTACGAACACGGCTGCCAGCGCAACATTCACATCCGCTTCTCCTACCTCGGCATCCGGAACGAACCAAAAATCGCATACCTTCTCCCAGACCACTATGATAGCTGCTTCAGCGGCCGGCCTCGTTGCATTCATCATTATTGTCTCACTCTTTTGGTTTTTTATTAGACGGCACTATCGCAACAAGCTTGCAACTGGTGGCCAAGATCAATCCTTCCCAATGTCCAGCGATGGTTTTCACAAACTGCCTGACAAATCGCCACGGCCGGTAGAAGTACCTGCACCATTGCACTCTCCTGCTCCACCGTATCAGCCACCAGCGTACCAGCACTCAGCATATACGACGAACGGAGCGGTAGAGATCGATAACTCATATCTGCCACCTCAGCGAAATGCGTGGGGCCAGCCGGTATTCGAGGCACCTGCGCAGCCATATAGACATGTGTAGCTTGAGTGAGGTCAAGAATGGCGAAATGGGTAGACTAGACGAGCAAAATGAAGAATGTCGCGATGATGAAAGACCCGAACTCTGAGCAATGATGGGAGCTATTTCCCCTTGATTTACTGCCTCGGCAGCAGTTGTTCGAGAAGGCCAGAGGCGTGGCCTGACAACACAAGTTGGATCTCGGGTAACAGGGTCTTGGCTTATGTGGATGGTAAAGCGCTCACAATTGAGAAGTAGACCATGCAGCGAAGAGCTTTCGCCTTGGCCAACCCCATGTTTGTTGTTCGGCCGTACCCCAGACCCAGGTGCAAGTCTCCTGGCGCTGCGCGAATCATACACATGTCGTATTCTTCGTGCCGACTTCCAAACCAATTGCGCCTGCTTCTTCAGCCGTGTCAATTTCCATTTTCGGCAAACGAACCAATGACAGAGGCCGGCCCCAGAGCTAGCGCGACTCCGCATTGTGGTCCTACCGCCCCCGGATCTTCTGTTCCATCGCTCAGGCTTGTACAAAGACACTGCGAGTGCATCATGAACCAGTACAATGGAACAGCAAGCTCAGAAAAGAGTCTCGAAGGCATGCGATGCCTGCAAACGTCGGAAGGTTAAGTGCAACGGGCAGGAGCGCTGCCAGCAATGCGCACATCTTGGTTTACGATGCGTCTACTCTCCTTCCAACAAGCAACGATCACAGGGTAAACGGGGGCATATCATCTCGGAATTCAGAAATCAAACAGCGAATGCAAATGCTACTTCACCGCCGATACTGCCAGCGAACTCAGGGCATGGGATGTACCAGCCGTCATATGGCGCCATCTCACCACCAATCGAGCGGAATGGAAGCGACGCCAGTGTGTTTCCCTATTAGCCCTATGATTGGGATGATACAAGGATGCTGACGGGTAGCAGCATCTCCTTCATCGCCATTCCCGTCACAGTACAGCAAATCCTTCTTTCTCGACCTTATTCCGGACTACGTGGAAGGAGTTTATCCAGTCCAACCTGTCATATCGGAGCATGAACTGAGACAATACATACAAGTCATGGACACCGACCAGGAAGTACGCTCATTTATATATGCCTTTGGTGGTTGTACACTCAATCTTACACGCTATGGCGAAAACAGAACGCAGGAGGTTGTGCAGACTATCGAGCATTTAATGGACTGCTCAATCGACAGCATGAGGCCAGCCCGCAAGCATTTTCACTTCTCGGTCATGCGTGCAATGCAGTCGATGTTCATACACAATTGTCTCATGAGCCTACAGGGCAGCGATGCCGCTTTTTTCTATATGAGAGACGCCATATCTATTATCCAATTGTTGCGAATCGACAATGTGGAGAATGCAGGGAATCTGACGCCCCCAGAACGTTCGAGGAGACAACGCTTGTACTGGCAAGCCTACATTCATGAACGCTTTCTTGCTATCCTGGACTACCGCCGAGCTATTTTGCCACCGCTGTACACCCTGCCTGAGAGTGATCCTACCCTCCCGTTACAAGTTCACGAGGGTTTCAACCAAATCATCAAACTCTTTCGGCTCTTGGACACGGAATTTCTTAATAGCTGGCTTGACTCGCAAGGAGGCAGTGTCACTAGTACTTGGGTTGAAGCTAAATCACGCGAGCTTGAAGGTGATCCTGAAGCCGACGCACGGGAACTGGCAAATCTATCCATGATGCAGCGTGCTGATTTGACCATCACTCGCGAGTGGTTGCGTACTCTGGTTTGGCGCCTTGCGATGGGACAAACCCTTCTTTCCTCTCGTTCATCGAAAGAATGCCTTTCGCTCCTCTTTCCTGTTCGACTGTCGCAAACACTCCGGCAACAAGTGTCAAGCATGTCTCGCGATGACCTTGAAGTTCACGGAAGTAGCATTACTCAGAAGCTCTTCGAAATTACGGACACGATCGCTGACGTATTGATTCACGTCCCTGCGGCCACACTTGACGAAACGGCACTGCGAATCGATGATTTTCTCTTCATCCTCGACTTTGTTTTGCTTTTTCCGCAGCTTGACCAGACACGGCGTGGTATTCTGCTGGAGAAGTTGGAACGTCTACAAACCATGTTTCCAGAGGCAGTCAGCAACGCGAGCTCGCCAAACTTACCATTGGACTTGCAAAGCCCAGGCGTAACAGATCCTTGGTATCAGGTCACACAATCTAAGACCGCTGCAGGACTTGAAGATTTGGCGGACGTGCAAGTGCCGATTATTGAGATTCCGAGAGCAGAGGCACGAGTTGGGCAATTGGCCACTTGGAACCACATATCGAAGCGGCTGACAATGGCGACTTTCGGTACTACGTGACAATAACCTGACAACTTTATCTATTGATACTGACCATATGTCCTTTCCTTCCAATCTACAAAGGTGAAAACTTTGGGGGGGTATAAATAGCCTGTGGAAATGTGACGTGGTACAATGCTAAACGAAGATTGCGGCAATCAATCGAAGGAGGAACCTTGCGTGTATTGGGAATGAGCGACGTTCTACAATACTTAATGAAATGTAAATTTATACAACAAGATCGTAAAAACAGTCATGAAACATGGTATCAACAAATCAACGCCACACTATGACTTCGTGTATTGTTACAACAGTCTATGCCAACTCCTTCGTGTTGACCTGCTCAAGATGAGCGGAAGCACCTTTCTTTTCGCCAAGATCGCTCTCAGTGTCGCTAACATGAAATTGATCGACGATAGTATCCTTGAAATGCCTCGCAGAGACACGCTTCTCGAAGAGGATGTCAAGCTCTGCATATGTCCTACCCTTGGGTTCGGGCAGCCGGAAAAAGGCCCAGAGGAAGCAGCCGAAGCAGGTTCCAGCATAGAAGAAACCGGCTTTCGCACCCCAATTCCAGGCGCCTGGATTCAGCATGCGGGGGGTGAGAACGTTGCCAACCACCGATGCAAGGTTGTAGAAGTTGCGGGCCAACACAACAGTTTTCTGGCGGAGTCGAGTGGAAGGGATCTCAGCGACGATAGCGTAGCAAACAGGGCCGACGGTGCAGTTGTAAGCCGCAGCAAACAAGAGAAGCATGGCTCCAATGCCCCATTGTGCTCCAACGTTTCCTTTGGGGATAGTACCGAGTCCGCCAATAATAATCAGAAGAAAGATCATGGCGGCGTCACCGCAGACGTATAGAGTTCGACGTCCAACTCGAGGAATGAGTGCCCATGCGATGAAAACACCAACGCCGCCGATAGCGTATTGGCCCAAGGACATGCTGAATGCGTCGGAGTCGCTTAAGCCGGCCTGCTGGAAGAAGTATGTGGAATAACCGATGAGCGCGGCGCCGCAAAAAGCCTGAGTGAACCAAGTCATAGCTGCAATCTCGGTCCTTCGAAGATCAGTGCCTTTGAAGCAGTCAAGGTACGAGGTACCAGCAGAGACGGCTTTCTCAAGTTCATTGGTGTGGCGCATCTGGTGCTAAGTTAGTCTGAGGCTTATAAGTAGTCTGCATGTAAGTCTTACCATGGCAATGGTTTCGTCGGCGTTGAAGTCGGGATGCTTCTCGGGGGATGTCAAACGCATGAGCATCTTCTTCGCCTCATCATCGCGGTCCTTGCGGACGAGCCACCAAGGTGATTCAGGAGCGAAGCTGATACCGATCATCAACGGAATCGGCCAGAGCCACTGCAGGGCATATGGGATGCGATATGCCCATTGGTCGGGACGCTCGGCAACACCTTTCAAGACACCAGAAGCGAGGAACTGGCCAATGACCCAGCAGAGGTTGACATAGGTCGTAAGGATTGGGCGGAGCGGGACGGGGCACACTTCGGCGGCATATGTGCAGGTCAGGGTCTGGAAGACACCCCACGGGACACCACATAGAATGAGACCGCATAGAAGCATGACGATATTCTGGGCGAAAAAGACGATGAAGATGAACAGATTGACCGCAAACAGAGCGCCAAGCATCGTCTTTTTATATCCGAAATGGTCGGCAATGATGCCATTGAGGAGAAGACCCATGAATTCACCAACGAATGCACCGTTGGTGAGGCCCGACTGCCAGGCTGCGGTCACCTCGTAAGAGCCGTCGGCAATGGGCTCACCGAATTTCCGCTTGAAGGCAGGAACGGCCATAAGATTGGCGATGAGAACTTTATCAAAGCCCTCCATGATGATGGCAGCAGAGAGCAGGACAGACCATGCGACGGCCTTGGGATAGAGCCTGAGACCCTGCCTCAGGGTCATGTTCTGTTCGGATTGTGTGGCCTTGTTGGCATCATGGGTGACTTGCTGGATATCCGGGACGGCGATTGAGAGGCGGCGGGCCTGCTCTGGATCAACAGCAACAACGCTGCTGTTGCGGCGGGACATGGTGACGGTGGTGACGATATCGTCTCGTCAAGCCAAAGGAAGAAGATGGGAATGGCAAGCACGAGGCTCTTGCTCTTGCTCTTGCTCTTGGACCAGGGGGGATCGACACTTGGAGCTTGATGGTGATCCTTTCCGGCGGATCTCCACGGTATACTTATACAACTTGAAGTTGTGAACATGCGAGTTTGATTGCCCTGTCCAAGCTCTTGCCAAGCGAGCAGCCGAGGACGGTGGAGGGAGGAAAATAGCGCGGGGAGGGACGCCACAACTGCAGAAGCCAGTGCCAGTGCCGCTGCAGTGGTTCCGGCAAACCCCCCGCCTGGGGTAATAGTGTCGACCACGACCTCTGATCTGGGGCGCAAACCCGATGGGGCGGCGGGAGAAATCTCGGAGAGATTTTCATCGGCTATGGTTGGATGCAAGCCGGCCCGAGAGGGGTGTGCCCAGTCGCGCAGATGCAGACATTCCATTCACGTGCTCCTCTGATCTGGCTCGACTTGGGTTAGCGCGGGCTCTTGCGGGAGCTGCATGTTTGCGGCCGGGGTGATTGGCGACACCGGCCCTGCTGATTCGTTGCATGTCGGCTCGCATGCGTCAACATTATGCAGCATCCCTCCCTCCCTTCCCATCCCCCCCGCCCCGCCCCCTTCGCCAAATATCTGAGCAGGCCACAGAAGGCCCATGTTACCAATGCCATGGCCAACACCCCCATGGAGACGAAGCTTCTCTTGTGACTCGATCATGTTGCGCTCCATCGACCTTCCCCCATGCCGGGCCGACTTTGGCCAAACAACCAAGCACGACAGCGGCCTCAAAATGTTGGCCTTGTTGGGCACGCCCTTGTGTGAGCGGACCGGCATGTCTTGGTGTTTGCATCAACCACCCAGGACCCTCGATCAGTGGTTCCCCACTATCAGTAGTGCGTAGTGTATAAAAACGCTCCAGCTCCCTTTGCAAGCCACTCCTAAGAAACGCTTTTCCCGATTGACCTTGTCTTCCCCTCACTTGCTGCACTTACTTCACAACATTCACGCACGTCTCTCGGCACCACCATTCCAAGATGACTGTCACACAGAGACCTTGGTGGAAGGATAGTGTGGTCTACCAAATCTACCCCGCCAGCTTCAAAGACTCCAACGGCGATGGCATTGGCGATTTGAACGGCATTATATCTGAGCTGGACTATATCCGCTCCATTGGCGTTGATGTCATTTGGGTGTGTCCTATGTATGACTCTCCTCAGGTCGACATGGGCTACGATGTTCGCGACTATGAAGATGTATATGCGCCATATGGTACTGTGCAAGATATGGAGAGGCTGGTCGCCGAGACACATGCGCGTGGCATGCGTATCATATTAGATCTCGTCATCAACCACACGTCTGACCAGGTAGCCACCGAATCCTACGTCTGTTATCCACCGTGTACCTAGCTAACCCAGAACAGCATAAATGGTTCCAAGAATCTCGCTCCTCAAAAGACAACCCTAAGCGTGACTGGTATATCTGGCGTCCGGCTCGCTATGTAAATGGCGAGCGCAAACCCCCAAACAACTGGGTTAGCAACTTCACAGGTAGCGTTTGGCAATGGGATGAGCAAACCCAAGAGTACTACCTCCATCTCTTTTGCCCCGAGCAGCCCGATCTCAATTGGGAAAACCCTGAAACACGGCAGGCCATCTACGCTTCTGCTATGGAATTCTGGTTGGAGCGCGGTGTCGATGGCTTTCGCGTAGATACTGTCAATATGTACAGTAAAGGCGACATGTTGGATGCACCTGTCGTGGATCCTGATTCGGAGTGGCAGCCCGCCGGATTACAGTACTGTAACGGGCCAAGAATGGCAGAGTTCCTTTCTGAGATGAATACCATCTTGGAGAAGTATGATGCCATGACCGTAGGCGAGTGCCCAAACACGCCGGACATGAAACGGGTGCTACAATACGTGAGCGCAAAAGAGAAACAGCTGAATATGGTATTTCAATTTGTAAGTTCATCTGGCTTCAAGCTCCAATCTAATCGAGTCGGGCCTGACATTGCCACAGGACGTTGTAGACGTAGGTCAGGGCCCGTATAAATTTCAAACTACGCCCAAAAACTACGCCCTCCCTGAATTCAAACGCGCCATTACTCGCACGCAAGATCTTATCCGCAGCCCTTCTGATGGTTGGACCACCGTTTTCCTCGAAAATCATGATCAATCGCGGTCTATCACCCGCTTTACTTCCGACTCACCCGAGCATCGCGTTGCCGGCGGCAAGATGCTCGCCTTGATGATGGCCGCGCTGTCGGGAACGCTGTTTATTTACCAAGGCCAGGAGATTGGTATGACAAACTTTCCCGAGAGTTGGGACATGAGCGAGTACAAGGACGTGGATTCGAGCAACTACTACAAGATGGTAGCCGCGAGAACGCAGAATGACCCAACAGCTCTCGAAGCTGCACATAAATCACTCCAACACCTCGCTCGCGACCATTCGCGAGTACCTATGAGTTGGTCCACAGCGCCACACAATGGTTTCTCACCTGCCAATGCTACTGCTGAGCCGTGGATGCGCCCGCTTGAAGATGCTGCAGTGTGCAACGCGAAGCAGCAGCAATCCGATAAGACGTCCGTTCTGGCATTCTGGAAACGCGTCCTCCAGGTCCGAAAACGATACAACGATTTGTTAGTGCATGGCCAGTATGATGATCTGGATGTAGAGAATCCAGATATATTTGTTTTCAGCAAGTCGTGGAAGGACAAGAGGGCCGTCGCAATCTGCAATTTTACGGACAAGCCACAGGTACTCCAGTTCCCGCAGCAGGTTAGGAATGAAAAGAAGGATTTGCTTGTTAGCAGTGTTGATGCGCCTATTGAAGAGGAGTTGGCCGCTTTTGAAGGACGCGTTTATCTGATTGTTTAATTCCAGTCTGAAACTTTTTCCGCCGAGGTTCCATAGAACATAGTAATGAGCATTTCCAGGCGTTGATGGCATGGTCGGCTTCGTCTATAGAAGGGCATTGTTATTGCCTGAATGACAAGTTTTCATCGCCAGCGAAAGGGACTCTGCCAGTCGAGTCAAAAGAGGTGCTGATGCGATACATGATGATGCCAGCATCAATGCCCAAAGTTTTTACAACGAGACCTTCCTGACGTGAATCATTACGATTGTGAACATGAACAGTGGACAACGATACGAAAGGCGATTGGCGAGATTCAGCAAAATCGTTTGGCGGCTGGCGCAACTCTTACAGTTCCGTTTTCGGATGGTGCAGCAACACGCGACGACGCGCCGCCTGCGTGCCGCAACATCTCAAAGACGGACAACCTAAGTAGCTTTCCATCACAGTGGCCATCGACCCCCGAGTTTCTGCTTTCTGAATCACAAACATTATGAATCCCGACGGTGATTTATTGAAAGGTGCACCATTGTAAGTGTCGCAAAATATCGAGGAGGGCAGCTCTTAACAAACCAAAGTGACGAGGCTCCAGTTGTTGCAGCTCGAAATTCTTCCGCATACAGCCCACTACACACATTCGAACTGCCAAAGGGCAGCGAAAAACACTATGCGCACCAGTTCGCCGACATGTACTTTCTTCGATTAGCGCAATTGAAGAAGTCTGTGAAAGAAAAGGCCGAGGAGGCATGGAGCGAGTTCGAGGTACGGTTTCTTGCTCAAGAGTAGGAGGCCAAATGTCAGGGCTGAGGCTGACAACTACAAGTTAGGCGGGGAGAGGGCAAGCTTCGTTGAGCGTGTGCTTGACGTACGGCAAGGAGAGCTTTGCTGGATAGTGGGTACTGTTTATATGGAAATGGCTCTGAAGCCGAACGTGCTGGACGACATATCAAAAGAGGTATTTGCGCCTTTCCCCCTTACTGAGACCTCTGTAGCACCGCATACTGACAGTGTCCAGCATTGGATAGCTGCCCCGCCACCACGTGAAACCTATGCTTCCTCTGGCCAAGACGAAATGATGCTCGAAGACGAATCTGGCCGTCTTCGCGTGACAGGCGAGAGCCTCAACTCGCACTATGTGACTGGCTGCGTGCTTGCCGCCCTCGGAACGGAACAAGCAGATGGCACCTTTCAAGTAATTGCAACACAATACGCAGATCTCCCGCGACAGCCACAGCGGTGGGAACGTGAAGACTCGGCATTTTCACGCGCAAAAATGACAAAGCCGAAGCGTGAAAGGGCTGGCAAGCTGGCAATTGTTTCAGGATTGGATATTACAGGCGCAGACGACGATGAGCTGTCGCTGGCCCTGCTGTCAGAATATCTTACCGGCGAAGCGGGAGGCCCACCCACTCAGGCAGAAGCGAGTAAGATCACACGCCTCATCATAGCAGGCAACTCCCTCTCACATGCCTCGCCGATCCTCTCTCGCGAAGACTTCGCAGTGAAGAAAAGCAAAGCCAAGAACTATGGCTACGATGCCTCCTCGTACAATGCTTCTCCCGCCGAGCGCCTTGACACCTTCCTGTCCGACCTCCTACCCTCATTACCTATCACCCTTCTCCCAGGCGCATCTGACCCCGCAAACGTTGCACTACCCCAGCAGCCTCTGCATCCTGCCTTGTTCCCGAAATCAAGATTGTACGCCGAACCGCCGGTGAAGAGCAACGAAACACTCCATGGTCTTGACGCCGTGACAAACCCATGGGATGGTGACATTGAAGGTTATCGCGTCTTGGGCACAGGTGGGCAAACTGTCGGTGATCTTCTCAAATATGTCGACGATGTAGAGGCACTAGAAGTCATGGAAATGATGCTGCGCTGGCGCTGCATTGCGCCTACTGCCCCGGATACCTTATGGTGCTACCCATTTCAAGACGATGATCCGCTGTTGTTGAAGGAGTGCCCGCATGTTTACATTGCAGGATGTCAGAATAAGTTTGCAAAGAGGATTATCGAGGGACCGGCAGGACAGAAAGTCTTACTGGTCAGTGTGCCAAAGTTTCGGGAGACAGGGACAATAGTTCTCATTGACTTAGAGAGCTGGGAGGTTGAGATTGTGGATGTGGCAATTGTGCAGCCTGCGTCTTGAAAGGGGTCAATAGCAAGGGGAATCGATGTTGTGGGTGAGGTGTGTATGTGCTGTATGATAGCCAGTCAGTTGGAAGAAATGCGCGAGAGCACCCTAAAGCGTCGCCTCTAATACGCAAAGACTATTGGGCAAACCAAGCATGGTCACACGAAGTTTTCTTGTTTGAGTCTCCAGAACAACCGGTTAGTAACTTCCTGTGAGCTCTCAAGGTTGTACAAAACATGGCAGACACAGTTCTTACTTCATCCAAAAATGTACTAACCCGTCTAGGCACGAGGGTCAAGCAAGCTCCGCGGACGCCAAACCCTTGGATCATGTCATAGCAAAGCTTAGCACTGTGCGGACGAATACAGCCGGTCATTTGCAGGATCGATGCGGATCTGAACTCTGGAGAATATCAGGTATCACATCCTGATTGTGATGTCAGTGGGCGATCTCATTTGATACATGTTTCAATGGGCGCATTGACTCGCGATGATCATGATCAACAGCACAAGTCAACAGAGGTGCGGAAATCCATGGTAAGTCATCGACAAACTTCCTTTATATCAAGACTTACGGAATTGCCGATTTGTAGTATGGAAATGGTATCTAGAATATCAAAACCCAGTGTGTATCGTTTGAACGCCATCGCGATGATTCAATCGTCTGTTGTGATAGCAATGAAATGTCGAAAGAAACAAGAAAACCCAAAGAGCTCATGCTTTCCATTTAGCAGTGGTCCACTCGTTATACTCTTTTGTTAATTCACGCTGGACCCAAGGAATGGTGATGGCAGTCCAGACAGCAGCCCAGAGGAAGGGCACGATCCAGCCAACCTAGAAGAAGCATTAGTGATAAGAAGCCATGTATCGGATAGAATGTACAAACCACGTAGGCAGCATCTCGTTGGATTGTGAAGATAATGGCTGTGCAGACAACAGAACAGACGATGGCGCCAATGGCCCAGAAGAGGGTTAAGCGGTGCAGCATCTCCCGGAAACCCTTGCTGGCCTGGTATCTAAGATTCAATCTCTGGCGAAACTCTGTGCCACCTGATCCATCGACAGCGCAAATGTCTTCAATGTAGGCATAAATGCCGGGGCGTAGAGGAGCACCCTGGGGCAACGAAGAGATGCGGCATGGCGCAGGAACTTTCATGATTCGTAGTACGTCTACAGCGAGAAGTTCGAGGCCAATGGCAAAGAGCATGGTCGAAGCCGGCATGGCGAGGACGCGGATAGGAGGGTCGTGAGGGCATGTGCCGCTGTCGTGTGTTAGCATCATGGTGGGTCAACACGGCACCGAGACGAGACATACGCGATGAGTTCAATCATGACAAAAAACCATCCAACTGAGAGATTCCAGTGGAACCAGTCGAGATACCATCGCTCCGCGCCAATGACCCTGCAATTTGAGTTCTTCTTCCATAGGCGGTGGAAGCGAATAAAATACTCGACAATGGAGACTGTTCCCAGCAGCGCCGTACTGATGCTGAAGACCGCATTGGCGGATAATTGGTCTCGTGTCAGTCCATACCACATGCCAAAGTACAGCCCAATGGGCATGAAGATGCAGTCGAGGATGATGAGGGTCCAGAACCAGAAGATTGACTTTTTGCGTGTGCGCAGCGAGTACTTGAGGGGCGGCGGGCGGCGGAAGTCGGGGTCATCGTAGGTGATTTGCGTGTGTGGGAAGATGGCGTGGCGGTTTGGCGATGGAGCGCGGCTGGGATTCAGGCTGGGATTCAGGCTGGCGCTGGCATCAACGGGTGTTGTGCTGGAAGCTTGAGGAGCAAGAGATTGCGCTTGTCGTTGGTCGTGGTCGCTTGCAGCATCATCGACATGGATTGCGGGTACGGGCGTGACAGGCCGGAGTGGCTCTGTTGACGATTGTTGCACGGCCATGGTAAATGTGGTAAATGGGCGCGAAGTGGAGGGTTTGTGCCCAGACGCAAGAAGGCGGGAGCGACGGCAAACAAGAAGAGTCGAGCGAGTCTTGTTCGGATGCCAACGGGAGGCTTGCGCGTGCGTAATAAGCAGCTTGCATGCCTCGATGGCTTCGGCCGACTTTTGTTAACTGCCCACCGACGACCGATGATGTAATGGGCCACTCGACCTTGGCGCCCAGCCCGGCCAAGACTCGCCTGACTGGGTGTCTGCACGCGTCCGCTGACCTCACCGGCTGTGGGTATCCTCATCCTCACTCCACACGGGGCATTCGGCGGGCTATGTCGTAGACAAATCTCGCCCATGGCCTCGTTCCGCGGCCTTGTGTCGTGCTCTCTTGCCATTGTCGCCGCCCTCGTTGGCAGCGACGCCCATGTCACCCAATCCTCACTGCTGCGCAGCGGGCCCGGCAATGCCAGTCTGATCCCCCAGGCTCTCTTCTGGGAGCTCGAGGAACTCGCCCGCATCGTCGATATATCGTACTGCGTAGGCACAGCTGGTCTGGGCATACAGAAGCCCTTCTCATGCGCCAGCCGCTGTGCAGACGCCGACTTCGACGCCTTCGAGCTGGTGACGGTGAGGTCGTTCGACTGCAACGCCTTGCCCATGCTAACAAACACCCAGGCATGGAACACGGGGCCTTTTTTGTCTGACTCGTGTGGCTACATTGCCCTCTCGCATGCTCCTACAAACCCTCGCCTTATCCTCGCCTTTCGCGGCACCTACTCACTGGCCAACACCATCGCAGACCTTTCGACCATCCCGCAAGAGTACGTCCCGTACCCAGGTGATGATGAACATGGCCCGTCAGACTTTATTGCGCCGACACCAGATGCGAGCCAGCCCAGGGCCCGTCAAGACGCGCCGCCTGCAGATCCGCCCAAGTGTCACAACTGCAGCGTGCACACGGGCTTCTATGCGTCGTGGCTGAACACGCGCAAAGTCGTCCTACCACATGTGACCGAGGCACTCGACAAGTATCCCGGATATAAACTTGTCCTCGTCGGTCACTCACTTGGAGGCGCTGTTGCAACTCTTGCTGGTCTCGACTTCAAGGCACGCGGGTGGCACCCACATGTTACCACGTTTGGTGAACCAAGGCTTGGGAACAAACAACTCACCAAGTATATCGACAAGCGCTTCAATATAACCTTACATCATGCCGACAATAAGTTGCATCGCGTCACTCACGCTGGCGATCCCGTTCCCCTGCTACCCTTGGACGAATGGGGCTACGCCATGCACAGCGAGGAGATATTCATATCAGAACCCGACCTTCCATTTTCCATTGCCAACATACATTATTGCGAAGGGGATGCAGATATACACTGCATTGCTGGTAGTGACGAGGGTAGGCCTGTATGGGGCATCCCCGCCCGCTTCAAGTTCTGGCAGCTCTTCTTCGCACATCGAGATTACTTTTGGCGACTTGGCCTTTGCCTCCCAGGTGGGGACCCGTTTTCAAAGTATTCCAGACCTAGCTCGGGCGATAAAGATGATGAGACCCTCGACAATGATGAATTGTGACCAAAACTCGCCCATGTTTGGAGGGGTGACCATGTGTTGCGTGTGAATACGATTGGTAGATATTGTCACAAATGCGCGAGACCTGTGCTAGCATCCGTTATGTACTATCGTTGACGTTTGCAATAGACCAGAGCAACAAGCGGCCAGGGGGGGAAGTTATATATTAAGGTTCTACTTTCTTATAATGTCGTATCCCATTCCAAGAATCCCATACTTTGACGGCTTCTCAAGCTCACTCGCAAGGTTGTGAGCCACTATTCCCAAAGTCCAGACTTTTGCAAAAACAGATCTAGTATCTTTATGTCTAGTTCCCTACTCTCGTGATACGCCGACCATGCTTATTCTTTGTACCTTTGCCATACCCACAGATACGCCCTAAACCATGGTGATGTGTCAAAGGTGATAGGATTAACGCCAATTAAATATGGTAAGAAGAAGTCCAAATTGGACGAAAGGAACGTGATTCAAGTCACTTATAGGATCTGAAGACATGTTAGCTATGTAGATTTGAGGAGCGTTTGGTGAGCAAATGTACCAAAGCAACACCGCCAGCAACAACGAGGCCGAGAGCCGAGCCTGCCATATGAGTAGGCATAGCTGCAGCACCTGTGAAAGGGATTTGAGATGTAGGCTTGGTGGGGGCGGCGGTGCCAGTAGGCTTTAAGCTGCCGGTGCCGGTTGGGTAGTAGGCGGCAGTGGTACCGTTGACTTGCCGGGGAACAAATGTAGCCGAAGCGGTGGCGGCGAGAAGGATAGTTGAGATGATAGAGAACTGCATTTTGGCTAAAGGGTGCGGTGGGGCGAGGTAGAAAGATGGACTGTAGCGAAGTGCAATTAGGCAACGGTGATATTGGAGAGTAATGGACGTCTGGTTTCTTTGATGAGTTGACGATAAAATACGTTTCCAGGACAGTGCTTTGGGGGCACTCTTATATCTAGACGACCCTACGCTTATTAACCCACCGTACCAGCGCCTTCTGGACCTCCAAGGACCTGCCGTCTGCGTACCCACAAAGCATACGTACGCAAACAGCCCACATCCCAGCCTCTTTCAGCCCTACCTGCTAACAATTAAACAAAGCAGGCGGGCACCTGGCTCCACTGTTCCCGACGGTGGACCACTAGTACTGGGCCCGGATGCAGGGCATGGCTGTCAACAGCGGGACTTGACTGGCTTGGCGTGGGACAAAGCGCGCACGTTTGCTGGTGAACGAGGCTGGGCGATGCTATTTTTGGTGGATACCAGCCACGCCGTTTTCAGATTGTGGCTTGGTGAACTCTCGCCCTTACTTCTCGTTGTTCGTCCGCCAGCAAGTAACCGCGGATAGAACAAATCAACATACAAGTATTTGGAGACAGTTAGCGCGGACCAATAAGAGTTATCTTGGTGGTTTCTAGGAATTCCCGGTCTTCATATTCAGCTCGTGGTCTCGATCGGATGCGATTTTCGCATACGTTGCACAGCAGAGTCCGGAAGTCTTGCACAACCTCAACCGGTTCCAAGCCCTCATGAAACGACTATGGCTTGTTCTACAGAGGGAATGACCAATGCAAGTCGATGGTTTTGATCAGCGATTGCGCGCAGTAGCTGCTGTTCATGTCCACCTTCCCCCACCACACAGCCTATATTCGCACGTGTGGAGAGAGCTCTTGGTGGACGCGTGTTCAGATGATCCCCAATTTCGAATACTGCCAGTATCGATATCTTTGTTACCATTTGTAGATTATGAACTTAAAATTAGAAAATGGATGCGTTTTGCACGAAGAACACGCTGCCTTTTCAATCGTGGTTCGAAGTTTGAAGACTGACAAAAATTTCACGCCCGCAGGACACGTTTGCGGGCAGGGTAACTTCTTCAACCACACCAGTCGATCAAGTACGCAAGAAGGCGCCGAACTTGTTGATTCCGAGGTTGATCTATCATTTAGTCAAAAGGGCTGGCCAGTGTCAGAATCTATGGAAGTTAAGAGAGACATTCCACCAAATCCGATCGCATTCGACACGAAGTAAATCACATATTTCATCATACAAGAACAATCACAACGATATCTATAAACACAGCCATGTCACGATTACATCTTCATTCTCCAAAGTAAGGCAAGAATAAGCCTGGCACAGGCAAGTTTCATAGCGGCGTTCAAATTGTCGTCCGCTTTGGGTGTAAGTGTTGCGATGCGGAAGCGAACGATGGCCAAACCCCAATTAATTGCTTTCTTTATCCGACGTGTATTTCCGAATTGAGAGTTCCTTATTGTTCATTCATCTCAGCTGGCACATTGAATGACACATCATTGAAACCATTCCGAATAAACGCATGGATAAGAAACGCCAGGAGAAGTTGGTTCAGTGCTTGAATTAGTGTGGAATGTTTGACTGGGTCAAATGACCGTTTCGCAGGCGGCATTAGCACTTTCCACACCTTTTTTAGGCTACCGAATGTGTAGCTTAGAGATATTTGCATCCTCTCTGGCTTTGAGACGCGAAATGTTTGGTCGATCTAGAACTTACGACCAACAACTCACGACCAACATACCTCTACGGAGGTCTGACACGTTAAGACAACCGTACAAGCGCAGGAAGATCTAGGTAAGATCGAACGAAGTGAAAGAGGAATGGTGGAAGGACAGGCTAATCAAATAATTGCAAATAAGTTGATTGAGAAACGTCTGTATATGAGTGCGACAAGGCACCTCAATCTGTAGCGGAAAATCATTGTGCCTTTCGTTACGACCACTTCCATAGTTACCTTCCCAGACCAATCACATGAAGGAGGCGCCCCTTCTTCCTAATCTACGCCCTTGAAGCGCTTTGGCAGCATTATCATTAGGTTGCGCGTCACCGAATCCGCAGCCACCATCCCTCTCTTGTGCTACTACCGGGCCCGCGCATTTTCCGCTCCGGAAGCCGCAACACCCAGCAGCACAGTCAGCATCAGAGGAGCAAGAGCCAGTAATGAATTGTTTTCCAGCACCATTGCCAGCACCGCCACCACCAGCGGGAGCCATCTCAGCTGGAGATGCTGGTTGAGTTGCCGCGGCTTGGCCTTGAGTGTTTGCATTTGCGTTTCCGTTTCCGCCGGTCAACACTCTAGCAGCATTATCGTTGGGTTGTGCATCACCAAAACCGCAACCTCCGTCTCGTTCTTGGGCGACAACGGGGCCTGCACATCTTCCACTGTTAAACCCACAGCAGGCAGATGCACACTCAGCATCGGAGGCACATGCTCCGGTGATAAACTGAGTACCTTGAGCGGTGACAGAGAGAGTAACTGTATGATGGTCAGCGAGAACCTGGCGGCAGTAAGAGGGCCACCTACGGCTGAAAAAAGCAATAATCCGAAAGATTGGTGCCATGTTAAAGTCTTTTGATTGGCAATAGAAAGAAGTGAATGGATTATATTGGCTAACCCTCTTCACCTGGAAGCGGGAATGGCAATAAGGCGGTGTGAGAGAAAAATTTTCAAGTTGAAGCTGAGGGTGAGCTTTGCCCTACCTGAGGATGATTGTTATATACCAAATTCAGCCCATCGTGGTGACATTTAACGGGGATCCATCAGACACTGGAGGCCTGATGTAGAAAAATTGACGCTGATTTCGAAACAGTGCATGCTTCTGAGGCATCATCGCTGCCTCAACGGGAGAGATGATCTGCGTGTCGATTGATGAAGCCAACAACCAAATGTGTCAGTATGTTCAGAATTCTGGCGCTGAATGTCATGTTTCGTCTCTGATTTGGTTTACGAATGGGGCGGAAGAATTCAACATGGTGCCTTCAGTTCGGAAACACATGTCAGGGGTGAGGATCGATGACAACGTTATGCGTTTGAGATGTTTTCCACAATTTACCAGATTCGGCAGGGGAGTGTGCTACGAGGACGAGTGGGCGGAGGAGTGGGCGCAAAGTTTTGAGCCACGAGTACCATTGGGCAGCCTGGGGGCACAGATCAACCTCTTTCATCCTTCCTTTCCACTGCACAACGCGCACCTTCACGCGCATCAAGTTTCGAATCTATATTAGAGAATAGACGCCAGAAGAGCACGCCAATACCTGATGTGACTTCTATTCTTTGTTGAATTGGACTGGGAAGGGATCAGACCGAGGGGGTCTCGGGCATCTTAGCCTGGCGCTTGGAACGTCTGAACTCCGCATGGACCCCACGCGTAAGGCTGCCTCGAACACTACTGATGGCGAGCTTAACTTTTAATAATAGTTTTTGGATTCTGAGTCGTGAAGCTCTAAAACAACATTCTGTATTGTGTGCACAATTAGGTATGGTCAAGTATCTTAGCAGGCCTCCTTCTTGGCTGCTTTCACGAGCAGGAAGCGATTGTTTCAGGAGTGGGCAGGCGAATTGGCTGGCCCTCAAACGAAGGATGATTCCCAGCGGACGTATTAGAAAAGATAGTAGCATAGAGCAAGAAGGTCATTTGAAGAATATGGCTGTATATCTACAATGAAGCTGTTCATGCGAATTGAAAAATCGCTGTTATGAGAGGACAAGG
Source organism: Pyrenochaeta sp. MPI-SDFR-AT-0127 (assembly GCA_020747015.1). Lineage (NCBI taxonomy): Eukaryota > Fungi > Ascomycota > Dothideomycetes > Pleosporales > Cucurbitariaceae > Pyrenochaeta > Pyrenochaeta sp. MPI-SDFR-AT-0127. Next base: position 133,499 of record JAGTJM010000060.1, on the reverse strand, counting down.
AGCGAGAGCTTCACTGGACGATTCATAACGCTTGGTAGGACCAGCATCTAAGCCAACTTTGTGCTCCTAAGTGTTATCGCCTACGATGACATGACTAATTCCCCTTTCCCCCGAAGGTAGGACAGAGCGCACGATACGTTCTGTGAACTTGGTCAACAAGTTGTCGGTATGTGAACATCAATGCACATAATGATCCTTTGCGTTGAGCCCATGTTTCAGCCTATAACATTATAATATAGAACTACAAGAGAGCGCACACAGTATACAGCTAACAAACCTTGAAATTGAGGAACAACCATCAACAATCATGTAGAGGTCGATATAAAGTTGAACAAATTGGTATGCTTCAAAACTGTACTAATGGTCGAAAGGGTATAGAGCCCGTGAAACAGAAGAGAATGACATGCCGCGAAAGTGCAATGCATGGAGGAAACAAAGGGTTCGCCCAGACATAGTTCAAAGCTTGAGTCCAATCAAAGTACATGTGCTCATGTTAGCCCAGGGTCCGCAAGCAAAGTACACGCTAATAGCAGTACTATAAAATTCAATTCATTATCCATACGCCGAACAGAAATAGTTGCGTCTGTTGTATACTGCAGGTCACTTCCACTCCAGACGCGTGAAGGACTATCGAGATGTTGCATAGCCACGGCTGTAGTTGTACTGTCCTTGGCTAGTCCCATTCGCTGCAGGTACAGCATTCAAAGCCTTCCAGGCGACTTCCGCAGCTTCCTCACGCGACTGTTCGAGATAGCGATAGTCTCGCCAAAGGTGGGCTCGATATTCGTGACCGTGTACGAAAACACTGCTCAGCCAGGCGGTTCTGATGCCTGCGTGTTGTGTCAGGATTGCTACGTGCTCTGGTGTGATGCATGTATTGTGCAACAGGATTGCCAACCTCGTGGATCGGAGTAGTCTTGGAACTGAGGTTGTGCTATCTGGTTCGTGGCGCAATAGTCTGAAATATTTAGCCATGATCGAGTAAAGCACCGATGTGCGTACGCTGAAGCTTCTGTACGTAGCTCTCTGACGATGCCATATCTCGAGAGGATCGTTATACGAGACGACAAGAGGAGAGCTCTAATTAATAGCAGTGTCTGGTGGGGCCTGATCTCGCAAGTGTGGATCTGAAGGAATAGAATTGGGTACAATGAATGGGAAAGAAATTTTGCTCTGGGAACTCCAGCTCTCTGTTTATAGTCTGTCAAGGGAATCTGAGCCTCATTTTCGGTATCCTGTAGGAGTTCGCCAGCACTGTTGCCACACCACTATCTCGAAGAAAATTTGTCCGCAGCTGCTGTGGCACACTCTGCTTTCGGAGGAGAGCATTAAGGTGATGCCATGTTGCGCTGGCAGGCCCTTTGTTCTTTGATTGGCCGGCAGAAGTATCAGTGAGCGAGCAACTGCGGGGGGGAGCGAGGAACAGAACGCAGCATGGCAGAAGCTGGAACCACGAAAACCTGGTAATGGCACTATGTCATGCTGTTCGGGAACCATGATGCTGGGACTGCAAGACCAATGATGTGATACGGGTCAAATTTCCTAGTTGCTGTGTTGCCGTTATTAGCTTGGTCCGATGTGTTGGCACTGAGGGACGTCGGAACGCTGCCATGCTAGTTTCTCAGTGCCGACGCAATGCCAGATGTGTCCCACAGATTGGCTCACAGTTGCTTCGGGCTTCGGCCCGCTTTAGGTTAACGTAGCAGCGCGCCGTTCCGTTTCCGTTCCCTCACTTTGTGTATGCTTGGAGGTGCGTCATGTCGAACATCTTCCTTCGCTTGTCAATTCTGCCTCAAAAAAAAAGTATGCGAAGCAATGCAGCGCGGTAAGCGAACTGAAGCCGGATTGGGAGAGTATATTATCCAATTGGGCCGCACAGTCAACGTATATTGCGCGCGAACAATCCGCAAAAACGTGTCAATGCGAATGTGTTCCTGGCGCGAACGCTCAGCCCTGCGATCTCCAGGTTCATGCCTTTCATGCAGCCCATATCACTATCACACTCCCAAACTCTCCTGTTCCTGGTTGCGTGTGCTATGGCCAGTAGTTCGGTGTCCTGTCGAATACTGACGAGGTGTCCACCGGCCATCTCTTCAGGTCAATGCTTGGTTTGGTATTGGCCTCCAGGCTTTAGCTAAGCACGCATTGCGCACAGATGAATCGACTATGGCCGCGCAAACCTCGAGGCGGGGTTTCACCCTCCATTACCTTTGCTCTGCGCTGGCAGTTGTTGTGTTGTTCATCGAACGCTTCCAGGGCGTGAAAATGTGGTGGCTGTCGGATGGTGTAAGTGACGTGTCGCACGAACGTGCAGATATTGCGCTAACCTAATCAACGATGTCCTTCCACGTGCTCATATCGGACGCCTTTGATCCGTGAAGTTCACAGCAATTTGCGTTGCCTTTGTGTAACAAGTTAGCAAGCACAGAGCTATCCAAATAGCTTTATCGAAGACACTATATCCTAAGGTACGGATTAGAGACCTAAAACGATGAAAGACATTGTTGGGCTCACCTGGTGGCGAGGAAAGTCACAGCATTGGCCTCAAGATCGTCGAGGCCGCGCTGAATCTAGGTGAAAGTAACAATCGCGTGTCTTGGCTGTCCTCTGGCCAGTTTTCAATGACTGGAGCAAGGCGAAGACTTTACAGGAGAGATAGATGGATGGAAAGTTGGAATTCATTAGTTTCTATCGATTTCTCGCACTGCATGCGTCAATGGAATGAACACTAGCAAGCACACGGCCTTTCGCATCCATAATATAAGTCACTACTACTGACTGTATGCCGCGCAGAAAAGGCTGCCGGTAGCAACACAAAGGATCCACACCTCTGTAACCAGATGTTCATAGACATTGAGAATAATACCCATTCTGAGCATTACAGGTCAAGCCAGATGTACCTGGAGATACAGTGTCAGTCCATTTCGTAAAGATATTCAGCTTACTTCTAGAACGTGGCACTTCTTACATGTTGTACAACCAGTGAAGCCACTTCCACCACACTGTCCATATTTCGCAACCGTACATCCACCAGAATTGCCGCTTGTATTTGTCGGTGAAGCTTGAGCAGAGGTAGCTCTGGTCGAACTCTGTAATGTGCTAGACATCCCCCCTCCGCTCATGGTGACCGAGGTCTGCAGTGGTCCTCCTGTAGCTGTGACAGCTGAGCCTGCTTTACCTGCGACAGCTTCTGTGCCACCAGCGATCACTGCCGGGCCAGGGGCCACATAAGATGCCAAATTCTGGTATATGTTGATTAGAATTCCTGCATCAGTCGCTGCGTATGCACCCGGGACTAGAGGAAGAGGTATACTTCAGCGCATATCATACATATAATTTACACGTAGATATTGCTTACATGGGACCCCAACAGGGTTTGAAGAGCCTCCACCGCTGACAGTGATCTGAAAGCAGGTGATGTAAAATTGGGCACCGTTTAGGCCACCTGCTGAATGTAGTGCAATGGCCTCAGCTCGAAGCAAGTAGTCACCTGAGGCGAGGTCTGTTGGAATTTTTACGTCCATTTTTCCACAGTTTGAGTTAAGATCCTTCGTTCCCCAATAGCTGGAAATGTCAGATGCGGTGTCAGTGTATGTCACATCCACAGTTCGTACGCTGATGGTACTCACTCGTCTGAGCCGCCTCCTCCTGTAGCATTTTTTGCCCATGTGTCTTGGAAGATCTTGAAAAAGCCTGAAGAACCATCGGCGGTAGTACTATCTGTGACTTTGCTCATATAAACCAGGACTGGGCCATGATGTGCTCCACCAATGGCTTCGTTGGCGCATGATCGGTCATTGTTCTGCTGGTGCATCTCGATCGTAACGGTGCCTCCAGCAGCCACAACGCATTTTGAAGCTACAGCGCCTTGGTTGGCATTGCCTATGAACCTGTGTCATGTCTGAGATAATGCAAGTCATTCGATTGGCTTACAACGGATATTGTTGCTCGTCACGTCCGTCACAGGACTGTTGCTTGTTGGCAAACGTGCGCAAGTTGCTTGTTGATCTTTTCCATTCACCCAAAGATCTACGAGGTCAAGTTAGGTACATGCAATCAGTCATATTTTGTACGCAATTTGAACAGGTAAGGTTTACCTTGGAAAGTTGCGTGACCCGTCACCTGTTTCACCAGAGCAGTTATACTTGCGAGAACAACTGTGCTTTTCATACCGTGGGTCGTCCAATGATATAGGTAGTCTAGGTAGTGATCTAAATCTTCAGGTAGTTTGATGACATCTGCCACAGATTCCAACTATGTTCCAGATTTGTGGATCCTACTTGAATTTAACAGTGAACAAGATATGACTTCTATCGAAAGCCTTCGACCTTGGCCTCTGTCGTTTCACTCATTTTAAGATGAGGCCCAGTGTGACCTCATGTGACCTTTGAATAGATGAATTCGTCATCACCCCGGTCCTCTTCACCCTGCATTACGTCTCGTGGGTAATGTGGAGATTACTAACCCCTGCGATATTCTTTGTGATTGGTGGTGAATCTAGAGGTATCCTAGAAGAAGAGAGCGCACCATACGGACCTTTATATGTTCGCTTGTAGTCTGAAGCTGCTTGCATATTGTGGGAGGGCAACCTGTCACGGAAAAATATTCCGATTGACCGACAAGTGAATATTTAGCTGGCGAGGGTACCTCGCTCGCGAACACTCCAGGAGTCAACATGCGACACCATTTCTGCCGTGCTTGCCTATAATTATCGTCACACTACCGGAGAGAAACAGGCAAACTCGTGTCTGCTCGGTAGGTTTCAAGCAAAAGTGAGCAATAGTTCGCTTCTGTACGAGGGGTGCCACCACATGACAGCCTCTCATTTCTACAGTATTGAGAAACCCTCTATTTTTAACATGAATAAGCCTTCAAGACAATCTATGCAAATGAAAATCCTATGAAACGTGCATCTCGGTCATGAAGAAACCCGGGTTCTAGCCTCGGCACGAAGCGTTTATGGTTCGAGCCAGGACTACCTTCAATCGCATATGCCAGACACTTATAGAGCGGAAAAGCAAGATACAAGATACCATTAAAACTTTGGAGTGATACAATGAAGCTGCATGTACTGCATGGAATCATAGAGAAGCGAGACCCTAGGGCTGGTGACATTTTTTATACCCGAGGTCCAAGTTGGGTGTAGTTTTCCAATGGACAGTCGAATTGGAGGGATGTATTGATGCACTATGTGTTTGTAAACTCAAATAAGGGACGGGAAACGAAGTACCAACAGCGACGCCACAAAACAGTTGCTGGGAAATGGCTCTCTACTTTCTACTTCACATTTTCGACGACAACAATGTCCACAGTAAACCAAGGAGTAAAGACGCTATGTTACTATGGTATTAAGTGATATATAATTTTTAGAGTCAAATTTTTTGATATCGTGTCATTTTTAAGCCATCCAAACATGTCACTAATCCCCGATGTGGCTATTCAGAGCTGCGTCGGGAATTCCGTCGTCTCAATCTTTTCTGGGTATACAAGACCACCTTGCTTCCTGACTTCATCCATAACCTCCATGATTAAGATGCTCTCATCTAGTCCCAAAAACCTGCCCTCCTTCCTCCCCGTGATGATTGCATCCGCAGCTTCGTCGGCCTCCCAGAACATACCTTGACCCTCGCCCTCGGCCTGCAGCGAGCCGCCGAAACCATTATACCAGCCGCTACCCTTACCAGGGCCTGGAATGGGGAAGTCCTTTGCTTCGATTTTGCCTTGACTATCAATGATCTTCGTCGAGAGGGGACGGAAAGAATGCCCGAAAACTTGAATTTCGCCCTTCGGACCTTGGATGCGTACGAAAGGCAAATCCATGTTTCCCCCAGGAGCGGTCGCTACACGAAGAGAAGTAGTTGCTACAGCATGTGCCTCACCACCAGTCTCTTTTGGCCTTGGAAACTGGAGGATGACAGTGCTGTGTTCATCTGCCTTTCCAGTCGGCTCATAGCTCTTGACGAACGCAAGTAGCTTAGGAGGTTGTCGAGAACTCTCAGGTTGGGTGTGGTACAGAGTCTGAAAAACCCATGTCAAAGCATAGATACCAAGATCAAGCAGAGCCCCACCTGCTAGATCAGGATTCACCATGCGGTTTTTCCCGTCTGAAAAGTTGTTCTCCGGGTCAAGGGCCATACTGTTGTCCGAGATTACTCGTGCAACTGGGCCAATACGTCCTGAAGTGATCTGTTCTCGAACATATATAGATAGGGGAAAATAGCGGGTCCAAACCGCTTCCATTAGGAAGAGATTCTTCTCTTTGGCCTTCTCGGCCAACTTGCGTGCCTGAGAGGCATTGACGGTAAAGGCTTTCTCACACAACACATTCTTGCCCGCCTCTAGGCAGAGCATGGCATTCTGATAATGGTGCGAATGCGGCGTCGCGACATAGATAATATCAATGTCTGGGTTCTTGACAAACTCCTCATAGGAGCCATATGCCTTTGCATCTGAGGGCGCGCCAACCTCTTTCAGGAAATCTTCGGCGCGAGATCTGGACGACGAAGAAGCTGCAGCGACGACTGTGTGCTTGAGATGCTTGACTCCGCGTGTAGCCGGATCCACGAGGAGGTCTTTTGTGCTATGCAACGGTCAGCAAATCAATCTCGTGGGTGGATTTCGTGAGGTCCTTACAATGTGATGGCGATGCCACCAGTAGCGAGGATGCCCCAGCGGATTGTCTGCGGTGAGGACATAATGTTGGAGGATGATGTATACCGTCCAGGAACTATGAGCACTGAAGCTTAAGAAGACCAGAGCGGCACCGGTAGTGGTCGTTTTCTGCGTTACGGCCCATCGTCATCGCTCTCTGCCCGAAGTCGGGGCAATTATCCCCGTTTGAACCCCACTCTTGCCCCTCCTTTCCAGACACGCCGGGAGACAGACTAGTAGGCTTGGTCATGCGACACCATGGAGTTTCAGGAACATCACGTGGAAGCGAACTCGGGTACTGCGCTAAGGACATTGGTCGGCGACACGAAAATCTTCTACTTCATGGCTGTTAGACGTGTATACAACAATGCCGTAGCGTATTCATACACATACTGGGAGGATTTGGGTGGCACATGGGGAATACATTGGAGTCGCAAGCAGAGCATTCGTATTTGCAAATCAGTGTGAAGATGTTCAGTCCGTCAAACTCCAAGTGCATGGCACGTCATGCGTAGTGAACGGCGATACCCTGAGGCCTTGCATCATGTAGACTCTATTTCAACTAGGTAGCAAAGTATTCTCGACGCAAGCAAGACGCCCCCTCACTTGCTGAGTTCTTGTTGAGCCGCCCTAGGTATTCTTACATATCAATCTCTCAGAGGACTGCGTCTCTATCACACACTAGATTCAACAAATTCTCAGTGTCGCCATTATGATGTCCCATCAGCGCAGATCTACAGTGATGTGGCTTCATCACATCGGATGAAACAACGGGCTGAGTCCGGCTGCGTTATGACAATACTTCTTGAATTGATGATGGGACAGCTGATGATAGAAAATATATACATATCAGGGACTGTAAGAAGATAAAGTGAAAATAGTGTTGAGCACAACTTTTTGCGTGTGCACCGCTTGGAGACCTTGATATTACTCCTCAGCTGATAGAAGCTTGACAAATCTAGGGTCTTTCTGCGATTCGTATGGCGTTCGTCCGAAAGCCCATATCACGTCATATCACTTCTGCGCCCTCGCATTGGCCTTTGACTCTGATTAGTGTTATTTGGTAGCTCACAATTGGCACCTTCGGATTTTTCATTTCCGAAGTTACCCCAACAAAAGTGCCGAATGGTGAGAGATCGCAGTACGTCCGCGTCTCCTCGCTAGAAATTTCGCACTCGGTTGCCAATTTATCTTGTGTGGAGCGAGAACGTTTTCTCAACACGATCTCTCGGGCTGAACCATGACACTTGTAGGCAGGCGACTTATCAATAGAGTTGAACAATCATGCTGGGCCATTTTGCTATGGATGATCTCTTTTCTACCTGCAAAGCTCTTCTTGTCAATCTGAGATACTTCAAGAGCGTAGTCTCTGGGTGACTCAGTGTAGCTGACTCAAATAGTTACAGCTGAGTCGGCTTTTGACCCATTTGAACAAGCGTAGATACAAACGACAAAAGAAATTATTCACTGCCTCATTGGTAATGAAAAGGGCAGTAGAGCAGCCAACAAAGTGCGGACATTGTACAAAAGAAACTGAAAAGATGTCTGGTATACCCGAACTCCAAACCAACCAAACGACAATACCTCCCAATATACTCTCTTGCAAAGCAATAATCACGGGGCTGGCAGTATGCCGCTTGACACTGTGCTGCAACACGCCTCATCGTCATCACTTGACTTCAAGTCACCACGCTCAAGTCCTGCGCTGATCCACCGCCAATCAGAGATAGAAAAGCTTCGACGGCTACATGATGTCAGTACAAGTGCTCATCGTTCAGAGTAAGGAGCGCATGGGGGAGGATTACCTACTGCCTAGCCTTTGGAGCAGCATTAGGAAAGAGGAGAGCAAGTCCTTCTTCCCAGCCTCGCTCTGTCACTATATCAATGACTGGCTTTCCTGTCTCATCAATGGCTTGGAGATCAACCGAGCCTCCCATGTTGATTAGCAACTTCAGGATCTCGGCGTCGCCGTTCTCGACCGCTTGGAGAATTGCATTCCATCCTCGGTGCATTTTATTGATCTGCGCGCCGCGAGTGAGGAGCATTTGAATGATCTCGGTGTCGCCGCTGTATCTGCGCAATGCTTTAACGATTGGAAGATGCTCGCCTGGTGCATTGGGGTCGGCATTTGCAACATCGAGGAGGTAGCGGACAATATCTTTGCGTTCTTCACGGATAGCTGTAGTAAGTGGAGAGAAAACACCACAGTTTTTGTCTTCAACACTGACACCAGCCGCAAGGAGTAGTTTGATACTTTCGAGTTGATTAGCGACCACTGCCATTTCAACAACACCACGGAAGGCACGCGGATTGGGTGTCGCAGCGAGAAGCTTCTTCAAAATGGCAGGTCGTTTAACAGCCATGCAAAGTGGCCAGTCTTGTCCACGGATCGTGGGATCTGCGCCACGAGCAAGAAGAATGTCGACAAGATCTCCACGGTCTTCGCGAATCGCAGTAGTTAATGCCGTGTAACCGTCTGCTGTTCGGTCGTTCGGGCTGACGCCTTGATCCAGTAGATACAGTAACGTCTCTTTATCATTGAATTGAATTGCAGTCTCGATGATGCCTTTAGGCTTGTGAAGATCCGCACCTGCGGCAACAAGCTGAGGGATGAAATGTGTGCGCTTGTGAGTGATGCACTTGAATGCAGGGTACTCCGAAGCATTGAAGTTGGGATCCGCGCCGTTTTCGAGCAGGTAGGTAACGATATCGGCGCTGTTGTCGCGAATAGCTGAGCAGAGTGGTGTATACACCCCATCTTTCCTCACATTTGGTGAGACTCCTGCGTTGACGAGGATTTTGATGGATTCAAGTTTTTTCACTAGCGATGATGGTCAGTATTGCTTAAACGGAGCGACGAAAAGATATGATAATATATGCAGCTGTCTTCAAGGCTTGTGTGCCTTCGCAGCCCCTTCCGAACGCTTCACGAGCAGGAAAAATATCCAATGCGGAACGACGGCACACCCAAAGATATGTCATCACGGATACGGTGAGGTACTTACAACTTGATGCTAGCTCCATGAGACCAGGTGTTTTCTTGTGATCGGCACCGCGAGAGAGCAGCAGCTGAAGAGCTTTTGGCTTGTATGTTGATGGCCACAGCGGATGTTTCGGCCCAGGGAGGTTAGGGTTTGCTCCATGGTCTAGCAGAACCGTCATGAGATCTATGCGGTTTGCCTGTATGGCCTGAAACAGGGCAGTTGTACCTTCACCATTCTTCGCGTTGGCATCGCCGCCGGAGCTCAGGAGCATTTCGACGACTTTAGGCGAAACTACTTTGTTCATGGCTGAGACCAGTGTGGTTGAGCCATTCTCCATGATGAAGTCGGGATTACCACCATTTGCAAGGTACAGCTGGACAAACTCGACGTGATCGTTGGTCGCAGCCAGAGAGAGCGGGGTCTCAGACTCAGGACCTGCCGAAAGGTTGGGGTCCGCTCCGCGCTTGAGGAGTATCTTCGCAGACTCAAAGCATTGGGCCTGGGTAGCAGCGAACAAAGGCGTGATGCCTTCCCGGTCGAAACCATTGGCATCCGCGCCATATCGCAGCAGAAGTGCAATAGTTTCTGAATCCCGGTTCTGAGCAGCTGTTCGCAGCATGGCAGCTTCCATCGGGGCGTCGGCTTTGGCACCACCATCAAGCAATTGCTCTAGGATTCGGTGTTTCTTCTGCTCAACGGCAGTGACGAGAGCAGCTTTGCCACCGGCCATTTTCGACCCACCAACCTGCCGAGGTGCCCAATACGGCGATGCTATGGGGGAATCAACTTTACTGGAAGAATGGCTATTCTCATCCAGATAACGCTCATGAACACTCATGCTGTGTAGCTTATCTTCGAGCGTTCGCAACCTCACAGATTCTGCAGAGACGTCCTCGTAGACGGGGTCTTCATGGTACCTAATGTTTTGCTGATACATTGTGTCTCGAGTCGATTCACTTGAACGGGCACTTGGTGGAGCTCGCCAATTTTTGTGAAGATCTACGAGGTTTGACGACAGGCCCATATCATCTTCTCGGAGATGCGAATGGTTGGCTGTGGCGCGAAGCACTTCACTGCTATATGAGTGGATATCGTCAGGGCGAAGCTCTTGTAGAGAAGGCCCATCCAATCGGTGTGAGGGTGTGTGATGCGATTCAGTGTGGTGACTGCCCTTCGATGGTGGTGTTGGTGGCAAATCCGAAGTTGGCGCTGGATGAAGAGGTGGAAGGCTTGATGCCTTGCCGGGATTCAATCGCTCGAGTGCAGCGATTAGACCAGCATAACCGATGCCCATTGACGCGTCTGCTCGAGCATCGCCCAATGTCCACCGAAACATAGCAGAGCTAACCTTTAACGAGTCACGGCTCCTGGACAAGGTCATTCGCATCTTGTCTACATCTGTATCGGCAAACAACATCCGGAACTTCTTTCCGAAGCCACCTTTGTGGTTTTCGTTGTCGACGACTGCAATTAGGTTGTTGTCAGCCAAATCCGTTCAAACAATGGAAACAAAACACCCCATCCTCCTGAATCGTTTTTTTGGATCCTGATTGGGAGCTTGCAAACAAAGACACCACATATGTTGCAATGGTAACTTTGGCATTCTATCAAATGGAATATAATCTCACATACATTTGTTCACCATCTGGCTAAGAACCGAAAATTCATCGTGAACCTGACGGACACGCTTGTCAAGTTCCTGGGCCACTTCAACAGGAAATCCAGTGCTTGACTTCGTTACTTCTGTAAGACCGGCTTCAATCGACCACAGCACTTGGCATAGATCAATGAATTCAGTTGCGAGTGGTTGAAAACCAGGAATGGCATGCTTTGCTGTACTAAGGTACTCCAGCATCCGGATAGCAATGGTGTTGCCCTGTGAATTTACTCGACTGCATAGTTCAACTGAGGTCTCCTTTTTGGGTGCCATGCTGAACCAAATGACAATAGAGACAGAAACTGGGAAAAGACGAAAGAAGGACGAGTCGCAAAAAGACGAACGGGTCTGTCAGGTTACTTGACGTAGTAAGTAGTCGAAGGTCTTGACTAAGAACCCCCGGACCACGCGAGCTGGCGCTGGCGTCGAGTCAAGGAGACACACTCCCACAAATCGCATGGCGTCTTGTCTTACGCGGTTTGGTGGAGGATGTTAGAGTTCGCGGGACAAAGTTTGGGTTATCGCCTGTTCCGGGGCTAGCGCTAGTGCATGTATGGCGGCATTGAAATCGTGGTCTAGGGAGATCCTGGATGTACAAGCATCCTGACAGCCGCCACGCCATGTGAAAGCACTCCCACAGTTCACGAGAAATTGAGCCACCCGTGCTGTAGGCAGCAAAGTGTAGCCTGTGGATTCGTTGTCAACATCGCCTGTACCCAGCTCTAATCTGGTCGATAAAAAAGGATGAATTATCGACTTCAGTAAAGAATTAGGACGACCTCGCGCCACCAACGCTAGCGGGCCCTCATCCGTATCCGAACTGATCGTCCTCGAGAGCTGGGTTTAGCTGTTCCTGAGTTCCAGGCCTGCCTCAATTGGCGCCGTAGTTCAATCTTCAATAACAACCTCGTATCAATGGAGAGCTGAACCCTGTCCTAACTTCTGCGGAGGTTGTCCTCGACAGGCCCGTTGCTTTGGATGTCCTGGCAGCCCGTGTTCCCCGGTTGATGTGCATGTTAGTGAGCCCGAGCTTCTCGACGCCCGCTTCACTTACCGGCCGTTTATTCATCGACGATGGCGGGTGAGCTCAACGCCCACCTGCCAGACACGATGGTTGTCATCTCGCATGTAGATCGGTCCGGCTTCTGACTATGAACGGTGCACAGGCAAACTTATCGGGTTTGCTCATCAATGCCGGGCCTCGTAAATTGATCCCCACAAACAACGAGTCATGTCTTGAGAAAACAAGGAACGCTACGAAAGAAAGACATGGCATTTCTTGCTCTCCCGTTGCCCTTGGCCCGCCAACTACCCCTTTCCTCGTCGACAATGGTCGAAGGGCTGAAGCCATCGATAATGCTGAGGGAGAATCTGTTGTCGGAGAAAGGTCCGCCGGAAGGCCTCGCCGACCAGTGGGCTGAACCCAAAGCGTTGAAGGTGTCGGTTGCACGTCCATCGACGGCAGCCGCGCACAGTAGAAACTCTGATTGAAAATCATTTGACGGCTCCCTGGCCTTGTGGCACTAAGGTGGTTGGCTTGGCACAGGATTCGGGCTGAAGCGGCAATTGTAGCCTACAAATGCTCATGTCACCTTCTCCTATTCGCCAGCGAAGCAGGAAATGGAGGAACACTCTTGTCCAAGGGAAGAGGTTGTGTGTGGAATTAGCTGCCACGCGATGTGTGGCTGAAGCCGTCAGGAGGTGCTGGAACAGTTTGTTATTCTGTTGCTCCCGAACATATCGTTGGAAGCTCACTGAAGACTGAAGAGCAAGCATCCCCGGCTGTTTCAAAAGGGGAAAGTAAGACGTGACGAGCCATGGCAGGTCGCTTGAAAACCTTTCACCAATTCTCCAGGGGTTCGGGTTGCCTGGTACAACGCCAAAGCGCCACATCACGCCTCGTATCCGCATTATTGGAATTTGGGGCTTCATGTCAAAGCTGTCTCCCGAAGCCAGGGCGGTTCTGGACCGTCAATGCGTCGCCGTCGTCTATTGCGAGACGGCGTTTATCTATACTTTGTGGAATGCGAGGGCACACTCATACGATCTTAAGAGCGGCTTCATGAAAAGTAGCCTGAGTGTGATTTGAGTGTAGTTGCAGCGAGTGATCTGCAGCTACTGCAGTCAAATCAACGACGAACATGCATGCTGGGGATACATGTGCCCGAGCCGCAGGAGTACCCACGGAAGCATTGATCCTTCGTCGCGTGTCAATCGGAGCAATCTAGATGAGGGAATACCGTAATCGGACAATTTTACCGACCCACCGAGGCGCACTTTTGCTTGCCGCAAGTTCCTTCTGGACCGTGCGATTACGGCCTGATTCACAACATTAGGTTTGTGAACCGACTGACCACATGTACGTTTCCTTGTCTAGTGTACCGTATTACCCAACCTCATCAAAGTGTTATACGACATGTTATCCTGCATAGACGTACTTGTTCAGCTCCTGACCACCTCCAAGGTAGGTATATCAGGCTTGAAAGGCCAGAAACACCTGCAAAATAGAGACAGAACCTCAGCGTGGTAGACTGTGCCACGTACGTACTTGCATATTGTCACTGTATACATGCAATATGTCTGTCCAGCGGGCAGTGCCTCGGATACGGCATTTGTCCAACTTTAATTAAGCGCTTAGAAGGTTGGTTGCCGTCAGAGTTGATTGTGGAGTATGTTTTGAGCTGTGGCTGTATCGAGGATCCTTAGGGCAGGTTAAGGTGGAAAAATATAATAATTCCTGGGGATATTCTATTATAGGTTATGGATCCTGTGACATCGGCTCGCCTTCTCAATTTTTGGGTTCCTTGCTCAAAAAGATACACAAACTTTCAATCGGACTGACCAGTACACTGTACAGGAAGGGTATGCAGATAGCTAGTCATGGACAGACGGAAGGGTACTTGGGCCATCCAATCTCGGCTGATAACGTCCGGAAGGACGTTCGGGCAACCGTCGCGACGATCATGTCCATGCGGCTATACCGATTGCATTGCCCAGTTGTCATCTTGCTGCCACCCGTCGTCTGTACATTAGCGAAAACCGCTGCTCCGGTGGCTAGGAATGTTCAAAGACGGGGCAAACGCAACTTGCTTCTTATCGCTTTCTAGGTCCTAAGTGTAGGTGATACATTAGCTTGTCCCGAAGGCCTTCAGGGTTTACCGAGCGCAAGCTGAGGACTCCTCGCGTATGTGACAACACCGATACCTCATCTTGCTTTGAACCAGCTAACCTCCTTCGTTGGTGGTTTATTCATGTAACGTTGAATTTACAAGTCAGCCACGCGCATACGGCCGGCGTTTGTTGTCAGGGAACTGAGCTCTTTGCAGAACGCTTTGTGAAGCAGCCGCTTGCAATTGGCCTCATCTCTGATGTGTGGCTGTAAGCTGCTCATAAAAGAGAGTTGTGTGGAAATTGGTCACATTTTGCCAAATTAGGGTACAATGGAGAGCCATGGAGCAAGAATTTGACGAATACCACCATAGTGCAGAAGCAATTTCTGGAAAAATGTTCAGAGGTGAAATGGACAAGATTATGAGACCAATAGAGCCGATGAAGTGATGGGCGGATGAGTTTGGTTGAAAATGACTACAAGCACGCGTGACAACTAAACATGCACATTGGACAAAACGGCGATCGTCATTTGCCAGGAGTGTGTGAACTGCACTCATTACGCGAGAGGAAAAACCTATATCGTGAGCGCAATTGTGACCTTACCACGACCCTGGGATCCAGATTCTCAGTTCAGACCTTGGACACGTGAGACGACGAGGGAAAGGGTTTGAGAAGTTTTATGTTGGGGGTGCTGGGCACACGATAGCGACGCGCTAGCATGTGATCGTTCTTGGCAGTCATCCCTGCAGAGACATGAAACCCAGAGTATCGCTCGAGGTGAACGACTGCAACCCCATCTCTACATCGGAGCCGAAAAGCTACCAGGCGTGATTGTACTGCAAGGGTCGATCATGAATAATCTAGAAACCTGTTACATACAACCTGGCAATGCCACGCCTGCGGACCTGTCCAACTTTAACATTGTCAACCTCGTCAAGACGCCGCATAATACCCGCCTCTACAAAGAAGTCCAGAACCTCAAAAGGCTCGTCAACGAGCTCGTCGACTATCAGCTTGCGCATCCGAGAACCACGAACGCTGCAACACGCGAAGAGATCAATATTGAGAAACAAGCGAGGCGGGAAATCGAGAAGCGGGAGAAATACATTCGTGCGCAGCTGTCCATCATCAAATCTTTGTATCGGCAGAGTGTATTGAAAGTTCGCGAGGAGAAGGCCAAGACGTCAGACGATAGAGCGGTCAATGATGCGCTCATTCTGGGTTTGCACAATCTGAAGTATGAGGAGCAGTCGCTGAGGTCTGAGATTTCTGCTGCCGAGAATTACGAGTATGTGTATACCTTTAAAATGAGACCTACTACTAACATATGCTGGAGTCACAAGTATATGAAGCTCCCTCTTATCACAGTCAACGACTTCCTTGAGGAGTTCCCAGATCACCACAACTCGACTGAACACGGCCTTATGACTGCGCGCATCGAGCACGAACACCAAGTCCGTGTCAAGCTGGAAGAGCGGCGACAAGAGAAGCTCAAGCAGAAGCAAAAGCTGATTGCGGAAGTCAAGAAGGGCAAAGATGATCTGACCAAGCTTGACACTATGGTTGAGAAATTCATCGAAGCTGCGGAGCCTATCAAGAAAGTGCTTGCTACAGAGTAGGGTCTGTCTATGAATTCCCAGGTCTACATCACGCGCTGGTGGAGCTATGGCGCATCTCTTGGCGCACCAATGTTGATGACCTTGAGAGTATGCCAACGCTCGGGCACAGCCACCCATTGTAAGGAATACAGGGCCACCTTTGATCCCGTTACTGGCGACGCCAACTCGTCCTAACCTGCATTTCCAGTAGCCCATCTACATAAAGATACACGCGGCTATATCAGATTCAGAAGCAGCGGCTTGAAGAGTACATCAAACCGCAGCTTTCAACCTTTCTTAGCTTCCTTCCACCGCAATAGGCATATCATGGTGCCCCTTGGATAAGAACTCTTGAGAAGTCAACAAGTGAGAGTGTAGCGTCATATTTGAACACAAAGGAGAACAAATATTTTCAAGCCGGAATTTGGATCGATTCTCACTGAAGGCTCGAGAATGCGATACTCTCCACGAGGAACAAAGGAGGGTTTGGAGATGGCCAGCGGCTGCGAATGTGATTGTTTGATCATATCGGCACGGAGGATATGATTTTCATGCTTGGCGCCCTAGAATCAATCCAGGAGCATACATACAGCAACCAGTAATTTTGTTTGTTTGATTTAATGTTCTGTGTGTTGGAGAGAGTGAAGATGCCTTGATCTTGGCTGATGCCTGCTTTTGTGGGAGTGGGAGCCTAGCTTATCATGCATAATCTTAGCGTCACGGCATCCTTGAATCACGTCCCGCGCTCGCGTCCAGTCTCCAAGTCAATAGTTCCTTCCCTACAACCACCATGGCTTCGTTCCAGGGACGCGTGGAGGTGCTCAGCGCAAAGTCCCATTCGCTGTCCCCAGTGTCTCGGCATGGCCACAGAACAATGATCGTTTCGCAAGATGACTTGAGCACAAGCCAAGCCATCCACAGTCTTTTCGCCGCCGTCCCAGATCCTCATCATGGACGAGAGGAGTGTGCCCGAAAGCGACGCAAGTTAGAGCATGGAAGCACTACTAGAGCACAACCGCATGAGGTTGACGAAAACAAAAGCATAGTTCTAGCAAAGATTTTACTAGGTTTGGTTGGTGCATATGTCGTTTCGCCTGGAAGGCAATACTGACTTTGGCTCAGAGCATTCCCAATCTTTCGCAAACCCATGTAAACATAATATATCCCTCAAGTGGCTCGCATACTCCTATCACTGTATCACTGGAATCTTTCTGCAGAGCAGAATCAGACACGTTCCAGGTAACCCTTTGGAACACGTCTACCATCATTGGCATAGATGTTGTTGCCACGGCGCAGCCTACCTTACTGGACTCGATCACTCCGCACTTGCGTAACGCTGCAATGCTCGCGACTACACAACATGGAAAGAAGATTCGGCCCATCTCTCGAGCTGCCTTCTGTCACTGTCTGCTAATACCACCTCCATGTGGAGATACCACGTATAAACTGGATGTAGAGGTGCGCTGGACTCTGGGAATGTCTGTTGTGGAAGACACTAGTGTCAGGGCAAGCTACATGAAGGAGGACCTTAGACTTCTCTCGCGCTACTTTCGCGATGCGACCGCGCACACTGAGACGAAGTGGGCTCTTTCAGACTTTTACGCTTCTGTCTACGTCCCGCCGACGGACCTTGAGGTCTCAGCCCGGATCCAGCAAAGCTTAACAGAAACATCATTATATCCATTCCAGCAGAGAGCCGTGGATTGGCTGTTGCGCCGAGAGGGCGTCATGTTCTCTGCTTCAGGAACTTTGCAGCCTTTCGATTTGTCTGCACCACCGGCATCATTCAGGCAGACACAGGATGCGACAGGGAAACTGTGCCAAGTTAGTCAGCTCCGAGGCATGGTAGTGACGAATTTAAACCAAGCTTGCGGCGATACACTACAATCGCTGCGAGGCGGCATATTGGCAGAAGAAATGGGCTTGGGAAAGACGGTGGAGCTTATTGCACTCATGACTCACCACATACGAGACGTACCCGAGGACAAAGTTTATGATGATTACACAGGAGCCTACGTTAGGCCATCTGGCGCTACGCTCATCATCACCCCACCATCCATACTTGAGCAGTGGACAAGCGAGCTGTGTACCCATGCGCCTGAATTGAAAGTTTTCCATTACCAAGGTCTGCCTTCTCCATCTGCGCCAGAGAAAGACCACGCATCTGCAACGGTTGCGAATCTGATGCGATACGATGTAGTCTTAACGACCTATCAAGTCCTTTCAAGGGAGATTCACCATGCCATGCCCCCTCCAGATCGTTTATTTAGGCATGGCAAACGCCATGAACGGCGAACCAGCCCCCTTATGGGGATCTCATGGTGGAGGGTGTGCCTTGATGAGGCTCAGATGGTGGAGAGTGGCGTCAGCCAGGCTGCCACGGTAGCCAGGATCATTCCTCGTTGCAATGCCTGGGCTGTATCCGGTACACCACTCCGTAAAGACGTTCAGGATTTGCGAGGTCTTTTAGTCTTCCTTAGGTGCGATGCATTTACTAACAACAAGGCTGTTTGGGATCGCCTAGATAAAGCATCATTCAGCGCCATCTTCAATCAACTGGCACTGCGACACACCAAGGATACAATTCGTGAAGAGCTCCGCCTACCACCCCAGAAGCGTATCGTGATCACCGTGCCATTCACCGCGATTGAAGAGCAACACTACACCGAATTGATGCGCCAAATGAGCGATTCCTGTTGGCTGACGTCAGAAGGGCATCCAACAGAAGAAGGCCGCAATGCCAGTGATCCAGAGGTTATCGAGCGTATGCGAGAATGGCTCGTCAGGTTACGCCAAACGTGTCTTCATGCAAATGTTGGACGGAAGAACAGAAGAGCGTTAGGCGCAAAGAATGGAGCGCTACGAACCGTTCATGAAGTTCTTGAAGTCATGATCGAGCAAAGCGATTCTAATTGGAAGTCAGAAGCACGAGAGATGATAGTCAACCAGATCAAGCTGGGTCATATTAAGGCATATGCTGGCAGCGTCGATGACCGAGCACAGACTGCGTTGCCTCACTACGAGAAAGCTCTGGAAGAGGCGAGAGCATACGTACAAATGTGTAGAAAAGAGCTCATGTTGGAGCGACAGAAGCTGGGTAAGTGTTCCGCGATGCATGATGTTATGTCCGCAATAGAGCCTCAGGAGAGCGACAAAGACACACCAGAAGGCGAAAACCTGGGCCGCATTCCGGTCCTCCGCAAATCCTTACGCTCCTTTCTTGAGCTCGAGCATACCTGCTGTTTCTTTATCGCTACAACATACCATCAAATAAAGGAGAATGAGTTATTTACCACGCCCGGTTCAGAAGACTTTTACCGCTTGGAAAAACTGGAGACGGATTGGTATGACAAAGCCAAAGCGGTTCGACGCGAGCTACTTAGAGAATCTAAGCACAGAGCCCAACAGCAGATGACCAAAGTCAGATCAAAGAAGCCGTGCCATCAGATTCCTGAGATCGATGATCTCCCAGGCCTGGGCGGTATTGAGGCACACAAAATTCTTAGCACAATGGATAACATCAGCGATTTCCTCAATGCGCAGGCGGAACAAATTCACAATTGGCGAATGAAAATAGTCGACATTCTTCTGATGCGCTTAGTGGATGATGATGACGACCAAGAAACTACGGGTGAAGAATACGACGAGTCACTAAAAGCTCAAGACGAGCTGTACATTTATATCATGGGTCTCAGGACCCTTGTGGCCGATCGCAATTCTGCTGTACATGGTCTACACGATACTCTGGTGGAGCATGAGCTGAAGGCTGCCGAGAAGCAAGCACAGAAGAAAGAGGATGACGCTGGAGGGCGTGGACATGCGCCTGAGCTTGTAATCGAAGTCGCAAACACGCGACGTAAGCTGCAGACCTTGCTTGAAGGCGGGTCCTTGAAAGGTGTCGTGTCCGGTGTGCGTTCTCTGATCACGGCGCTGCAGTGGAGGACTGATGGTGGTGACGACCGTGCTGCAGCTGAATTGAACGTTGTGCAGAAGCACTTCACAAGGATCCAGACCGTTACTAGTCAACAGGCCAAGGCTATCACAGAACTTGAGAAGGAGCAGGAAATGTTCCGCGGCACGATGAATCAACGCTTGGAATACTACCGGCAGTTTCAACACATATCTGACACTGTGTCAAAGTGGAAAGAACAGCTCGACGAGACATTTGACGAGCGTGAGTTTGCCAAGTACAACACGCTACGAGAGAAAAAGAAGGAAGCTGTTTCTGGCCTAAAAACAAAGTACACATACTTGACACACCTACGCAATGAGAACCAAAAAGATGCGAAAGCCGAGTGTATCATTTGTCAAGATGCGATCGAGATTGGCGTTCTTACAACATGCGGGCATAAATATTGCAAGGAATGCATTAATACTTGGTGGCACCAGCATCGGACTTGCCCACTGTGCAAACAAAAACTTGGTTCGTCGGACTTCAAAGATATTAGTTTCAAGCCCAGCGAAGTAAAAGTGCAAGAAGAAACACATGAAGCAGTGAGCCCAACGCAAGTTTCTACGCCAAGTTCATCTTTGAACACATCTATCTACTCCGATATCAGTGACTCCACGATGAAGGAGATCAAAATGATTGATCTGGACGGGTCATACGGCACTAAGATCGATATGATTGCGCGACATCTCATCTGGATCCGCAACAACGACCCGGGCGCGAAGTCGGTTGTCTTCTCGCAGTTTGGCGACTTTCTCGAAGTCCTACGTGAAGCACTTAAGAAGTGGAAGATTGGTGCCAGCGGTATCACAGATAAAGACGGCATCGCGAGGTTCAGATCACATGCTGCCATTGAATGTTTCTTGCTGGATGCAAAGTCAGACTCGTCAGGGTTGAATCTTGTGAATGCAACGTATGTATTTCTTTGTGAACCGCTCATCAATCCCGCCATCGAGCTGCAAGCCATCGCACGAGTTCACAGAATTGGCCAACAGCGTCCTACAACAGTGTTCATGTATCTCATTAGTGATACGATTGAGGAAGCCATCTACGATATCTCGGTTGCCCGCCGATTGGAACATATCGGTAGATCTGGAACCATGGAATCTCGATCTGGATCAGCGATGCTCATGTTGCAGGAGGAGACCCTGGATGCAGCGAATTCCGCCGAGTTGCAGGCGACGCCACTGAAGCAGCTGCTTCGTAAGAAAGGTGATGGTGAGATTGTACAGGCTGGTGATTTATGGAGGTGTTTGTTTGGAAAACAGAGAAAATTACTCAGGCCAGTACTTGATCTGGAAGTTGGGCGACATCTAAGAGTTGAAGCAGCTGATGATCGACGAGCTGCGACAATGGCGGCAGAGGCCAGGTTCTGAAACGCACAGAAGGCAACGTCAGGCTATATGACATCTGGTCGGATAGTGGTGGTTTCGAACAACCGGGGTGTCTCTAGTGCAGAGCAAGGCAAATGGTAGCTTATCACAAAGTCATATACCCCAAATAGATTCATCATAGTCCAAACTGAATTGAAAAAAAAGCAAGAAAGTGTAATAATTAGAGTTGAATGTATTAACAGTGACACATTGAATGATGCTAGCGAGTGTGGCCCGCCTGGGGTATCATGTAATGCAAGGCTCCATGGCCCAGCGCGCGCGCAAAATCTGAGTAGCCTAAAAACATCAAACGCCTACGCTAAGTACGAAACCAGAGATAAAAAAAATATGAACAGATTCAAGCCGCCAAAATACAAAGCCCCAGCTGTGTCTCAATGCGCTGCTCTACTTCTGGCCTGGCACTTTCCAATTTCTTACTTCCTGTCGTCCATCATCATCAAAACCGGCCCTTTCCATTAGTTTTGTGAACGTTGTATTACTACTATCCGTCGTTAATCGGTTCTCTCGCATACCCAGGGCCCTCGGTGGCTCGAGAAAACTCGGTGCCGGCATCAAAACATCGATTGTTTCTTGGCTGCCGCTGCGTGTGGGTTGTGGACGGTGGGAGCGGCCATGAGAATGTCGATGGGAGGATTGCTTGGAGTGTTTGCGGCGAGGAGCATGTTTAGGAGGGGGGGTAGTGTATGGATCGATGTTAGAGTTCCCAGTAGCGCGAACGGCTGGTGGTAGAGGCGCTGGGTTGGAAGGGAGGCCTGTTGTGAACCCAAAGTTCAGTTTTGGAGTACGATCCCACATGCTCTTTATCCTTGGTGTTATTCCTCCTCCGCCATTGCCCGTTCCTTTCATTCCACGAACGATTTTATCTGTCGAATTCGGCGAGGGTTGAGCAGACTGCGAACCTCGTCTTATAAAATCCGTCCTTGCAGCGTGCTCTGGATCGTAGATGGGATCACTGATCTGCCGTGCTACATGCCCAAAATCTCCCGAGTACCGCTCTTTGGTCTGGGATTCGCGACGTTTGTTGATCACCCAGATGAGACCTATGGTGCCGAGTGCCCCAATCACGATACCAGGGAAGAATCCGGCAGCGAAGGAGCGGCCGTCAAACCCTTGCGAGGTCTGAATGGGTGCTGCTGCAGGGCAATTGGAGGTCTGAGATGCTGATGCAGGGTTTGTGGCTGATGCCGTTGATCCGGCCGTTGAAGTGGGTGAAGGTGATGGTAAGTCTTTCGAACACATGCCAGATTTGCATGTGTAGCCAAGCGGACAGCATTTCTCACCGCATCTAGGGAGCTCCACGCCATTGGTCTCGGAGAGATGCATCTGATTGTCTGGATGTAAAGTGGCGTTCAGTTGGGTGGCATCGCAGGTAATGGGCTGGATGAAAGCGCAGTCTGAGCCGGAAGGGCAGCAGATGACTGATTGAACAGAGGCGCTGTTAAGGGACATGCAGGTTGTGTCCTTTGGACAGCAGAAAGAAGAGGGGAAGCTGGTTCCACATTGCTGCAGATTGGCGATTCCTCCACATGTGGATGCTTGCCGGGGGAAGATGCTTGCTGCGTGTGTAAATGGGATTGCGAAGACGAAAAGGGAGAAGACGGATAACCTCGAGAGCCTGGGGAGCGATGTTGCTGGGGCCATTCTCGGGACGATGGGCTGGCTTGAATGGAGGTCGACGAAATGTTGTTTCTCGACGGGCCGGACCAGCAGAGGTGGAGATTAACGGGAAGGAAACAGAGAATTAGGAAGCGAAAGGTCAGAGACGCGTGAAACAGAAACACATTGTATATCTATCTACCAGAACTAGAACTGGGCCGGCACCCGACAGGCGCAAGTGACAAGTGACGCTCGCCATGTGGTGTTTGGGCAGCTCTGCCCATGGGCCGAGAATAGAGCTATCGAGGCGCCGACTGGATTGTGGCAGGTCCATGGACGCCGTACGCTTGGGCTAGCGGGTAGCAGTGGCCTCTGACTCCTGTGCTTGTGTGGCTCTGCTTTTGCGAGCAGTCGAGTGGATGAAACATGGAGCTGGCGCTTGTGGGTTTGGAAGGGCCGTGAGGGTCGCGAGGCAGCGCGCCGTGATTGGGCTGCGCCGATTAGCGCCATGTCGACTTGCTGGGAAAAAAAGGCCACGCCTGGCGAGGAGAGTCGACCTTGTCTCGACGTGCACTTTGACGCATTGCGACCAAGCAGAAGACATGCTGATGCTCCGCAGCCTGGCCCGGCGGCCAACTGCCCTCCAGGCGGTAGCTGGGACGCCGACCGGGAACGCGACGCTGGCCCAGAGAATGCCGTCCATGGCGCGCAGCCTGTACTCAGTCCCCACGCTTGCCAACCACGTCGAGCTGCAGCACAATGGCGTGCCGGGCCTGCTCACGCCCAAGGGCTTCCAGCTCGCCTACACAGACTACCAGCAGCACATGGTGGACGAGCTGAACGAGTCGACAGCCGGTACAGCGCCCCAGGCCCCTCCAGCCGCGACGAGGACGAGCAGTGACTGACGTGCTGCTATGTAGGCACTCCTTTCGAGAACCAGGACGCAAAGTCGCTGGTCCTTGAGTTCGCCCGCGACCCGACCAAGGCCTATGCCTTCAACATTGCCAGCATGGCCTTCAACAACCACTTCTTCTTCCGCGGCCTCAACGCAAACCCCGACGTGCCGTCGCAGCCGTCAAGCGACTTGGAAATACAGATCAAGAAGGACTTCTCGTCAAAGGACACGCTCCGCGAAACGTTCCTGGCCACTGCCGAAGCCATGTTCGGTCCTGGCTTCGTCTGGCTTGTGCAGACAAACGACACCCAGTTCGGCAGTCTCCGCATACTCCCTACATATCTCGCCGGCTCGCCGCTGTCGGGCGCACACTACAGACGGCAATCGCATGATCTCAACACGCACAATGCAGACTCGTACCAAGCGCTGAACAAGGTTGGTACCTTTGGGGCGGCGGCGAAGCAGAACACCGGGCCCAAGAAGCCGCTTGGTGGTGTGGACGTGGTGCCGCTGCTATGCGTAAATACATGGGAGCATGTGTGGCTGCATGACTACGGGATTAGAGGGAAGAGGCAGTTCCTTGAGGCGTGGTGGGATAAGATTGATTGGGACATGGTGAGGCAGAATACAACCTTGTCACCTAGACAAAGTCAGGGTTCGAGGCAGTTCCACTTTGAGTAGGGATGAAGCATGGTGCATGTTATGTAAAAACACGTGTATATCAGACATGGGTTCGGTACGGATTGCATTGACAGGTGTTGGGTATATCGACTATAGCTATCTGTACCAACAAGACACAAGATATTGTACCAAGACTTACACGCTCTGTCTGATCAGTCTTTGGAAGAACCCTAGCCATGATGTATCTGGACATGGTGCCGGGCGCCTCTGGAGCCTGTCCAACTACGTACAAAGCAGTACGACCACCAAGGGACGTACCAGCTGGAGGTTGGCTATCGACCCTTTTGAAATGGTCAGAGAAAAGTAAACATCTGCATAGAGATTGCACCTTTTGACTGCAGAACACTTTCGGCGAATTCATGTAGGATACGCGATCAGCCCTGTTTATAGAGTAGGGTGGTCCTCACGTGCCCAGCTCTGTGTCGTGATGCCATCATCTGCCATGGAAGTGCTACCTTCAAATGCTCACCGGAATCGCCACACGCTACCCATCTACACGGCCGACATGGAACAAGGTACAAGGCTCAAGGCAGAATCACCTACAGAATCACGGGCGTTTGTCAGCTTGAGCCTCACAAACCCGTCATGTGTCCAATTGCGCCCGCATATCCGGCGTCCTGTGTGCCACACCCTTGGCGCTGTACTGGTGTCTATTCAACGATACTCACCGGGATTTTGTGCTCACTGGAAAAGAATCGTGCGGCTTAGCCAAACATTGCAGCGAGACCAATAGATAAGCCAGGTCGTTGGGGCCAGTGTAGGCATCAACATAGAAACCCAGTGCATTTGGCTCACAAACTAATACGCAGCACAGCCTCCACCTCACATAGCATGCACGCATTTTTGCCGAACTGCAGTACGATCTCCTTGTCTTCAACAGTTCGCCTTGATGCATGCAGATCGCTGCCTTCGTCCCAGCCTCAGACCAATCGTCGTCGCCCCAACCTCCGCATCCAGAATCCCGGTCAACGAAGGCCTGCATGACTGGAGGCTATGACCTCAGAACGCAGCGCAGGCCTCACTCACATCGAAAGATTTGAACGCTTCCCCGCAAATATTCCTCTCCCCACCCTGATTCCTTCTGGCCAGGTCTTCGGAATTTCTTGTGAGCTGGAATGATGGCAGTGCTCGCAACGATATTGCCTGTGGTTTCGAGGAGCTCTAGTCTCGCATATAATCTTTATCGAAGCGGTGCCGAATCCCAGGAGAGCGTTAAGGACTTTATCACGATCGCAAGTGTTATCAATGAATTTGCTTCGATACTGAAGCAGGTGGGGACTATCATCAAGGAAGATGACAGATTGCCATCACACGAAGTATGTTCCCCACAAACACGGCAAACCGATACACAGAATACCCTAAGGTTTCTTTGATACAAAGGCTTTGTAAAATCTATCGAGGACTGTTTCAAGAATTTCTTGAAATCTATACGTTCGTTGAAGAGATCTCTCTATTTCTAAATTAGCGGATGGGAATGGTCATCCTTATTATGCGCCTTTGCTCCCACTTTACTAACACATCTCTAGGCTATCGAAACATTGGAAGACATAGTCGATCAATCCCAGGCTATCCTAGCGGATGTCGAAGCTATCGCTTTTTTTCGCGATGACTCGCAACATACCAGGAACGTTAATGGTCGCTTGGATAGCAAGTACTCACAAGAGAAATCGACCGTGACAAAGCTGGCATACCTCGCAACTCATCTTGGTGCCTTGAGAATGACACTTTCCGTGTTGCTTCAGACTCTGTATACAGCACAGAGTATTATTTGGTCAAGGTAAGGCAATTCCAAAGTACTTGTTGTAACTGGTGTCTACAAAACCTTTGGACGTATCATTCCAATTCGCGCCAATAGATTGAGCAAGATTGTACCACGAGGAAGGTGTTTGGCCAATAGACACCTCCACTCGTAATACTGTTACTAGAGCATACGTCACACGTCCTCGAATTGACATTAGTGCAGACTTCGTCCGACAATATCGCCACAACAGGCCGCTACAGCCGTAGCGAACGAACAAGTTCAGCTCGAGGCACTTATAATCGAACAGCAGATGTCGATCTTGACTTGCTCGATGGTCTTTAAGGGCACTTTACGAAACGACAATCGGCTGTTGATGGAGGCGGATAGCTCCCAGAGCCTGATCGCTACACATCGAGGA
Source organism: Pyrenochaeta sp. MPI-SDFR-AT-0127 (assembly GCA_020747015.1). NCBI lineage: Eukaryota > Fungi > Ascomycota > Dothideomycetes > Pleosporales > Cucurbitariaceae > Pyrenochaeta > Pyrenochaeta sp. MPI-SDFR-AT-0127. The sequence goes on along the minus strand of JAGTJM010000060.1, from coordinate 106,824 downwards.
GATACAACAAATCCTGGTAGTCTATTCCGATATCAAGTGGAATACATAGCAAATTTGGACACATCAGAATCAACAAAAGCTGATCAATTACGAGCTGTATGCGACATTGCTTCTTCGCAATCTGAGCGCCTACTGGAGAGATGGACGAGGCTGCCCCAGTTCGATGACCGTCTTAGAGATGCAGAACGAGAAATTCAAAAGCAGAAACAAGAGAACCAACAGGCTACAGTAGAGTCTGACAGTGAAGACGAGCATGGTTTGAGGAGAGGACTGGCTGGCAATGGTGCAAGAGTGACATCGAAGAGACCTGAAAGTGTACAACCACTGTTCAGCGATGCGCACAGTCTACCAATTCCTGTACCAGGAAAGCAGTGTAGACCAACGGCGCCGTTGTCTCCCGCAGCATCTCCTAGAAACTCACGAAGTAGCTTTTCTGCATCTATCAATGAACAGTACTCGCCGACTTCTCCTCGCTCAAGTAATCCCGGTCCTCCAGTCAAGGCAACAGCTGCAATGGAGGCTAAGGAGGAAGATGGTGATTCAGATCTTGAGATCCCCTGGACTCTATGGACTGGGAAGTATTACTGGGAGCACATTGACGCTAAGCTGGTGAAGACCAATGACGAACAACGACCTCCCATTGTGTCTCGAAATCGGAGCAGCTGGACTGAGATAATGGCAAGTTGGGTATGTAAAGAAGCCATTGCAGAAGCAGGTTTTGAATTCACGCAAGTGCAAAAGGATATGAACGATAGCAGGCGGACGACGTTTGAGACCTGCTTTCACATCAAACAAGCACTGCAATTTTACCAAGTCAAACATCTTGTTGAGCGAACAGTGGAAATCTATCGGAAGACAGCGCCATCAGCTCCACTACCGCAAGTAAGAGGAATGCCTTATAAGCAGTCACCCTCATCACCACCCAGGAACTTGAAGATGAATGGGCCTGATCGCGACCGAACGCCGATGGCTCGCAAAACACATGCGCCACTTGACCGCTCCATGAGCTCCATGCCAATAAATTCCTATCCACCACCGCCGCTGGATCGCTCTTTGTCCTTGCCAGGGCCCGGGCCCGGGCTACGCCCACCACCACCGCCACCACAACACTTGCATGCAATTCCCTATGCCCCCACCTTGCAGATACCAATACCTTCGGGGTCAATAGCGCCACCACCTCCGCCGCGTGCTCAGTCTCCACACTCACCTTATGCTCAGGCTGGCCTATACTCAGCACAAACCATGGGTAATAGCTTCCAACAATTTGGCTACGCGTCGATGCCGCAATACAATCAATCCACTTGGAGCACTGCTGCTCTTCCATTGCATACTCACGCACAGGTCGGTCACTCTAGCCCCCATTCACCTCTTCGCCAATCGTTTCGGAAATCATCAATGAACAGCAAGTATGATGATACTACTACATCAGATTCTGAAAGTGGAGAGAGGGAAAGATCGAGGAGGCATAGGTCGAAGTCGAGGAATAGACATGCTTCAAGCAAGAAGAAGAGCCGCCATGGGACTAGTAAAGCAGTGGGGACTCTTATGGGAGTCGGAGGATTGACAGCACTTTTGGATGGGTTGAGTGGGCTTTAGCAAGTTCAAGCTGGAGCAAGTACAGCAACGCTACAAGGTGTTATCCTGCATCTATGAGCGACACGTTTCTATATTTGACGTGGAAGGGCGCTTGGATGATTGAAGACGATTAAATAGACAATGTAAGATCATGACCAGACTGGAACAGTCTTTGACGTCCAGCAAATTGAATTGATGCCCCAAAGGTGAGTTCAAGTGGGCAGCTTGTATGAAAGTTCCTATCCGTAAAATATCCTCAATGAGGGTTCTATACCACTCATGATCCAAACGCCTTTTGCTATGCATGTTGTCCGATCCATGTTCTTCCCCCTCGCCCCCGCCTTTTTATTTTCACCCTGCTCCTTGGTTCAATTTCATCTGCTATCAGGCACATCGGGCAACCTTTCAATAACGTATTTTCCCTTTGCCACCGAGACAATGGGCACACCTGGAATTTTCCTAATCCGCCGCTTCAAATCCCTGTCGTTTGTCGCTACAAGATATATTCTGTGCTTCATGACCCTCTCGACAATACAGTCATCGGCATAGGTGCCCTTGTGGTCGCACTTTAGTCGTTCCCAGCGCTCGTCTCGAGCAATTCTCAGAGCGATTCGATATTTTGGGCCCAGTTTTTCCAGCTCGGCCATTACGCAGGTTGTTATTATGGGCGTGGCCTTTGCGTATAAGAGATCCATGAGGGCCTTGTCAAGCTCCAGCTTTCCATGAACGGTGTGGGAGAGAAAATTGGTGTCAACGAGGACCGAGTAGGGGGGCCCGAGGGCAGTATTTGCTTGGAAGAAGAGGGCCGAGGAGACTTGAGGGCTGAGAGAGGTGTTAGCTACATGGATTAAATCATGGGCCGTGTGCGCCACGTACATTTCTCGCTTTGCCTGGTTCTGCTCTTCCTTCTTTTTGGCCTCTACTTCTCCGGCCATCTGGTTCTTTTTTCTGCAGGGCGCTGTCAGTGTATGTGTGGCAGAAGGGCGGGGCGCAAAGTCGCATACAGTCGGGCATCGCGTTGGCCTGGGAGCAAGGTCAGCAAGGCCAGCCAGGCATGCAGGAGGTGCAAAAGGCGTACCAATGAGCCTCTTCATCTGCCCAAACTTGCGCGTTCTCTTCTGGACACCCATGATTGCGGTGTGGTGTCGGAGCAGGCGCAACGGTACGGGCTTCAAAAAGAGCAGCCAACTTTTTGGTGGAGCACGCATTGGACCGCGCCAAGATTCCGACAAGGTGCCGACGCTAGCAACCGACGCCTCAGCAAGGCCTTTGCGCAGGTCCCGAAATAGCAGCAGAATAGAAGCAGCAGCAGAATGCAGTAGGAGAAGCAGGAGCAATACACATTCGACGCAGAGTCAGTTTCCCGTACGATTGTTATTTTCCCTCTTTCCCGTGGGTTTGTCTCTTGTTGGCCCTCCGTCACAGCTTGCAACGACGTGTACACTGCAACGCGCCATCACGACTCGCCCTGCTAACTGTTCATCTACCGGTGCTCTTTTGCCCATTCCATTCGCTAGGGCGCCCCGTGCCAAACACCCAAGCGAACCAGGCCGCTCAGGCTCTGCTTTGCCCCAGCAGATCCTCGACACTCGGCCCCTGCAGCATCCCACCCCATCCTCCATCAACAACCACTTCCCCGACAGGACCCTTTCTCCGCCTTTCGTCTGCCTGTCGTTCGTGTCACGCTCATTCACTTCACTTCTCCACCCCCCACCACATCGACACCGCTTGCAGCGCGCTTCTGCCCTCGTTCCTGGCGCGCTTCATTCTTCGGCCATCGACTCCTGAGACACGTCAACCAGCTGCAGAGGCCCCCCCTACTCAGACTACATCCTCACATCCCCACTCTCGCTCACATTGTTTGCCATGCGACCCTCAATAGGCCTTGTGGGCTTGTTGCTCGCCGTCGCCCCTTGCGTCCTCGCACAAGACAACAACCTGCCAAACTTGTCCTCTCTCTCTCAGCCCGACGGGCAAGGAGAGCAATCAGCAACAAGCGCACCCCCAGCGACATCCGCCAGACCACAACAGTCAAGCGCCCGACAGTCAGCGCAGACGCAGACGGACCGCCCTCAGTCGAGCAACCCTCCAGCCACTTCTGCCGCCAACAGCCCGACCACCAACAATGTCTTCCCCACCGTCACCCAAGGAAACGGTATCCACCTCTCAGGCCTCCCCACCCTTGCCGGTGTCGGTATTCCCGACCAGAAAGTTCCAGACACGGCTGCAGCGCCGTTTATGCAAAAGTCCGATCTTCCCGACGGAACCGTCTTCATCTGCGTCGGCGCCATACTCGCCTTCTTCGGTGCTGCAGTGCTCGCATGGCGCGGCCTCGTTGCCTGGTCGTTGCATCGTTCTGTCAAGCGCGCAGCTACCGCTCAAAACCTAGCCGATATCAAGGCCATGTCCGCTGTGCCCGGAAAGAAGCGCGGCATGTACAATGTCGTTGGTGCAAACTCCACCATGTCTCTGGACCACCTGGCTGCTGCGCCTATTGGTAGTTCCAAGGGCGTGAAACCATTCGCACAAGCCCCTGGCGGCACCCCTCCCAGGTCACAGTCATCGCTCTTCTTCTCTCCTACTGCCGGCGGAGCCACTGGTCTGCGAGATTCCGTAGCGAACCGCTCCTCAAGCTATCTCCCTGCTGGCTACTATGCGTCTGGCAATGCTGCACCCGCTGCCGGGTCACCCATGACACATGTCGGCGGACATGGACAGAATCTTTCAGTGAACTCTCTGGCCACCCCAGGAAACCGCTTCAGCGCAAGGTCCGGAGTATCGCCACCGCACTCTCCCTCTCTCCCACCGTCTCGGGGATACGATCGTGCTCCTCCCTCGCGAGATGGCCTGTCGGTCTACAACCGTAACAGCGTCGCAACTCTGGGCACTCCTGGCAACACAAGGAGTGGCGTGTACGGCCAAGGTCACGATGACATGAGCCAACTGTCACTAAATGTACCCGGGGGAACGAGCGTAGCTGGTGGACGCGCACCGAGCGCCTATCTCGAGGATTTGTTCGAAAACCATGGCAGTGGTCCGCGAGAGAGGTTCTAGAAAGACCTTGAGCAGCAATCTCCGAAGCAAAGCGCGTCGAGCGTTGGCAGCCTTTTCAGAAGGATATCAAACGTGTATGGTTTTGTTTGTGCAGTCGGGTTGGAGCGTGCAAAAACAACAGCTGTATTCCATGGGTTGGCGACGAGGAAGCCTTCTTTGCTGGGGAGGATGAGGAGGAAGAGGGAGAAGGATTGGCCCTCGGACAGACAGACATCTTATCACGCTCTGCGAGATTAGCCGTTATTTTGGTTACCCTTGCGCAACGTACTGATACCTGTGTCAAGGTATCCTGCATGAGCGGGTATGCAGGTTGTTTTCGTCGACTTGTATTTTGTGGCACCTTTTCCTTGGGTACTGAGCCTTCAGCGCCATTTCGTTCGTTTTCGCTGTACATCACAACGAGCAGCCATTATCTTACATTTCTTTTTATTCCCTGATAGTATTGTTATTGGATTGGCGATTGGCGTTCCGAGGCGATTAGATCCGGGATTCGCATTTCAAGGTGCACGTTAGAAGCCGGATGAAAGAAAAGGTGTGAATAGTGGAATTGTAATGACAGTGTATAGTGTAAAAGATAAGCCGGAAGAATTAGGCCACCATGTGTTTGGTTTAGTTCAATTATGGTTGTTCAGTTTGTGGTTTGAATGCGAACCCACCGTTGGGGTAGCGTGCAGCAGACGATGTGACAAGAAAAATTGTTGCATGCAAGTGCCAAAAAAACAAACAAACAAACACCGTTCCTATGCGTAGCTTGCTTTTGTCGTCTACAAGTCTATCCTACATGTGTGCGTGCCGAAATCAAACTACCTTTTTTGGTTCTAATACTCCCAGGTAACAAAGTGAAGATCCCCCCAAGCTCCTGACGCAAAGGGCAGACTACCTGGCATTCCTGGCTTTGGCCTTGCGTTTCCTGGCCTCGCCATTGAGGTTTGGTGCGGTAGCTGACTGGATAGCAGCCTCATCTTCAGGGAGACCAGATGACTCGATTAGGGGTTCCTCAATGAGCTCCTTCTTGCCTAGAACGCGTCCAACTGATTGATTGTAGGCATATTTGGGGAGCTTGAAGAGGAGTGTGTCGTAGATGGTGGGCTTGGATTCTTCATCAGGCTGTTTGCTGTTAGTCTGTGCACAATTCATCTACATGCCATGTGTACTTACGTCAAGCAAGAACTCTCCCTTGACGCCATCCTCAGTCTCCTCCTCCAGGAAGACATTGCCAACCGAGTCAACAATGAGAACCTTGCCATTCTCTGCAACAATGCGCTTCTTGGCTCCCTGGGGACCCGAGATAAGTTCTGCTTCTACTGGAGTGCTGATGCCATCAATTCGAGCCTTCCTTGCTGCCTGCACCTTCTTTCCCTTCTTTTGTTCTTTCTCCATGGCGCGCTTCTCACGACGGTTTCTTGGGACCATTTCGTCGGGGGTGTCTTCTGGAGAGTCATTGCTGTCAAACTGCTGGCTGTTCACCGGGGTGGGAGCAGCATCGACGCCTGGGATACCCTGAATGGCCGTCTCATCACCCCAAGCAGTCTTGCGCGCATGTCGAATGTACCTCTCCACAAACTCTCTGCGGCGTCTCCATCCCATGAGGAGGGCAAAGTAGTGGAAGCCTCCGCCCATGACAACAAGCAGGCCAAGTACAACGGAGCCAAGACCAGGGCGGAAGCGCTCATAGTAGTAGCCAGTTCCCCTCCAAGCAGGGAAGCCGTTGCGCAGGAAGTGATCGTAACGCTCTCGCTCGGAGCCTTTGAGGATGTTGGCGACAACAGACAGTCTCTGGTAGCCGGACGTGACCTTCTTCATGTGGGCGTCAATCTCCTTCTTGGAGGGGCCCTTGGAGACCTTGACGCCGGGCGTCTTGCCCTTCTTCTTGCTGTTCTTCGCATAGTTTGCGACAAAGACCTGGCGGGCCTTGTCGGGGTGGAGTTCGCGCGACTTCTTGCGGTAGGCTTTTGTCAATTCGTCCTGCGATGCGCCGGGCTTGACACCGAGCAGATCGTAGAAGGTGATGTTTGCGCCCTCGGCAGCGGCGACTTCATCACGGAGGCGGAAGATTTCGTGGTCTGCACAGTCAGGTCAGAAGAGGTCAGAGCAGGTCAGAACAGGCCAGCTAAGCTCGCAGCCCTAGCTGGATGCGGCCGCGTGGGGATAAGCCATTGGTATTACGCACCCTCTTTTGTCCAGGCAGCGGCGAAAGCTGCAAAGAGACACAGGACCAATGCGACGAGGGCGTGAGACCTCATGGCTGGGGGAGGGGGAGGGATGTGGAGTGGCGGGAAAGGTCAACAGCAGGTAGTGCGGTGCAGCACCAGGAGCACAATGGAACGTGGCCCAATCGGTCTTGCCTTGTATAGGCGGGTGGTGATGGGGAAAGGGGGAGGGGGGTTGGGTTGGACAGGATAAGATACGGGCTTAAGAGATCAAAGATGCCAGTTCTCGTCCCTCTCTGCCCCTGTATCCTCGACGAAACTCCTTCGGTCCAAAAAAAAATAACATCCGTCCAAAGGTGTCCTCTCGCGGCGCCGGCATGTGAGGCTCGGCTAGGGCGCTGACGGAGCGCTCTGTGGCTTGGGCGAGCGAGATTCGCGGCAGGGGCCAACAAAAGTCGTCTCTCCCCCGGTAACCACCAAACTGCTGCCTCTATCCGCACACTCGTCTCTCCCTTTCCCGTCTAATCGCTTACTCCCTCCCTCTCCCTCTCTCTCCACAGCAGCCGCGTCAGCGCCTTCGTCTCCCTCGCAACCTGTGCGATTCTCTGTAAGGCAGCCACTTTTGCTATAATGTTTTGCGTCCTGCTCCCAGCCCAAGAGGCCACATGTCCCTAGCAGCTCGACCCGTCTTCCTCCTCCTCCTCCACCACGCTCAACAGCTGACCATGAACTCCAACCCAGATCTCGAAGCACAGCAGCAGTCTCTCCTACCTTCTGACGAGCCCCAGCAAGCCTTCCCGCCCGTCGGCCACTTCTCTGCCGCCATGTCACGCTTCAGCATACCCATCGACGCCCTGACGTCCCGCATGAACCTCTCCGGCCGCTTCGACGGCCTGCGCTCGACGTCTGTCTCCTCGCGCTTCGCCAACCTGCGGCCCATCTCCGAGTTCCTCGATGTCAAGCGTGTCTCCAAGCCCGCCAACTTTGGCGAGGTTCAAAGCAGAGTCAACTACAACCTTGGCTACTTTTCCAGCAACTACGCCGCTGTCTTCGTCATGCTCAGCATCTACAGCTTGCTCACAAACCTGCTCCTCCTCTTCGTTATCTGCTTCGTTGTCGGCGGCATGTTCGGCATCGGCAAGCTTGAGGGCAACGACCTTCAACTCGCCAGCTGGCGCGCCACCACTTCTCAGCTCTATGCTACGCTCTTCATCATTGCCATCCCTCTTGGCCTGTGGGCCTCGCCTTTTGGCACTGTTCTCTGGCTGATTGGAGCCTCTGGCGTCACCGTCCTAGGACATGCCGCATTCATGGACAAGCCCATCGAGTCAGCTTTTTCCGAGGAGGCGGTCTAGATGGTCGGCCGCGAACTCCTTACACTTCTATGCCCCACTGGGGAAGACCACCAGGGGGAGCCACAGGTGTGGGGAGATACTACGAGGGGATGGAGGGTGACGTGCACCGGTTCCAGGAACTGGACACCGACGATGAAAAGAACGGCGTTTTACTAGATCAAGGAACTCGACAGCTTTCCAACAGTGGCAATTTTAATCCAGATGAGCTCTACTTCAACGACATGGACATTGGGGCGTGGGAAAGGAGAGCATCCGCTTTCGACGGCATGACCTACGCGCCTGACCATGACAACCAAGATGAAGACGAGGGCTACTTTGACGACACAGGCGAGGTTATGACACACGCTGAATATGAAGAAGTCCTATTTCGACGCGTCATCGACAAGATTCGGATAGCAAGAGCTGCCGGCAATGCAGATGTTGAATTGAGCCCAGAAGAACTGGACGCCTACCAGTCCAAACTCCATGGTACGAAGGTGCCTGCAGCGCGCCTTCAGTCACAATATCGGCACTCCGATGCCTCAATTGTAAATGATGCTGCAAGCGTCATGACATCGAGTCGATCCGGCAATGCGGCTTCAGGCAATTCAAGGGCGAAGAAAAGCCAGCGCACTTCGTTCTTCGGATCCAAGCCCAAGAAAGAGAAGCCAAGCAGCCGTAAACGAACCTCGACGGCGTCAAGCGTGTCGAGTCATGTACCGCCTGGCTTCGTTGTCCCTGGCCCTGATGGCCAGCCAGTATATACGCCGATCAATGCATACCAGGGTAATCAGGCGCGTGATCCTGGACATCCATCTCAATCAATGTCTCAATCAGCTCTGCACACCAGTCATCAAACTCCTACTCCTCCGCGTGTCACTCCTGCAAGAGAGATTCTTGGAGCATTTCCTGGCTCTGAACACACGTACCGACCAGCAACGCCTCCACGGCAGGGACGCCAAGCTTCATCTAGACAGCCTTCACAAGGACATGAGCAGCCGCCCGTTAGCCGTACTCGCTCATCATCTATACAGTCTGCCAGGTTCATCCCATTCCCTATAGAGCCGTACCAATATCACACCTTCAGTCCATCCTCGTCACCCACTTCGCCTCAACCTCAGTATGCTCGACGAGTGAGCTCAGGTCCTTCCGAAGCCAGCTATACGGCAATGCCACGCCGCGTTCCAATTTCCCCTGCAGCGCCTGTGCAGGTTCAACGCGCAGTGCCCGTCGCGATTGTTCAAGATAGCCAGCCAGATCCTACTGTGACGGCCCAAGTATTTGGCTCAATGGCTGGAGCAACAGCAACGGTCGAAGCCCAGGAGATTGACGAGGTCGTCAGGGCTAGTGGCAACGCAAAGGACGGAGAGAGGAGGCGAAAGGGCCGGACCAAGAAGAAAAGTTGATACTCCTGGCTTCAGCGCTTTCCCCCATGTTCTAGTGAGGCCACTGTTTGAATTTGGCTCCCACACTGTGCTTATGTACATTACTTTAATTCAACCCGATCTAATTCAACTTGGCAATATTCTTATTCTTCCTTGAGGCTACATATGACAGAGTGACGACTGAGGATGGAGCAAGCATGTCATATTATAACACACACGTGGTGCACACCAATCACTACGAACGCTCATGAATTGCAAACGTTCCTGTAATACTGTGTGGAGACGTGTAACTTACCATATCCTTTGTGTGTTTCCTTCGCAAAGTGTATTCAGTTGATAGTTTGGGTTCATTCAACCTTTGAGCCTTTGAGCCACAGGGCTTGCTGCTAGACGGTTACAGGAGATATAGCGCACCAGTGTGAAGAAGACAGGAAATTAGCTCCTATTTTTCGCTGATGTCCCCTGGTTGTTCACGATCCTGGTGGCGTACTCTATGCGCAAACTGCAAGAAGGTTGAAGTTCGCGTCTACGTCATCGGTCGCGACCTTGGTCGTTGACCCGCGTTTACATCTTAATGATATACGTTGAACTTTCTCGCCTACCCTCTCTTTCCTGACAAAGAGTGATCCATCAACCCTCCTCAAATCGCTTGCCTTGATTCGTCTTGTCTCTGATAAGCTACAGTTGGTTTCACGTCATGGGTAAGCAACGGGTAGCCGTGCAGCTGAACTTGTACTGATAGTGAGCAGCACCTCCGGCAGACTATTGTAAGGCTCGATAACTTGGATTTTTGCCCTATCATGTTTACATGATCCACAGACAAGATCCTCGAAGTCGATCCCAAAGCGACCCAACAACAAGTACGCGATGCCTACAAAAAGTAATCCCACCCCAATCTCAGCTTGGTATCGTCGCATGCCTGACAGCCCATCAGAGCCGCGTTGAAGCACCATCCCGACCGTGTCCCCTCTGACTCGCCCGAACGTGCTGCTCGCACGAAACGCTTCCAGCAAATTAACGACGCCTACTACACACTGTCTGATGCCACTCGCCGCCGCGACTACGACGCCGCTCGCACATACAATGCCTTCACCGGCAGCACAGCAACTCCCGATTCAGAGTTTGATGAAGAAATTCCTCGCAATACTGGAGGCGACGGGGGCTTCGGTCAGGGCTTTCCCTGGAGCGCATTCGGCTTTGGTAATGCGCCCGCTGGCAACACGGAGGAATCCCATAACCGCTTCTCTGAAGAGCAGTTTGGTGGCATTTTTGAGGAAATGTTGCGGGAAGAAGGCATGGCCGATCAAGACAGCTCTCCTACGGGCAAATTTTGGAGCATCGTTGGCGGGCTAAGTGGCGGGGCCATGGGCTTTATTGTGGCGAATTTCCCGGGCATGGTTGCGGGTGCTGTTGCGGGGAATAGACTGGGTGCGGTGAGGGATGCGAAGGGAAAGAGCGTTTATGCCGTGTTCCAGGAAATGCCACAAGCAGACAAGGCGAGGCTGTTGAGTGGGCTGGCGGCGAAGGTGTTTGCTAATGTTGTTGGTTCGTGAGAAATGGAACGAGGAATATGATGTAATTTTGTGTGAAGAGTACTGCAGGTCTAATTTTCGTACCGAAATGGTTGGAGTATTGGGTACGAGCATGATGCAGCATGAACGACGATATCCCATGTCGTGCTGTGGAACTGGGCTTAGGACACCTTGGTGAGCTTTGCAATCTAGATAGAAACACAGCTTCTGGTATTATACCATACTATCATGGCTATATCAAGATAAATGGGTGAAATTCAAGGGCACACTTTGTTTCATTGCTTCTGAACGCCTGGGGGAATCTGAATTACGCAGAACAGGGAAGACCCGAAAAGCCGCCACTTGTCCTGCATGAGAGGTCGTGAAATCTAAAGGGACGCGCATATAAGTTTGTTCGTCAGTCGTACACCAGCAGCCCTGCGTGGCTGGCTTTCCATATCGTATATTTCCACAGGCTCCTTTGTCTCCTTGCCTGCATCCCCACCCAACTTCTTCCTTGTCCCAACCCTTAACCCCCCTAGTCACAAACTATACTGAAGTGATGTCCCAAAGTCGGTGATCGCTTTCTACCTTTACCACGGTCCAATCGGTTTTCCTTTACATGAACTTCGATGCCATGCTTGCAAGACTGGCTAATCCGCCAATGCCCCCAGCGACACTCTGCAAATCCACTCCACCCAATGCGCCCATCATCCCACCGCCTCCTCCTCCGCCCATTCCTCTTTCCATGCCGTAGCCTTCACTCCCGTAGTAGCTGCTCGAATGTCCCCCTCCGCTGTGCCCACCTCGGGCTCCGGAACCACCCATTTCGGGTAGGTTTACGCCGAACTGCTTCGCCAGTTTGGTGAGCACACCTCCCGAAACTAATGGCATGATGACCATGAAGAAGACCTTGTACGGGTGCCGCTGCGCATAGCGCCAAATTTCTCTCATAAAATGCTGCAGTTTCTTGTACAAGTGCTGAAGATAGCCATCGCGTGGCGAGCGCTTGTATCGCGACGTTGAGGCGTGATGGCGGGATGAAGAACTATAGGAGGAGCTGGCGTAGCCGGGGCGGTAGGTGGAGGAGCGTCGAGGCGACGCGGCAAAGGGGTTCCAGCCCATGCTGTCTGAATGTAAATGGGACGATGGTATCAAGGTTGGTTTGGGGGCGAGCAAGGTCGTAAGCGGTGGCCGAGATGACTGAGGTTCAGAATGGTGTGCGCGCTGTGCGGATTGTGGGATGCGATGCTGTAGGGTGTATCTGGAGGCCCAGCGCATTCAGCGCAAGTAGCTGTGGGTATGTGGGTTGTGACGAGCTTGTTGCAAATGACTCTTTGCTTGCCAGCGCAACAGGCGTAGGGTCTGGAATGTTGTCGCACACGCTGTCCGGTGAAGAGTGGGTCGAATTGGGCTTCAATCGCCTCCCTGAGCTTGCACAAGGATAATCTCCCGAGTATCTCTGTGCTCTCTCGTAGGCGCGGCTCACGGCTTACTTTGTGTCGTGTCGTAGCGGCTGGTCGCCAATATCACTCTAGCTCTTGCATAAACAAAACCAATTCAGCGCTGCAAAGAGAGTCAGCGACGGAAAGTTAATCGCACGGCTGGGGTCGCAGCGGAGTCGACACAATGCACGAACGTGTGGAGCTTTGGCATGATCGCCAGGCAGCTAACAGACCGCTTTTTTGGTGGTTGGGCGGCGGGATCCCTGCAGCAAGGTGCTTCGCCCCCAACCTCGTTTTGCTGAGTGCAATTGTGCATGTGCGATGTTTTGCGTGAACCACTGCCATGCGGGTTTGATTGGTTGCGGAGAGTCACAGAAAGAGAACATCAGCAACCGACATGTCTGTCCGTGGTGGGAAGTCTCTCGCGGTAAGTAGCAATATGAGTGCGCGAGGGTACAATGACGGCTCTGAGCATCATAATTAGCAATATATGAGGAGTGCAGGACAAAGGGCATGTTTGCGTATTTACCTCTGGCATAACGTCTCGCATCAGTGTACAGTCCCAAAGTGTGAATTAAATTCAACGTACGAAATAGAGTTATCAACATTACTATGCTATCAAGCCCTTATCTTACAACAAATTCCCAACTTGTCTCTCTCCTATGCCCTATATTGGTCGAAGCAACCCCCGCCCCCCCCCCCCCCATCCCCCAATCTCGAATGTTGAACTTATACCTTTGCAACCCGAGTGCCCAAATCTTCACCGTCTGAAGCTCGCACTCAGTCCTGAAAACGCATCTGGTGAGTGTCTTCCTCCCATTAGTCCTGCAAAATCTACACTCTCATTACTGACATGTCTAACGCCAGGAGCCTGAGCAGCAGAAAGCGGCTGGCCTTGTTGGTGAGGGGCTCCAACGCCAGAAGCGAACGGATTCATGTGGCCAGTGGGCGTGGCTGTTGATGTCGGTGCAGATACAGATGGGGCTTGTGGTTGCTGCGTAGGTTGAGGAGCAAGTTGCGGGTAGTTGTATAGCGAGAGAATGGCACTTTTGTCGAAGGGATTGGAGGAGTTTTGTTGATAAGCTTGCTGTTGACTTTGGAAGGTTTGCTGTTCAACGCTCTGCTGTTGACTGCTGTGATTATGCTGCAGACTAGGCTGCTGGTAACTTTGTTGTTGATTTTGCCACGGGTTCGATGCTTGAGTTGACAAGATCTGAGCCTGTTGCTGTTGCTGTTGTTGTTGTTGTTGTTGTTGCTGCTGCTGTTGTTGTTGCATCCACGGATTTGATATCTGCTGCTGTTGCGGAACCTGTTGTGAAGTCTGATGCTGCTGTGAGACCTGTGGTTGAGCAGGTGGCTGCCCGAAAGGATTCGAGTTTGAGGGTGTGAATATCTGACTTCGGGAAGACTTCAGGAAAGGGTTCCCTGGACTTGTTGGTGATGACATCGACTGGTATTGCGGTTGAGGGGGAAAGAACGAGCTATATTGCTCCGATATTTGTGGCATTGCCGGAGGTGTGAAAGATGATTGTTGGAAAGGATTGCTTTGTCCATATGGCGAAGACTGGCTTTGGCCATAACCTCCTGTTCGGTTTGGGAATAACGGTTGCTGAGGCAGTTGGTTTGACAACTGCATGCCTTGGAAGGATTGTTCGAGGTTTTGCTGTTGCTGATCGTACGGATTTTGCTGGTAATTCAGATTATTTTGCGGCTGCTGCGGATAGCCCTGCTGCTGATATTGTGCTTGTGTGGCCTGTGCTAGGAATGGGTTATAGGAATTAGAAGGAGGGACTGTTTGCGCAGAAGATCCTCCATAAGGCAATTGATGTGATTGAATCGGGCCGGCTTGCGGTTGCTGCGGAATAGGAGTTGCTGCAGTATCTAAAGCATCGAATGGATTTGTGGAGGCAGCCGTAGCGGATGGGACCTTGGCCCTGTCGAAACTGAGACCATTGGTGCTTGGTTTCGCAGGTGGAGTGGGTGTACCTCCTCCTGATTTGCCTTGGTTTTGTTCTCCTAGCCTTATCAGGGCTTCTACCGTCCGGTCTAAATTGCCATTGAGTCCCTTCAATACTGTAGAATTGCGTTTGTCGTCAGGGAAGCCCATGTCCCGTAGCGTCGCTAGCTTTGATTCGAGCCCATCTCCAGAGGTGTTTACACTAGATCCAAAGACTCGAGACGCCTTATTCACCCTCGGCGGGGATGTTTCCAGCCCAAAGCCTCCGAGACCAGGAGAGACCGGAGGAGTGAGGTTTCGCGGAGAGGTGGCAGCTTTCCGTAGTCCAAAGCCAAAACGACCAGTAGGCTTTGGTGGTAATGGTGGCGGTCTGTCCTCTGAACTTGTACTGCCCGTGTTTTGCCGTGTGCCCGGGCGCGAATCCGTCAAGTATATCCGCTGCTCATACTTCTGCCGTATGTATCTTTCCATGGCACTGTCGACCTCGTCGATATCGATGGGTATTTGGGGTTTAACGTTGCGAGGGTTATATGTCTTGTTGGACTCGAGATTACCAATGCGCTTCATGTTCTAGACATTTGTCAACATCAATGCGTGAGATACCGTGGCCTTGATTTTCTTACATCGACTTGGGCGTTGTCCCACTTGTCCATGCTCAAGGACTTGACCTTGGAGATGTGTGTTCCTAGCTTGCGGTGCAGGGCCGCGCATCGCAGGCAGAGGAAGATGCCCAGCTACAGCAGACGTTAGTCTTTGATTCGCATAGATGGAGCGTGGAGCGATCAAGGCCATGCAAGGCTAAGCAGA
Source organism: Pyrenochaeta sp. MPI-SDFR-AT-0127 (assembly GCA_020747015.1). Classification (NCBI taxonomy): domain Eukaryota; kingdom Fungi; phylum Ascomycota; class Dothideomycetes; order Pleosporales; family Cucurbitariaceae; genus Pyrenochaeta; species Pyrenochaeta sp. MPI-SDFR-AT-0127. The sequence goes on along the minus strand of JAGTJM010000060.1, from coordinate 91,606 downwards.
GTCTTGCCTAGAAGTCTGCGGTAGCGGAGGAGACTTACACTCCAGCTCGCCCATCCTGTGTACCAGATTAGTTTTTGGGCTCAGAGGGCTTGCGACGCTTGCTGCTGACCTGGATTTCTGGCACCGCAGTCGGCGCATGTGCTGTTCCCGGGCACCGTCTTGATCAGCTCTTGCAGCGCACGCTCGTTGCGTGCCTGCTGGCGTTTGTTCAGAGCGGACGCCATGTTTCTGCGAAAGGAGGTGTGGGTCGCACGGCGGACAAGATTAGGGTGCGGCAGAACGGGCACGAGAACAACACGCGGGGGGTTGAGCGAGGGGAGCTCGACGACGGCAGTGTGCGCCTGTGATTGTAGTGCCAGGTAGTCGACTCAGGATGTTTCCATGCCAGAGCGGAGTATGCAGGGAGAAAGGAGGCTCGAAGCGTCTCTTAGTTCGTGATGACGAGTAATGTATCCCCGTCTGCATCAAGCATCACACATGGCATCCCGCAAACTCCAGAACCATGGCTCTAGCGTTTTATCTAAATACAGCTCTGTGCCCCTGTCTACGACGCCCCCGTGCTCATTGTCTTCAATTGCGGCCGAAGTAGCAGCAGCAGCATCATCATCATCATCATCATCATCATCTTATATCTACCTCCTATGGACAGCACAACCCTTTGCCAGCACATGGGCCGGCCATGCCAGTACTGACCATGCTGATGCGCATCCAAGCTCAAAAAGCCACCAATCCTTAGCTGCCCGGGCTCGCGCTTTGGACATGGATCAAATTCAGCAGCTGGCTCCACAGCCCTCAACGACAAAAGTCAAGCAATGCCTCTCCGCAGAACAGACTCGTGGTTTGGCAAGTCTGCGATTCGGCCTCACGAGTGCCGTCCCGGAGAGAGGAGAGATGTCTGGTCACGCAGGTGGCTTCAAGCATCACAGAAGTCGAAGCAAAAAGCCTAAAAGTGCCAAGTTGGTTGCTCTAGAACGCAAATATGACAGCCATAAGGTAGAGCGCCTTTGTGCCGTTGATTAATCGTTCGTGGTTATGATTGTGTGTATCGAACAGGAGAAGGGCCCACGACGGCGTTTTTGTCGTGTTGTTGCCAAGCCTCGATGACTAAGACAAGGCCCGAGCTTGCTTTCCAATTTTCGCCCACGCCCAAAACTCGATTCCCGTCCTCTTCCTTTCCACAATCCAAACGCGCTCAATGTCTGCAATGTATCTTTTGATGGAGAACGATCAATGGTTCTGTCGTTCTACAAAGACACACATGGCAGGCAATGCGTTAGCTACCCCACGATTGCCTGCTTCCTGGTTCTCTTCCCCCATGGCCTCGAAGCAACATTCCTTCTCAGTGGGAGATTGAAATAGGTTTTTAGCAGGACCGTGTCTACTCCACCCTACTCATTGCATCTCTTCAAATGTGTAGGACTAAATCAAGGACAAACATCTTTTGCCCCATGCCGCCGATTGGCGGTTCACTATGGGGAGCAATGTGCTTGATGCCGTCTTCTGTCGCCATTGTTTGACAGCAAGCGTTCACGTCTTACCAGCCACGAGAGAGGCTGTGCATCTCAGACATTGGGGCTCCGAATACGGAGCAAAAGGCGCAAAAGAAAACGCCTTTGAGCAAGACGAGCCGATGCTTGATCTTCCCGTGAGCGCCTCTGACATCAATCTTTGGACCCCAAATTCCATGTCTCTGGTTCCACCCCAAAATAGCATCCACGCGAGTTATGTACTGACCCTGAAACACATTTCCAGCCACCGAGTGCATCCAAATCGCGCTTTTATTGTCGTCTACTTTTCCAAAGCGGTCTAATGTTCTACCTGTCTGACTTTCTTTGCTCTCCTTGTCTACTTTCCCTACGCCATCACCCAATGCTTAAGCGTTATCGATCAGAAACATGCGAAATGACCTTGGGGGAGTTTCTAAAATTGTCACTATCTCCTACAGTAGTTTTGCAAAGTATCGCACAGCCTGCGATCACGCGCCCTCCAAACCTTCGCAGCAGGAATGGCCTTGACAGGTGCTGAACTAAAACATCACATAGTACTCGAAGCGCTAGCATTGGCTTCGACTCAAAGCTATGGACGAGGTCAAGAGAAGCCTCGCAAACACTTGCTGACACACACCAAGGCCCCCACAGCCTAGTCTTGGTTCTTGACCATGTTCAACTCGACAGAAAACCTAGCACAACGATTCCTGCAGGCCTTTAGCCTGTGGAATCAGCTTGGTCAGGAGTCGACAGTGCTTCTAAGGTGTGGGTTAGCACAAGCTCATGCAATGTGAAACTAAAATACAGTTGTGGATTTTGAAGTGTAAGCGGTTGAAGAAGTGAAGAACGGTGTTGGTGAGTGTGGGTAGTGGTGGGACCTTGGGCTGCAGACCACATCGCGGTAGGAGAGATACAAATAAGACTAGCATTGCTGTTCAATCCGGTGAATACGCCGGATACTCATGCAGTATGCGGCGTTGTTTCCGTCTAGGAATGTGCGTGCGTACATGCATTGGTTCCAGCATCCCTTGACACACTTCCTCCTCCTCATTCACCTCTTCAGACGTAGGTTTGTCACTCTTCACTGATCATAAGCGAACTTTCATTCTTTCAAACGGGTTTCCTGAGTCGGTTTACCCTGCGTCGGCGTGGGCAATCATTGGAAGTTTCTGTTGGGACAGTCGCTCAGCAAGTGGTTCTTGGCCCAAAACAAAGCACGTTTGCCGTGGACTTTTACTTAATGGCGCACCATGTTTCTTTTCAAACGCCCGTGGCTTTGGTCGCTCGCTATGATGTCAAGTATCGTGAAGCGCTTCAGTGTTCGTCAGGCGGTCAGTTTTCATGTGGCTCCGATGGCTGTGCAGCGCCTGACCAATGGGGTTTCTCTATAACGTCTGCCGGGCCCCCTATCGGTCCTAGCGCGCTTTAGCTGACCGCATCTTGAATGAACTGCCACACCACGCTTCATTCTTCCCTTTCCTTCAACCGAACCAAACTTCCACGGTTGCTGACCGCCAGGATTCGATCCTTTACCTTCATCATATCCTATCGTGGCGCTTCATCCATGCCTCATTCATTGAACATCCCGGCCATCACGGCAGTAGCGACAACAGCACTCTCGTCGTACAGGGCTACTGCTAAAGAAGCCTGTTCTACGCGGGAGCCTGCAGCGTAGCTGAAGTCTGTCCCGCACTGCCTTCCTTTCCTCGAGCATTGATAGTGGGTACGGGCGCTCGGCTAGTCCGCAATCCGGCGCGATTGATAAATGATGTCAAGAATGGAAGCCTACGAAAGGCATCAAGAGCCGGAGGCTGAAGCACTGCCACTCATCGATTTAGGCTCGGACAAGCAGTTGCCAAGTGTGACTCTGATCGGAGACGGTAAATGCCACTCTTCAGCCCAATGACAAGGCTACAACATTACGGCCGTCCCGACAAATCTTGCCAGTTCAACGGTACCGATCCATGCAGGTACTTCTAAGTGGACCTGAGCCCTTGACCGGGAGCTGCATGGCATGTCCCTAGATGCAGGCTCACCAATCATTTCTGCCCATGGCTAGTGTCAATCACTTACTACTATACTCTACCGCAACACCCTATAGACTACGGAGGTTTTGACCTTATTGCAGCCCGCTAGCTGGGGACCTCTATGCTTTCGGGAGACATCATAGGCCCGAACTGCAGCCTGGCTTTGCGGGTGGACCGAGCTGGGAGTGTTGGCTTCACTGTCCTCGCCTTTCAACCCTATCTCTTGTCCGCCTCCCAGACTACAGATTGTCTTGGTGTTTTGCATCGATGCCTAACTGTATCTCTCAGCCTTAGCCGTTATCCCTTTATGTCTTAGTTTGTTGCATAAGTCCGGCACTCGCCAATCACGGGCTTCACTACGCTGAAACCTTGAGTCCGTGGCAGTTTGAGTCAAGGGTGTTGACATTATAGTCGTCTATCCCCGAAAACTCCCTCTTGCAGCTGATCGATTGGGTTTTGGACCCATCGCACAACAGTATGAATACCTTTCACTGCGCCTTAATTAGACTCATCGTTCAACACTGGCCACTCCGATTGACGTTTGCAGGAATCTATTCGAATGACAAGCATCCCTTTCCTGCGTGAACAGTCATTCATCAGGCACCACTTCTCCGACAGCTCGATTTAGACCTTGTTACCTGCAGTTGATCCTTTCTTTGGTCAGGTGCCAGGCCTTTCATCAAGTTATGACACTTTTTCACGTACTTCGATATTCGTAAAGTGCACAATAGTATCTTCCCATCATCTGATGACGGTGTACAATAACAGCATTCTCTACTTTCGCATCACCATTATCCTTCACGGCTCCGTCGAGGAGATTTTTTAAGGCATAGACGCCGATCTCGTGGAAAGCATTCTGAGAATGTCTCAAGGTCAGCAGCCCAATTCTGAGCAGTCGACATCGTCCAAGGATGAACCTTCGGTCACAGGCATAGAGTCTTCGAGACTGAGATCGGATGAATGGTCTGGGGTCAAGGATCCTAGTGAGCGAAGAAAGATTCAGAACAAGCTGGCGCAACGTAGGTTTCGTAAGTCTTCCCAACGAGTTTGCATTGCCGAACTCTCCCTAACACAACCGTAGGGGACAAAGCAAAGGAACAGAAGGAGGAGACGGAACGCGAAGTGGAGAATCAACAGCGTGCAGGAAGCTCATACGCTTCCCCAGAACCCGACGCCATCGAAACAAACCAGAACCTCTCTGGGCTCCCGTGGGGAGGAATATCTATGAAACATATAGTTGAGACTGGGAAAAGCAAGGAGCAGAATTCCCAACAGAGTTCGCGAGAGAACTCGGTGTATGGGAGCACTTCTCGTGCGGGAGGAGGCAGCAGCAGCAGGTGAGATCCCTATGTGAGTCAGTCCTTCAAGTTAATTTCTGTTGGCTGACGTTTCTTAGGCCTGGACTTCGCCTTACCGACCACTTTGCCAGGGGAAATCCTGCATGGAAATACTTCAGATATTTCCCATATCGCTATGCAGGACGACCACCGCGATGAAACAGTAATGCAGTCATATTCGTGTTATTCTCTCGGCAGTATTTTCTACAAGAGGCTGGCAGGCCAGCCTCGTAGGGCACACCTTAGGTTTAAGGCCGTGCCGTACGTTTCAGAGTGGACAAAGGTTGCTTCGCCGCAAAGGTTCAAGCGCATGTGCCGTTCTGGAACGGAACACATTTGCTATTAGATATGAGTTGTTGTCGATCTAGGGGGCTGTTAGCCTCATCAGCCTTGTACATTATATTTCCACAGCGGTTACATGCATTTTCTGAGTGGTTGAATGTAAATGTAACAAACACTGCGTAACATCCTGCCCCACCCCGCCTCGAACGATTCGTACCCGGAGGAAGCCGGCCAAGTTTGCAGATACTTGAATGACTTGATCGCGTCGAAATTGCGGTGCTTTGAAAAATCGTAGAGGTGGAAACGGTGTACATGCTCCAATCCCGCGCACATTGAACCACTAGCAGCATTTTTGGTTCACATGTCTTGTCTTCTTTTCGAACCACGGACACTAGCTACATGGCAGTTTATTCTTGGGACACTGTGCAGGCGTAGCGGCCACCATCTTGGGGCCATTACAATCAACAACTGTTCATGCTGGTCTCGAGTACGCAGCCCAAGGCGTCCTCAGCAAAGTTCGATCTTGTCAACAGGTGCCACGCATGATATACGTTGATGCCGTCAGAAGCTTACTCAAAAGCGTAATACTCCTTCCAGCCAGTCAGCCTTATAACGTTTTGGAATTTGATCAACGACTGGAGGTTGCAGGGTTTATTTCACAGAGTGGTCGGACGCCGCCGCAAGGCTGAGCAAACCGTGGAAGCCTCAACTCCACCACCGGAGTCAGATGCCGTTTGGTGACTTCAACCGAGTCTCGCGCATTCCTTAGGATCATGAATCGAATGACTTAATTTGTCCGTGTACGGCCCCTTTGCCAGGTAATTTATGTGGCATGGTTGATTATCCACACTGCACCTTCGATCACGACCCTCGCCGCTGCTGCGGTGACGCATATGCCGCGCATTGCATGATCACCTCCAACTCAGCACAAGGCTACCCCGCGACAGTGTCGGCTGAACATTTAGCGGCATTTCCACGGCGGTAAATGACGATAATTGTTTGGATTTGGAGAATGCAATGTGCTAAATGGCCCCTAATTTAACCATGTACGGTTAAAACGCTTTCGTTTCCCAGCGAGCACGCTCGGCGTTCGCTTACACGACGACTGCCATTGGTACATCAGCGAAATGGCCAACAACAAAGTCGATATTATGGTACCTGTCCTTGATGAGAGCAAGAAAACTTGACGCAAATTGGAGACGAATGCAGAGCTATAGGGCTTTTGCGGCTAACGCCCCGTCACCTTCCCATACTGGTTCTTGTCAGCTAGGCAGAAATGCGGCGTGGGCAAGTCCTGCGCTCCTTGGGCTCTTCCCCGAACAGCCACATCCGCTTCACACGCCTCAACGCTCTACGGCACGGAAGGCCTATTCCTTAAGCGCCCTTTGTAAGATGGGAGAGTTGCCTGCCATGCTTGATGGATCAGCTAAGATCGTGGCGTGGAGCTGGCGGAGCTGGATTGCTATATAGCTCCATACTGGACATTTAATACTCTCGATAGTCTCCAGACAAAGGTCCTTCATGTCAGCAGAGCAGTTCTCAAAACTCTCTATTGGGGATGCTATGGTGACGACTCGAGCCGGGGCTGCAAAGGCAGCACGAGACAGCCCTAGGTCACTTCAGGGCTCCGATCATGACCAGCCGCTACCATCAATCGAATCTTCTCCACCGGTTTCACCGACGCCATCTCTTGTCATATCAACGAACAATCTCCAGTACGATGTATCTGCTTTTGATAGCGACTTACGTAGGCGGGTTAAGAGGGGCCTAGAAGACAATGAGATCAGGATGAAGTACTGTGCAGTCTCCAACGACGACGACAGCCCCGACGGAACAAAATACTTCTACATTGACGACGACATCACCGTGGCCATGGGGGGTAAGTTGCGCCGGCCGAAGTGTACATGTGGAGCCAACGAAAAAGGTGTTGCTTGTAAAGTAAGTCTAAATGCTGTATGCTTTTGCACACTTTATTGAACGTCGCGCAGCACATATATTGGGTGGGCGACCAGATCATCTCGAAGGCCCATAAGAACATGAACGACAGACCTCTTCAACTATCACCGGATGGGTCGACTATACAGGACATAAAGCCGGCGGACATCCTTGATGACAAAGGGTTGGCTTCCGTTGCAAACGAGCTGAAGTGGGTGTATCGAGATGAGGATTTACCCGAAGACGATGAGGAAATGAGACATACCATGATTACCATGCTATCCGTATTTGAGCCGCAGGACGCCCTTCCAGGGGAATTCAAGTGCCCAGAATCTCCATTGACGTCCGAACGTTCAAAGAAATACCAAGATCTCGCGGATCTCCTAACTCAGTATGCAACAAAAGACCCGGGACTCTACCTTCAAGTTCGCAAGATTATTGATCCAAGCTTTGAAAGCCGTGTCTTCTTCGAAAAAATTGACACTCGCATTAATAGGACTTTTAATGCGCTGGATGAATACATAGCGAACGGTCCGACGAATGCCTCGCCGGACGCGCTTCGATTTGATGTTCCGAGTTGTGCCAAAATGCTCACTTCTCTGGTCAAGGCTATTGACGAGTTCTACCAGCAGCAGAGTGATGATGAGCCCGACACCAGAGATGTTGCCGTCAGAGCTGCTGCTGCTCTGGTGACGATCCTCGACCGCGTCACAGATCGCAATGGGAACGCCTACCAAGACATCACCTGGGGTATGGAGGCTCCTGCGGATCCTGTTGAGAACAATTTGTTTGTTGCACTTATCGGAAACCATGGTCCGCCGTTTGTCCTCGATGCGCTAGGGTCTCTACCTCAAGAAGATGTCCATCGAAACCACTGGGAAATTCTGCAAGGCATCGAAGAGAAGCTCAATCACCCTCATACGCCCCCTGGGTACACGGCTGCGTTCCGAAAGGTTGTTTATGAGAACCGGAAGAGAGCAGCATCAGAAGTTCGTGAAGGGGAGTCGAAGAGACCTATGCAATAGTTGGTCGGAAGAACAGCTACTACACTTCCATTTCGTGTCTGCAATTATTTTGGGTTGGAAGGTAAGGCCCAGATCCCTTTTGTCTCCTCTCAACTTTTCAGCGTGTTGGCGTTGGGGGTATTCTTCTTTTTCCTTGTTTTGTTTCTTTCTTCACTTCCTTCTTTAGTCCTTGTTCCTTCTGCAGTATTCCCATACTTTCCTTGATCAAAGTCAGGGTACAGGTTTTGTGCCGCAAGGCCTTGTCATGACTCTGTTGTTCGCAATTGTCTTCCAATTCTTTGCGCGATTTCCAGTTGTTTGTTCAGTATACAACAACAACATGACGCAGGTCTTCGTTCTCTTCACCGCTTTTTTTGACCAAACTTTACAGTTTAATGCCCCGCATTCTCTCACAATTTCTCTGATTCCTCGAGCTTGATTGTTCGTCTACTTCACTTCATACACTCCTTGTATATAATATCTTTAAACAAACCACGTTCCACCACGAGCATACCGTCGCTGTAAGCAGCCTGTGTTTTGTGATTTGACTTCCCATCCATCAGTTGTGAAGAGAGATTTTTCTTCAGGTGATGCGCAGCCCCAGCACACACTTATATCCACCTGGAAGGCCATGTACAAAAGTGGCGAGCCTACCTTCGTGGTTGTCCAGCTGAGTTTCAGTCCCGTAAACACAGAGGAGGCGCCTTCTAACCCTGGAGTGTAAAGTTCTGGGGGCGTTGGGTTTTGTGGGCCGACGGCTGGCTAGGAAATGGAACCGAGACGCATCCCAGCGGAGCCGGACGCCGCTCGTATCGGACCGCGAGGGATTACTGTGCGCAGAAAGGAGCAGTTCGCTTGACTTTGAAGCTGTGACAGTTGAAACCTACCCATGAAAAGGGTTGATATGCTCATTCGGTGTGAATATCGGGGCTCTGTACCTGTTCATCAGAAGTGTTGAGGCAATGGTATCAGACGATTAGAGAGCCAATCAAGGAAAGGCCATCTTCCATGTCATAGAGCGACTCGGTCATATAGTCATGTAACTGGCCGGTTCAACAGCGCTAGGACCAAAGCTGCATGATGCCTTTGCTTCCCCGATGAAACAAGACATTAGCATATTGATAACAAGATAGCTTGTGCTTGTGGGAACGAGCTTCGTGCAGCAGAGCAACAATTGCAAACTCGGATCACGCCGAGCTCGATTGAGAAGGCGGCCGTTAGTTGAGGGGGGTTTGAGCGAGCATGCCACTCTCAGGCTTGTTGCAAGCCCCGCCCTGCGTTGCAAGCGACATGTATAGGACATTGCATTTCCACGCTGGCTCTGTGGGCTCCGGGTGGCAGGGTGAAATGGAACCTGGCCAGCAACTCAGTTGCAAGAGCGTGGCTGCATGCAGCGTACAGATAGCAAGTCGACCCCGGCAAAAGTGCAAGATTGAAGACAAAGCCAGCCCAAACATGGAAGCATTAGGAGTGGTTTGGCGATGGTGGCAGAGCCAACGAGGCATGAGGATGGCACAAGCGCGGCCATGTTAGTGGCGAGCGTGGGTGCGAGATGCTTGTCCTGGGCTTGCGCTAAGCAGCGACCCGCGACGATGATGGTGAAGGTGGTCGTTGGCATGAAGGTGGGCCGACGCTGGGACGACTGCGGGGGCAAGCGGCTAGCCTCGAGTTGGGTGCGATGTGGTTGGACATGAGGTGAAAGGAGCCACGTCCCTTATCCACATGGCTTGCTTTGTGCGTTGCAGGGTGGATTGCGGGGAAGACGCGCTAGCCCCGTCGGGACTGGCGCGTGAAATAAGCCCAGTCGATCCACTGCTTGGGGAGCGGCCGAGGGGTTTGGCCATGCACTCGTCTATATTACCAGCGGCGTCCATCTTTCCCCCGTTTCCTCTGCACACCCCCGAGTGAAACAGCTCTTCTTTCCCATCTGTTGTTGTTATCATCCTGTCACACCACATTCCCGCACCTCGCACGCCCTTGTGAGACGAGCGTCGCTTATCACGCCATCCCACCCCGCTGACGTATCGCACACAGCCAACGGCAGCCCTGTCCGTGCACATAGTTATCCATATCTACACCTGCGTCCTCCTTGCTTTTCCTCGCACGCTACACCGCTCCAATTCCAACGCACCCCCCTCTCACGCCCCCTTCCCACAAGAGAAAACGACTCAATCCACCCCAACAGCACTTGACCTCGCCTAGTCGCTCAACATGTCCAACGGCAACAACTCCCCCCCCCTCCACTCACCAGGTGCTACAGACCGGCGCCGTGCCTCAGTCACCGGCCAGACATTCCAGGATCTGTTTGGCAGTCGGTCAAACAGCTATGTTGGCCAGCAAGCCGGCACGCAGCCCTACTCAGGCCCCATCACCACAGCTGCCGTCAATGCCCAGCGACGGCGGCTTTCCCTCACCACCATTGGCCTCTCAGCCTCGCCCGGCCAGACGTCCCCCTTCCAAATCCCACGCACGCGTACTGAAAGCATCTCGAGCGCCAATTCTGGCTCGGTCGACGAGAGTCCCTTTGAGGACGACTACGCCCCGTCCGTATCCGCCCCTGGCAGCAATCCCGCGACGCCCTTTGCTCGACGGCTGAGCTTTGGTGCTCGTGCACTACGGGATGTTAGGCAGGGCAGCGGGAGCGTTGGGAACCCAAATGGTAGACCCTCCATCCATAAAGCCTCCTCTCCCCCGACTGGTCGAGGTCGAGGTCTGTCTTCATTGTCGCATTCACTGCCCTCTTCCTCATTGCTTCTCTACCCACTGTCCCCTTCTGGCACTTCCCGGAGATCCATCTCCATTTCGCACATATGGCCTCCCACCATTGCAGAGAACGTCACTGAGCATTCTGAGAGTGTTTTTGGGGACTACTCGCTAACGTCGTCTTCAACAGGCGAGGGATACAATTTTGCTGAGAATCTTCGTTCCAGAGCCGAGCGAGGTTCCATGTCCGGCCCACCCCCCCTCCTAAACCCGGGCGGCACAGCTCATCAACGTGCTAAGAGCGTTGCTATCATGGAGCCACCTGCCCGCGAGATGCCGAAACAGCCAAAGGTTCCGGACGCTATGCAAGAGCGCATCTTGAAGGGCGACTTCTATATGGATTAGATGGCTAGATGGCTACTCTTTTGTTTCTGGTAGGTATGCCTTCATGCTCGTCACCCCTGGTGTTTCTTGGTGGTTTCCATAGAGCTGCTGCTGACCGGGCGACTCATAGACGGAATGAGCCGTTACATCTACTCTTTCATCATGTATGACTAGCGATTTCCCCGCGTTACCGACATCATTCGCATTTCAGAATTTACTGCTTTTGGTCGCAACATCGCTCGCGGATATTGGCCATTAAATGACTGCAACGATTGTTTTACCGGATGTATACCGGACTTGAACTATGATATTCGCCACCGGCGCACCATCAACTTCGGATTTATGGACTTTACGTGACATCGTATTACTGCAACTTTGTCCGGGCGCTACCGCTTCTTCGAGCTTCTATCGACTTGTTTGGCTCGCACAGCTTTAAGCAACTCTTGCTGTGCATGGTCCGTCTACGGGAACATTTCACGTCCTTTCGTTTACCTGGCAGTTTCTTTGAGTTTGCCACTCGGCTTTTAACCCCTCACGCTGGAAAACAGACCTTGATTTGAGGTTACAGACGGCATCAGAATTTGTATGTACACCGCTTTGAATCTCTCCACATGGAGAATGGTGGTCTTCCTAATGGGCACTTTGGGCATAGTACAATGATTGGGAGGGGGTCAAGATTGCTAAACAGCATGATGAGGCTTCATCCATGCTACTGGTGTTTTGGGGTCTCTAGGAATGTGATTCTTTAGCACAAATCATCACATCGAGACAAATTGCACATTTCGGAATCACAGATGTATCAAGATCGCATCATTCCAGACATATGAACAATGTTTCAGGCAATTCCAAACAGGGTTAATATTGCGCACTTCCATCCCTAAATTGTGATATGCACTCCTTGCATGCCCTGTGTGAACGGTCCCCATGCTGGCGTACGCCACCAGTCCTATCTTCTGTTTCAAGTATGCTGATCAGCCATGTATTGGATTTGGAAAGCGTCGACCTGAATGTCGTCACAGAGGTTATCTGCTTATCTGTTGGATCTGTTGTGCATACTGCGGGTGTACTGCACAAGCTTGGTGCCGTGACTGTGACAAGTTTCGCGTCCATTCGGTATTTCACCACAAACCTTGTGCTCTTGTCGGGAAGTCTGGACACCGCGAACAGGTTCAGGAACCAAAAGTATGCTAGCACTGCCGATACATCAAGGAGGCACAGTAACATGTACCGAACAGGAAAAAAAATGATATTCCAACTAGCTTTGCTCAAGCAGATGCTACCTATTATACTCGGATGACTATCCGATTCGCTCAATGCCATGGTATAGTGCCAGAAAGAGTGACGCCGGAAAATGCTGAAAGCCGATCTGGCCCATTTTGATGCCGCTGAAAAATTTCAATATCATAATCTTGTTCGCTCGTGAAGTATCCGCCCAATGCCTAGGAAAAACCAGACCCAGACGCCACAATCAATGAAACAAAGGGGAACTATTGGCGAAGCGTATCCGGCAACAATACTACTTCGAAGATGCACCTAGATCAGTGGGCCCGCCATCATGGGGCTCATGCCTCTCGTATTATTGGCCGTAAGCGGTGATTCATACGTTGCTGTGGCACTGCTCAAAGAACCTTGCCTTGAACGATAGTAACTATTGGCGTATGCTGTGACAGGAGATGTGTATGTTGTATGTGGCTGTGGAAGAACGCCAGGCGCAGGAGCATTCAACATACTGCGGTTGCTGCGACGTCGATTGAGCACTGGTGATGAAGGAGCTCCCTGAGCTGTACCCGCAGAGTTGACTGATTGCATTGATTCATTGGAGTTGCTTCTCACATGCTGTGTAGTGGTTGGTTGTGCGACGTTTGGAGCCCCTCCAGGATTTACGGGACGTTGAAACCCTTGCGTAAATGGGTTTGTACGTGTCGGTGGATTGTTAGGCTGGACAAGCGCTCGCCTTCTCGTTTCAATGAGCTCACGAGCACGGGTGTCGCGTTCGTCCTGCGTCAATCGGATAGGGCGAGTCGCTGGTTGACCGACCGGCTGCACGATCTGACTAGGCGACGATGGAGGCCGAGCGTGTTCACTAGCGCGTAGCGTTCGTGTAGACGCCTGGTTGTTGAGTTGACGCCTGGAAGACTGTGTCCGCAAGTTGATCCGGGAGACTTGAGGTCTCATGACTTGTGGAGGATTACCGACTTCCCGGATGTTGGCCCGAGAGTTGGCAGGCCTTAACGTAGCCGTAGATGACTGTTCTCTTAAAACCTGTCGAGAGCTGCGATTCCGAACACGCGACTGCACGAATGCGGCCCATGGGTTTCCACGTGCCTGGAACGAAGGGAGTGCGGAACCTTGTACGTGCAGTCCCACATTAGCGTGGGGAAATGAAGGGTTTACAGGCGAGAAACCCGCAGAGTTCCGTCTGCCTGCTGCTGAAGAAGGGCGGGCGCTAACACGACTTTGGGGGCGATCAATCATGTCGATTGCTGCAGCGGCTTGTGTCTGTGCTATTGTATCAATGGAGTGCTGCGAGGAAGATGCTGAAGTGCCGGGCGTCAAAATCGTCGAGGCATTACTGTTTGAGCTTATGGAAGGTGCACGATCGAATCTATTCATGTTACCTGCACCAACAGTCGTAGGTTGAGCTGGAGACATTGCACTTCGTCTTGGCGGTGACACTGGCAATCGTGAAATTGCCGCAATGTTCGAGGTATTGTCCATGAGCGGGGTCCGTAAACGCGTGGGAGGTGCAAAAGGGGAGTATGCCTGTGCCGGGCTTGGGCGATTCCTATTCCTCGTCCGGGGGCGGGCGATTGGTGTGATAGAACGCTGCTCCACGTCTATTAGGTTGCCCGCCATCTGGTGCTGCTGAAGGGCCTGTTGGTGGGCAGCGAACATCCAGCTGATACGCGGATCATACTCCCGGCGTTGTGTTCGAGGAACTCTCCGTCCAGCTCCCTGTTGAGAGTTGTCTGAGTTGTCGTCAGTGTCCAGGTCGTTCGTTGCATCGCCCTGCAGAGTCCCGCGATTTGTGAAGTAAGCAACGGGACTAGAAAAGGCGGCCGCATTCCGCATCTGTGCTTGCGAGCGGCGCGTTCGCAGAGCATTCATGGCCAGATCAACGTCACCATCTTGATCAGAGTCATCGTCGTCTGCTTCGCCGTCTTCATAAGGGACTGTCGAGGTTGACAGAACGGAGGATCTTCGGCGGAGGCCACGTGAGGCATTCAAGGCGCGAACATTGCCAGCTCGAGATGGCGGGCGGATGGGGGCACTAGGCCGAGGACGATCTGCAGTAGGTGTTAGAGAACCGCCCATTCGGCTTCTGTCATTTGAGTTCGCAAGCGGCTCCCACCCAACAGTCGTTCCCGTATCACTATCATCATCATCCTCTTCCCCCATTTCATCATCATCGTGCTGTCGCATCCATCCTTCCTCACGAAGCAGAGCCTGCGTATCTTCATCCAGCTCTTCAGTTGAAACGTCGGTAGAAGTTGATGAAGGAGGGCCATGTGAAGACCTTGACCCATTTGCGCGGTGTAGGACTCGCGTCTGAGCAGGGTTTCTCTGCCCTCTGCGGATTGGGCCTTGATCTTCTTCGTCTTCGTCGTCCTCTTCAATAACGCTAGAAATGGTTGAAGACGTTTCGGACTCGATGACACGACGAACTCGGCCTTGTGCGCGTGGTCGGCCGCTTGACGATTGTGGCATCGGTCCCGGAGTGGACGACGCAACACTTGTTGAGATTGATCTATCTATTTCTCCGTCGTCGATGAAGTCATTCATCTCGGAATCTTCTTCGTCTTCTTCTTCGACAGTGTCCATTTCATCGCCGTACATGTCTGAGACAATGCTTTGTGAGTAAGAGCGTCTACTGCCGGCTTCGCTGTGCGTCATTGGTCGTCTTCGTGCAAATGCGGCTGCGTTTTGGGGAATTCCAGCCTCTAGGAATCGGCGCATCATAAATGAGCCCTGATCAGGAAGATAATCGCCCCAGCCGTCCATTGCTTCGTCGTAGCCATCGAATTCAACATCGTCCATGTCCATCTCAGCATCGAGGTCTTCAGTGTCTTGCTCTGACATCTCGTCCATGTCACTGAAACCTGTAAAGCTGTCTCCCCAAGACACCTCACCCGTCTCATCGAAGACTAAGCCGCACTGCGTGCAGCCGCCGTCCTCTAGTTCATGCGTGCAAATAGGACAGCGGTCGACGCCGTCTTCTTGATCTCGAATGATCTGAAGCGACGGCCCACGCTGGAGCGGGTGCGCTCTGAAGCAACCCTTGAAGAGACCGCCAGTCCGGGCGTCTTTGTTGTCCTTGTCCTGTTGGACGGCATCGGCCTCGTCTTTCTGCCACTTCTTGTGCTCGTCAATGGTCTCGCCAGGTGGAAGCAGCTCGGGTCGGGCAATGAAGACGGCAGTCATATCACGTATCTAGAGCCAGTTAGCGGGCACGCTTGGCGATAGACATTGTCAGTAGACATACGACATAGGCCGGCGCCGGCAGCTCCTTGACCAGGATGCGGCAGTCAGGGCATGTTTTGCGAGCCTTGTTGCTGACGAACCAGGTGCAGAGGCACTGTAGCGTGTTAGCGGCAGTAGCAGCAATAGTGGGAGAAGCTGCCTACTGTGTAGCAGTAAGTGTGGCCACATGAGATGGTGTAAGGCTGGTAGAGCAGGCGGTCGCAGATTTTGCAGGTGAGGTGAGAGCGAAGGCTGTCAAAATCCGTCTTCAAGGCCTTGAGTTGCTGTGCAGCATTAGCCGGCCGTTCCTTTGCCCCATTGTGCGTGCTCATGGGCCGTCTCACCTCTTCTGATCTGCTCGGCCTGGGAGCCTCGTCGGGCTTCTTCAGCATCTTCTGCTTGAGGCTGTCTCTGCTTGCGGGGCGGGATGTCTTGTCGGTGTCGACAAGCTTGGTGGCAGACCGGCTGGCATTCGGGGTGCTTGTCCGCGTGCTCCTGGAGCCAGAGGCCATGCCGGCAGACTGCTGGGCGCCGCTCGACGCCGCATGAGAGGACGTGATGGACGACGACGAGTGCGAGTGCTTGGGCCGGGACGTAGTGGCTGCGGGTGGGGTAGGCGTCGCCCGAATCTGTGAATCCATAGCGGGCAGGTGGACTCGACGGCCAGCTGCAGCTCGGAAGGAGAGACAGAGCAGGTGCTCATAGGGGACTCTTGCCCGAGGAATTAGGTAGAGCAGCTCGTTGCTGGCAGGTGCTGTGCATGCAAGGCAAGAGCGGAGCGGGTGCGGGTGCGGCCCCAGCACAGCGTTGGCCGCCATCCACGCGCTAACGAAACCCACTCGTCACCCTTCACTTCACATTCACTCCCAGCGCCTAAAGTGCCGGCACCTGTCTCCCTGCCGCCAATCATCCCCCCAACATTTCCATTTTCAAGCCAATGGCAAGCTAATCCGGGTCCAGCGATCTGTGATAGGAGGCTTTTTCGAGCAAAAGTGCCTGGCGCGCGACTCCTGCCCTCTATGCTTATCTCCATTCGGCTCACTGCCCTTCTACTCGCCTGAACAAGGCATCCTTAGGATGCCATACAGCCATCCTGTCTCATAGCGTAGAGACTGTGAACGATCCTAGTGCCCGCTCTGAACAAATCAACTTGGTTGTCTCACACTATCGTTTCTGCAGCCAGATTGTCTCACAAGCATCGATCACATTTCTGACGGCTAGAGATGATAATTACGATTATAATATGAAGTTGAGTATAGCCCGTCCTCTGGTCTATTGGGTCCATTATGAGCCTTCTCTCTTGCATCTATCCTCTTGCAAATGAATATATGCTACGTGGTACCGAACAGTGGTCCAAAACATGCATCCAAATCAAAACATGAATCCACAGCACAGAATCCGTCCGGTAATGATCTCAAGACTAGAGAAGAGGAGATCAGAAAGGGGGTAGGACAGGCCATCGTCTAATATCTCATTGAGCTACAATGGAGAGAAATCTAGGCCGCGCAGGAACGCTTTACGCAGAGGACTTCATCACCAACCACGACGACGTCGGGAATGTCAACCGTCTCGATAGAGCCCCTGCAGACTTGGTCCTCCTCCACGATCTCTTGGTTGGTGTGCGTCATAAAGGCCGTTGACTCTGCCAGGAATGACTTGTTTCCGTTTGTATCGAACTTCTTGCCGATCTGACGTCGAGCCTGCATGTCCTCAAGAGCACGGCGGATACGTTGCTCCATGATCCCGAGGCGGTACTCATAGAAGTCGTAATAAAGCTCGTTCAGGTCAGAGACTGGGCGAACGGTGCGTAGCTCTGAGTCGTCCCTTAGGAAAGGTGAGCGCGGACGCCAGGATGTCACGGCGGTGATGCGCTCTTTGGCACCGAGTGCACGCAGAGCTTGGTGTGTGATGTATCGGCCCTGCAGTATGACAGCGCAGCCTTCTGTGGGACCGCGGACTCGAATAACTTCGCCAGTGGCAGTGCGCAGGGCTGTCTCGCCGCCTACCATGTTGGTACAGTCGGACATCATCAGAACGCACACAAACGGATAAGAGTCCCTGTGCCACCCAACGATAGGTGTGTCATCCTCAGAGGAGCCCATGTCAATGCCTTCATCTGCATGGACGCGTTTGCGCTGGATCGTGTCCAGCTCCGCCTTGGCCTGTTCCGCAGACTTGACAGATAGATTAATGTGCCCAATCTCATAGTCACCCCACGGAATAAGATCAACACCAGCCAGCTTAGAAACAATAGCAATGGTCTCTGAGTGATTCCAGGCAGCGTATGTGAAGGAAGCATGGTCACGGGCGTACCCACGAAGTTGAGAGGCGGCGATGTTGCTGCTGAAGGTGTGATTCTCCGTAACCTCAGGCCTAAAGATCTCGGAACGCATGATCTGGATGGCTTCGTGTGAAAACAACTCAAACGGCTGCGTCACAGCAACGGATGATACGCCGACGTTTTCAGGATACCCAATGTCTTGCATCGTCAGAACCTTAGGTGCCTCCTTGAAGGCTAGATGCTTCTCAGGGACGAAATCGTACACATTTTGCGAAGGTGGAGCCTTGGTGACCGAACGCAGCCCTTGGGTTGGCAAGTCAGCCATGTCATGCGAAAGCAGAACTGCACTGAGAGTGTTCGCGGTAAGCTGATCCTGAGGAACGAGTTGAGAGGTAGTTAAGAGGACCTGTAAGTGGCATGAACCGAGCAAGAAGAGGAGATGAATTGGGACAACGTCGGTAAAGAACTTTAACGCAACACTATTGCAGCGGTTCGAGTAAACGATGCTACTTTTTACACGTTGTGCGTTCACACGGTGCACGGTTGTAGCGTTTGTCTACGTTGCGCCGCATGCTCTACTTTCACCCTCTGTAAGAATGACATTTGGACAAGACCATAATCTTAGTACGTTTTAAAAAAGAGTGCACATACCTCTCCTATCGACATAGCAAGGCCATGAGCTACCGATTGGTATGCTACTGGGATCGCCCGATTGCCCTGGAGGATGATAACCCAAGACTGACATGATGAATGGAGTATCTGTGTATTATTGTGAGCGACCATGGGAACTTGGGGTTCTTGTCTACTAGTCATCGCATCACTGAGCTACCATGCTCTCAAATACCTGCCTGCAGGCATCAGGGCACCTTGGAAAGCGCGTGAGCGTTCGGTTTAATGGAACTGTTACTGCCGTCCGGATTGAGACGATTTAGGAACCGTCAGAATGGCACTGGCTTCGTGAATTGCAGCTCGAGCTGCCTTGGATCCACGCCGTTGTGTGTATGGCGGCAAAAGACCATCATGTGCTTCCAATCTCACAGTCTGGTACCTTCAACCAAAGGCCGCCACAATTGAACGTGAATACGCTATGACTGTTACTGTAAGTGATATGGCGTATTTGATTAGTAACAGGACGACCTTATATCCCAACCCCGAGCTACCATCTGTACTAGAGTCCTCTGTGTACCAGTCATGGGTTTGCACCGCTTCTCGACCACGACTTCACTAAAATCAGTGCGGAGCTTTGAGCCCATCGTTGCTCAGAGATGATAATGAGGAGCCAATCAATGCTCATATATGACCATCAATCCTGTTCACGGATGTCTAACATGCTCGCCCTGTCAAGTTACTAAAATTGAGCTGAATCCGTGTCTGTGGCAAGTGAGCAAGGACAAAGCCCCTCACGGTTCGACTTGCCCTTCACATCCTATGACTGACTCGCATCAATGCTTAGACCACTCCGCGGATCGAGCCTCTGAGACGCGTATCGGGACATTTGGATCGCACATGTTTTTGTTTGTCAGATATCTAGCTCTTTCACAGAGTACTACTTCCTCCCGTCGGAGGCCATAAAGGCGACACCCACAACTTCTCAAAGCCGATGAGATACCATGAATGATCATACAATTAAAGGCCAGAGTATGGCTGAGCAGCTTCGACTGATCACGGCAGCTCAACAAACTTCTGATATCCGGTGTCCACAATGACTCGTGCATCCGTATTATATCTCGCGTTTTTGCATGACGCGAAATTGATCTTATCGATAACACGCCTCGGCGCTAGCCAACACGGTCTTGGATCTTGAGGCTCACCGAGCATCCAGCCACCGGCCAATGATTGCTTACGCAGTGTTCGCATCTTCAATATTGCAGTAGTGTCTATCTGAATGCAAAGATGAGCAGTAAGGAGAGTAAAGATGCTTCGAAACCCTCAAAGGCTGATGAGTGGACTGGCCCGAAGGCCAACAAATTCGACAAGTACGCCGCATCCACCAGCCCCAAGCCTACGCATGCTGTCTATTGTAGCTGACCAATGGGACTAGCAAGGCGTATAGCGAATACTTCGACCCATGTCAAGAGGCTGCTGATAAGAGTATACGGTGCTTGAAGAGGAATGGTGGAGAGAGGGCAATGTGTTCGGACTTCTTTCAGTAAGTAGTGACAGCGCACTCATGACATCCTTGGATGTACTATTCTACGTGATTCTGATATTGGAGCATTTGAGCTGACAGTTGCGCGTGATAGGGCATATCGAGATTGTAAGGAACAATGGGTACGTTCATCCAGTCCTCTGTTCCCCCAACCCGCCCACTTCTCCTTCCGCAACGTTTCGATTCGAGAGTGCTAAACGACTATAAATATACCCTTGCTGACCGGTAAATAAAGCAAGCGGCTAGGAAAGAAGCGAAGAGAAATCAATCTTGGTTCGGTTGAGAAGATATACTTTGTATCGGAATCTAGCTGTACAATAGCTCCTCTCAGCATAAGCATGGCGTTTGGGATTGAGACCACAATTGTAAAAATATAAAGGAGATTGCTAGCGTGTATATCGTCAAGATTTGGTGAAGCTGGACAATACAATGCGATGAGTGGTACGACATTTCGACACCATGGTCTTCACAGATGTGATTACACGACCAACCATAGCTACCAGTAGCAGTCTAGACCAATTTAACGGACCTCTTTTGTCCAGCTATACCGAGCCTCTACACACTCTCGCTCGGATTGGCGGCACGAAATGTGCAGGAGAAATCTTCATACCCAGCTATGCCAACTGGGCATCTGAGCAGCTCTGTAGCTTCCACATGGAGCCATGCGCTGACGTACTTTCAAATCACGCAATTTACGAGAGCCCCGCGCTCAGCCGTTTCAAGGCCAATCGTGCTCTATCAATTGGCTCTCCTCGTTGTACTTGCCCTGATTATCTGGCCCTTGCATGAGTGGCTGTGCATGATCTACCAATCCCTACCCCACCACCCCACTACATCTACCCCTCCATCCCTCGTTCCCTTCAAACTTCTTAGCTTGTCTCTTTCTTCCTCAAACCACCATTGATGAAAAGACTCCTCCAAAACCCTTTGCTTAACCCACTTCGTACATTTACCACATCAGCACGCACAATGGGTGTCCAGAAAACTACCATCAGCGAGGGCAACGGCCCGTCTCCGCGGAAGGGTGACAGGGTCACCATGGAGTACACTGGCTGGTTACGCACACCTGGCAAGCCGGAAGAGAAGGGTAACCAGTTCGATTCTACAACAGGCAGGGGAAGCTTTGTCACAGCAATTGGTGTTGGACAGGTTATCAAAGGTGAGTTGACCTCGTGAGAAAAAAACAGATACGCGAGCGAGCACTTGTTAATCCTAGAACAGGTTGGGATGAGGGCGTCGTTCAGATGAAGCTCGGCGAGAAGGCCAGGCTGGACATCACCAGCGATTTTGCCTATGGTGATCAGTATGTACAAATTGTTTCAAAAATTCAATTCGCTGTAACTAACTTGATCATAGGGAATTTCCCGGCCTGATCCCTCCCCACTCTGATCTTATCTTGTATGTTTGCGCTCGCGCAGTCACTCAACCTTACCGAACACGTGCTAATATGGTCTAGCGAGGTCGAGCTGAAGAAGATCAACTAAGCGGATAAACAGCAGGGTAACATTGGGGAGAGCTTCTACGATGGTTTTCTTATGTAGAGCCAACATGGCGATCTCACATATCATGCCAATCGTCCACTCCACTCCTTCAAAATAAGTAAACACACTTTTCAAGGAGAAGCCTGACTTTTAATGTCTTTCCTCGATGGCTCACTACCATAAATATCCGCTCAGCTGATTATCTGCAACACCGCCAAACTCCTGTCATCTATCTAAACTAACCGCTTGCATGATTCCTCTCGCTATCAGAATCGAGGTCACGATTCGGTGCCTTCCGCCTGATCCTGTAACTGCAGTGCCTGAATCTTGATGACAGGCACAAGCACAAGAATAACTTAGATGTTCCAATGATGGACTCTGGTAAACAACGCAAGGCGGTAATATAACTGCAATGGCGAGCGAGGGTGGGACCGGCCCCATTGTGTTTGGCTCCAAGCAAGCTACAGTTGCTTCCACACTCCCCCTAGCCAAATGGTATCTTAGTCTCCAGAACCTGAGTGAATCTAGTTTTGGCCATGTGAGAGGAGATAAGCTAATCACAGCCCTGCGGGAAACCCTGTTGCCCGATGGAAGGTCCTGTTAGATATACCATGGCTCCTTGCATAAACAAATAATGGCTGGATGAGATGAGATGAATATGATTGCGCACGACGAAGAGCCCTCTCGTCACGAACTATTTGTGACATAGCACCGTTAGATTGTAATTGTACATTGATGTAGGCTATTTCCGCCAATCCTCCGTACTTCATCGCAGGTCTAGATTGGAATCTATTCGTGATACATCTGAACTGTGCAAGATCCTTGTGTAAGACACGTTCACCAAGCAATTGGCCGTTTGTCGAGCAGCTACTCATTATTGAGCTATTCGAGTTGTTTCTTCATACAGACGGAAATGAGGCATCCTCAAAACGAGTCTTGTCTGGATGAGCCAACACATTATACCACAGGTGTTATATGATGACGTTCTTAGCTTTCATTTCAAAGCAATTCCTGGCCAACAAGAAACATACCTACTTGTGGCTATGCGTAAGTAAAGCTAGCAGGGAAAGGAGACACTGAAGGAGTGTTGTCACACATTGCTGGGTTCGTTTAAGAAATCTTAAATACAAGATAAAAATACCGCACGCCCGTTACGCAGGAATTGGGCGGTGCTGAAAGTGCGGTATAATAGAAGGGTGAATATAGAGAACAGAAAGTCCCGAAAGCAGGTACGCTTACCTTGGCACAGACACATAGGAAGGGACAATTGCCATACACCATACTTTCAATGAAATTTTTGCTTTAGCAGAAGTGCGCAATTTACATAGCGCATATAAGAACTTTGTCAAAACAACGAATAAGAAGTGAAGCTGTTGGGTTGCATATGAATTATCATTGACCGTGATGGCCACCATCGAGACAACAGTACAGCACCTCAAGAGAGATGGAAAAAGTGAAGGCCCGTAGTCAAAATACCACACATCGGTAAGCAAGCAGAAGCTCTAAACACTGGATTGCGACTCGCAATCTGACTCAGAAACGCTCGCATCTTGTTCAATCTTTGGATGATCCTGACGTCCCATCTTTCGCAACATTATCCTTGTCAAATTCCGTACCAAGGTCTTGCGGAGTGAATTGAAAGCTTCAACAACTAG
Source organism: Pyrenochaeta sp. MPI-SDFR-AT-0127 (assembly GCA_020747015.1). Lineage (NCBI taxonomy): Eukaryota > Fungi > Ascomycota > Dothideomycetes > Pleosporales > Cucurbitariaceae > Pyrenochaeta > Pyrenochaeta sp. MPI-SDFR-AT-0127. The sequence goes on along the minus strand of JAGTJM010000060.1, from coordinate 68,420 downwards.
GGTAACGAGCGGAAGAGCGAACAATAGTATTAAAAGACATATGGTAAACGTCTTAGGAGTTCTTTCGATAGAGAATACGTTTCGTTCCCCACAGAAGTATTGTAAAGCGAAGGCAAAAGGCGTCGTCGTCAGTAGTAGCTAAGCGGTACGTGAGTGATAGAGCCGAACAAGCAGACTCGTGATGGCATACTTGGACATTAGTGCGAGTGGTGCGACATGTTTCTTCTGCTGCTCTCTGGCTTTCCATAGCTATTTTCGTAGTTTTCCTGCTCAGTCGGACGTTTCGGATATTGAGATTGTGAGTCTGATGGCTTAGCAGATTACTCTCAACCTCCATCCGTAGCGTAAGCTAAAAAGCAAGTCAACATGTGTTCCGCAATAAATTGAGCGTAGGCTCACCGCTTTTGCCGAATCCCCACAGAGTCGATCTAGCAGATCAAGTTTTGGCTCTAGAAAGCCTAGTCTCGCAAAGGAGGCTTCAATACTGTGAAGTGCAAGTTTGGCGTTCATTTCTGTTATATCGTTAAAGAAAGATAAATCCCCACTAGGACCGCTGAATCTGTTCCACGCAGATATGTTCGATGAGAGATGCTTCCGCAACTCATACAATATTTCTTTGATTTGCATGGTGCCATTAAAGGATTCCTTGATGCCCCTTCGTTCCTTTAAATTATGGAGAGGATTTGAATCTGCATATATGCAGTCTGTCATCTGGGTGCAACATCAGCATCGCAAAGCTGAACGTATTTTGCATGACCCTACCCAGTCGGTGATCCCTGCCTCCAGAGTCTGAACGAGGTAGCTATACTCGTCGAAGATGACACCAATTCTGATGGCTGCTGTGCGTAAGAAATATTCCCTAGGATCCCAAACTATGTTGTCGGCATCCAAGATTTGGTCCGAACCACCCGACGCAAAAAGATCTTCATTTGGCATTTCTTCCTCATCGTCATCACTTTCTTCGGCCTCGTCTTCATCATCTCCCTTGCCGCTATCATTTCCTTGGATTTTATCTTCCTCTTTAACTTGCCAGCAGTCTGTGCTTGTCGGTCTATGATCAGAGATCGCATAGCCAGTCCACTGGGAATGATCACAGCCGAATATCAGAATCGTGTCATGCGCTTTCAAGATTGAGAAGCTCGTGGGCCTTTCACCTGTGCTCGATTCCATGTTTAGGAATGAAAGGTCTGTAGCCAGTTGTTTTTCCCGATTCTTCACATCCACTGTCGGGCTTGGTGGATAGTTTCGTTTTCTCAGAATAAGATAAGGAAGGCTGAGTTCAAGACGAAAGGTGAGAAATCCGGTAAGCTAAGCTCTTGAGTCAAAGTGACCAACAGATATGATAGATGTGTCGCTACGTACCGGTATATGTACCTGGATCAAAGGATCGCGTGCAATATGTCGGCGTATTCCAGCACCCAAATGATCAACCTCGTTCCACGATGCTGTCTCTGCAAGGACGGATATAAACTCGAGAGTGAGTTCCGGTATATATCTATGATATACTTAGTATTTTGAGGAGACAGCTTCCGTTTGTTGCCATTAATCACGAAAAAGAATGGCAACATTGAATTTGGCAATGGATGTAGTTGGACCTATGTTATATCTGTGACAGGCTCTGTATCCAATTGCGACTTCGAAAACGATTAGGTGTCCGCGAAGACAATTCAAACTTACATCAAACGCCGAACAACGTCTAAATGGTGTATTGGATCCATGGACTGACATAAGTCAGCCTGCTAAAACAAGAGTGACCCAATTGGGGAATTGTGCTTACTCGGCCCTTCAGCACGGTGACCAACTGATCCGGAGTCAGCCACTGTGGAAGGCTTCGGCAGTGATCTGTCGCCTTTCTGCGGTATTCCATCCAAGCTCGCCTCTCCTGGAGATGTGTGGCCTTCACATTCAACGAATCTCGGAGGAACTTCTTGGCCTGTTCAACCTCCCGTGATGGAACAGAGCTTTCAGTATGCTGTAGAAATGAGTCCAGGCGATTTCTCTTCACTTTCCGCTCGTTTAAGCACCCGGAAAAGGCGCGGTCATAAACCCCACGATTACTGGTAGAGAAAATGGGATTCCATTTCCTGACAAGCTGGTCTTGGTCTGGTTTCATGGCCGATTTGACAGGTTCCTATTTATGCAGTGGTTGGGAGAGTGTAAAAAAACCACAGCCAGTGGGAAGAAGTCGACAGTATCTAGCGAAATTCATATATACTCTAGAGTCAAAGCCTTCGTATGCCTTGGGGGGAGATCGAGGAGTTATGGCGCCGCCTTGAAGACGAGAGGGCTGATGTTCATTTATCACCGAACATTGTTTAATACATTTCATTGATGCTTGAATCCATCCTCATGAGCCTCGGCAGCACTTCAGACCAAATCAAGGTAAAAATTTGACGCCGAAATAGCCCTTCTGAGGTCGAGTGACCTTGTGGGAAGGACTGCATTGGTTGCGTGCTAAATAGTGATGTTGCACGGCGACACGTCTTACACCTTGAGTCGCTATGCAGAAAGTCACGGTCACATTTGGATGCATCCTGAAGGGCGCTGCAAAAAGAGGCTGTGCTAGGGCTTCGTTTTATGACTTAGAAGTGTAATGCATCCTTCATTGCCGATTGCGGCCCCTAAACACTTAATTTTCTGAGCAATTACATTAATTGAAGATGATAGCGACAGAGGTCCCGAAGTGATGTGACTTTCTTGCTCATATGTGCCATCAGAAGGTAGATATCAGTCTTCATTGGACTCAGATCTTGGGCAATGTTTGGGCTATTTGAAGGACGTAATTGCCAACGCACAACATCTATTGCGTGCGTGCGTGCTGTCAGATCTCAGATGCATGTGTTTCTCGGCATAGCCACGAAATTCTTTGCTTGAGACCTGCTAAGATTGTCAGCCCATTATTGTACGTTCCATAAAGCGTCCTCAAGGTGCATCGACCAGGCATCGCTTAACAGCGCTACCACTGGTAGTGCTCGCTATGCGTTATCTTTCGAGAAATTTTCAGCGGCCGGTCGACCTATAAGCGATGCACGAAAAGAGGAACGGAATATGTTTGACTCAGCCTTGAATGCACCTTCGCTTGCGCGCATGACGTTGGATCGAAGCCCAATGACATTGGGCTTCGTTGGATGTCAACACCGTCCAATCTTCAGCATCTGAAGTATGCATGCGCTACATTGACCGGAATGAGGCGATATGCGAGGCCGACTTAGCGTCGTTATAAACATGTGTGTACCCACATGATACTGTACATATACATAAATACATGAGTACTGGGAATGGAAGGTGGCACAACATGACTCAGCGATCTTTCGAAGATTGTATGAATACTCCTATGCCAAGGAGGCCAATTGCATACATGTCATATAGACCAGGATGGCCTACCATCGATGTATAGGGAGATAAAGTGTGCATAGGGCAATTTATGAGAGAGGGATGGGGAAGTGGTGGTGGTAGAAAGGTATAATAATTAATAAGCAAATACCAGGCATGACTTGTTCTGTGAGGACAGCGACACTTCAGGCATCTTACCTCAGCAATCAACATCAAAAGGTCCAGAAAGCAAACCGTTTCAAACTACCCTAAAATTAGACTCTAGCCAATTTAAAGATAGCTAGTGTAGAACAATTACTAACGGGTCCATAAATGTAGGATCATACAAAGTATGACATGAAAATTGATAGACGGAGGGGTGGGGTATGGTGTATAGCAAGAGAGCGCCACAAAGAGTCTAATGTAGTGAAACATTACTGCTAGGCGGTCAAGGGCAACCTAGTCGAGTTTTACTCGAGTTCCATACGACGAAGGATAGATGGACATCCAATGACCGATACAGACAATCAGTAATATGATATTGGAAACGCATACAATTTCCAGTCACTGAATTTTGTCCTGAGAAAAGAGAATGGTCTAGAAACGGGTCCAATGAAAATTGATCGGATGTGTAATGGAGTCATATTTGTGAGCGCAGATAATTTTGAGGGAAACCATCGAAACTTTTATAGATCGGACTCAGGATAACCTTTTGGAGGCAAATAGGCAGACGGCCACCAATATTTCTCGTTCCTCGTTAACGTCGGGACCTCTCGATGACTGAAACAGTAGACTCAGGTCAACCGTTTCTTGAAGGGAAACCCCTGCTCTCTCAATTTTTAGACTCTTGGTATGTATCTGCAAATCATCGCCACTCGTTCACAGTAGTGATTTTACTTCATTTGAACCTTGGTTATATGACAGTTTCCGCATCGTCCACACCCACAGGTCGGGCAGCTTCCGCTCCTATATGGAATAGACACCTGTCCGCATGAACACTGTAAGACTGTCAGAACGAGAGTCAACTAAACAGGGTAAACCCCTAGATCACTCACGCATTGCCATACGAATGTGTGTTTCTTCTTCGCGAGCATCTGCATGGGCACGGAAGGTCGAGAGCAACATGGTTGAGGTGAATCTAGTGTGCTGGCTATATTCTCTACGGGTTCCACAATGCTCTCTAACCATTGAAGATTCTCCATTGCCCCCTCGCCACAAAAGGAGTGAACGCTTAGATATGCGATCGAATGTTGCTCAGCATAGACGTCCAATTACGTTATGTTAAGGAAGTTAATTGGTAACTCCCCCAAGACCACCGCAGTGGTTGATAACGCCTCTCCTCCAAGAATTATCAGCCAATACTCCTGCTTGATGAGGCCTATTATGGTTCGAGAGGCGCTTTCGTGAAGCAGAGTCTTTGGCGACTAGGTCCGAGAAGGTTTGCGGTCGAGCGAGATCGAGGAACAAAACACACAAAGATGAATGTGTAAATACTGCCGAATGATGATCTGTCTACAAGTAAAAGTAAGCGAATGATGGATCAAAATTAGAATATTTTCATCATCGAATTGCTGCTACTTCAATGGCACTGTGACTGGAGCCGCAGGGAGCTACCCTCAGCCGAGGAATGCTTCTGCATCCGTTAATCGCAAAACAAGTGCAGATAAAATCTAGCGTCAATTGGAAATGCCACCCAAATCATCTCAGTGAGCATTGTACAAAGATGAATGGGATGTTGTTAGATTGAAAGGAGAACTCACCTGGCAAAGCGTTGATGGTTCGTTGGCGTTTTGAACGCCTTGTGCTTTGCCCGGCCCGACCCACTTATCAGCGGGAGTAAGCTCAATGGACCCTGTTGCAAACAATTAAAACATGCGCACACATAAATGATGTGTATCGTTGGAATCTTCCTTAGGATCTTTGCGGATCGTATGACACACAAATTTGTCTCACCTGGAATGCGACAGAAGGACCGAGCGCGGAAGTGGTGCGCAAGCCAACGTAAGGCCCGTTGAAGTCTAAAGTCACGGATCAGCAAGGAGCATCTAATCGATACAAGGTTCAAAAGTCTGACACCGACGAGCAAATCTTCATGACCTTGTTCCTTCACTCCTAAGATAAACCGCAGGTGCAATGGTACACATTCTGACGATGAACCAAAAATACACTTGTAGCAAGTTTGAATCATGATAACAGCAACAGGACGACACCAGCGTCGAAAAAGAGACAACGACCGGAGATTATCGTTTCAATGAGACACATCTAGGTGAGAAGTACTTAGCGGCATACCAGCATTTATATACTGCTCCCTGCCGTCAAATTTGGAATCGTACCGGATTTCACGAGTCCATGTGCGACAAAGAAAAAGGCTTACATTTTCCACAGAGACTTTGACAGGCAATCAGCAGCCCGGCCGTTATCATAATTTATCTGTATGGCTAATTGCAGCATCTGTCCAGGACAAGGCAATTGCTTAACTACAATAGCTAAGAGGTCAATGTATTGTGTCCGAGCGGTAGTTGGAGGTGCGTTGTGCGTGAACAAATGAGTTTGACATAATTTCCCCCAATTCGAAAGATCTGCTCTGCTAACACTCAGTACCTTGCCGCCCTTGAACTCATTTGTATCCCATCGTACTTCAGTGTGACATCGTAACCAACTTGGGAAGATGGGATGGTAAGAAACCAAGCATATGAGTAGCTTGAATCTACTGAATGTACTACATGTGCAGCATTCTAATAAGACTAGAGAGCTGATTAATTCTGACCCGAAATTAAGGACCGTTCATACTGCTAATAAGAGAACTAGACCCGTATAGAAAATCAAGGTCACCAATGCTGTACGAAATGTCCTTCTTTGTTCTGAAACCATGCTGGGCGAAATGAGTCGAAGCTGAGCGACTAAATGTTAGTCATTGTGGCTTCAGTTTTGATATAGTAGTAGCCGGTAAAAGTCCTGATGAGCAACTTTTAGGGGCGATAGGTTAAAGAGTAGTAGTTGTAAGGCTCATCTTACACGGTGGAGTGAATGAACGATAGAGGGGGCTCGTAAACATGGAGAGAGGCAATGCCTGATTGACAAAGAAACTAAATTCCTCAAGGCGAGCGACGTTCTTAAGTTGGCATTACCACAGAGGCTGAGATCGTGCGGTATCCCTGGATGATGCACTGAAAGCAATTTTATTGCACTTGGTTGTACTACTGACAAGTGTTGAAAGAAATCGGCTGTATCACCACAATCTGGCTCAGAAGCCCTGGTAACGTTTTGCTGGAGATGTAGAGCCTATCCCCAAAAGCGCCCGATTGTTCTCTGAGCTTAAAAATGAGGTAGTCTCCCTCCAGAACGTGTAATAGTACCCTCATTTTACCTGAGACATACATTTGCGAGCGGAACGAACTCTTGCCCACGAGCAATTCCCTCGAATTCAAATATCCACAGCATCGCCTTCCTTCGCTCAGGGCACTGGTTTGAACTTCCCAGGTCTCTTTTCATCAATGTTGCAATCAATGTACGCTTGAATCACCGCTCATACACCTGAACCTTTGTAGTACGACAATTACCACAGCGCCCTATGCCGCAAGTAGGGCAACTGGTAGCTCGATATGGTATAGATGGATATCCACAACGGCACTATTATCTATTAGTTCAGATGTTGAAAGTTGGCAAGTTGGTCGTACACATTGCCAGACATACGAGTATTTTCTCTTCTTTGCCTAAGTATGTCAGTCGAGAACCTCCCGTAACGCAAGGACGCCACAGTACTGACCAAAGTGTGTATAGGCACATTTCCAGTTGGTGGTGGAAACATGGTCCCAAGTCTTCCTTCAAAGCCTTATGCCTCTGGTATACTGATTGGTCTTACTTGAAGTGTCTTTTAAACAAGTTAACCATTCAATACGCACTGGCCAGCGAAGGATATCCAAATTAAAATCTTGCAATCAGATTGGTCTTGTTGGTACAATCTACGTGAGCGTCGACCCCTAGTGATACACGAATCCTTCGCTGGATGTTGTTGAATATACCTTGAATGAGACCAATTGCTAATCTTGTTCATGAATTATGATCAACGAAGGCTATCGATGTGAATCCTAAAAGAGAGTGATATGCTTTGCAATTTGAACTCTCACTTTTATGTAGCCAGAATACAACTAACCCGAGTCAGGAAGGGCCGGGCCCTGTCAACGGGCCGTGGATTACGCTGTTAATAAGCTATCAATCGAGCTGTTGAGAGCCATCTATTAAGCTGTTAATCGAGCTAAGTTATTAATCAAGCTATTAGTAAGGCCATTGATCAAACTTTTAAGCAGGCTATTAAGTTAGCAGGGGATTAAGGAGGCAGCAGGAGATCATGGAGGTAGCAGGGGATTAAGGAGATTATATAGATAGGAAAAGGAGTATCGGAACGACAGTACGAAACACCGTGATAGGCCGCACAGGATAGTATATAGCGTGTACAGGACTTTAGAATTTTAAAATATAGGGCACGGACGAAAAGCGCGAACTTTAGACATAAACTATAGGGCGTATAGGGCAGATTTTTAAAAGATAGAAAGATAGTGGCAGTTTTTATAAGTATTTTCGTACCGGTTTTAGGGCGCCTTCGGCGGTGGTCGGGGAGATAGGTTTACGAAATTCATATATAGAAAATTCATATATAGATTTATGAAAAGGGAGCGCGCGAGGAAGAAGTCGCCTGCGTTGAGAAGCTAGATAACGACGCATCTGCTGGACCGTGGCGCAATCACACTGTTGCAATGATCAATTTGATATAACATGACGCTGTAGAGCGATCCATGAAAAACGCTTTATTCTTGTCAAGAAGCTCGCGATAAACGATACTTCTAGTGGCGTCGGTGGTCAGGCTCGGCAATCCTCGGTGTGATTCGTCCCCATCACGGCTCCACTTCCAGCAGCTATGCAGCTCGTTTTAACATCAGCCATTAACCTTCAATTGAACCGTCCTACTTGTCAATAACGTGAAAATGATCTTTAGAGCCGCTATTTTCCCTCTCATTCTCACAGCCCTTACCACTGCATCCCAGTCACCCATAATCGATCCCACTACACTTGACCCCACTACATCAAGAGAGCTCCTTTACCTCCACCGCAAGCTTATAGAAATCGAATCGATAACACAAAACGAGGAAGGAGTGGGAGAATGGCTCACTTCGTATCTCCGCGACCGTAATTGGACTGTGGATAAACAACGAGTTTCGAAGAGCCGATACAATCTTCTTGCGTATGGCAAGAAGCGCGAAACCACCATCCTACTCACCTCACACATCGACACCGTACCTCCATACTGGCCGTACTATTATAACGAGACAACGAATGTCATAGGCGGGAGGGGTAGTGTAGACGCGAAGGCCAGTGTCGCTGCGCAAATTATAGCTACAGTGGGACTGAAGGAGAAGCTATACGATGACATCTCCCTGCTCTTCGTAGTTGGTGAGGAAACAGGCGGCGATGGCATGCGTGCCTTCAGCTCCTGGGACAAGCGCCCAAACTCCCACGAAATTGTCATTTTCGGCGAACCCACCGAGGGTAAATTGGTCTGCGGGCACAAGGGCATACTCGGTTTTGTGCTTAAAGCGACAGGAAAGGCGGCACATTCGGGATACCCATGGCTCGGTGTCAGTGCAAACGACGTACTAGTCGAGGCTCTGAGTGAGCTGCTCGAGCTCCGAAAACATTTACCCTGGAGCGAAAAGTACGGAAACACGACAATGAATTTTGGACGCGTACAGGGCGGTGTTGCTGCCAATGTCGTTGCAGAGACGGCAAGCGCAAATATCGCGACAAGGCTTGCAGCCGGCACCCCGGATGTTACACGCGGACTCATCATCAACGCCCTCAAATCTGTCAAAGCTGCGGCTCAGAAACAAGGCGGTGACCTTGAAGTCGAATGGACAAGCGAAGGCTATGGACCTGTAGACATTGACTGTGAAATTGAGGGTTTCGAAACGCTGACAGTTAACTATGGAACTGATGTACCGAACCTGAGCGGTGATCATAGGCGGTACCTCTATGGCCCAGGCTCAATCTTCGTTGCGCATTCAGACCATGAAGCGCTGAAGAAGAAGGAACTTGAACAAGCCGTGTTGGATTATAGGCGGTTGATTATTAAAGCATCCGAGATGAGACAAAAGGAGCAACAAAGGGATGATGACCAGATAGAGTTGTAAATAATACCAAAGTTGAAGGTCAAGAGACTTTTATACACCCCAATATACGATCATCTAACATTCTCCCTGAATCTACCTTCCTCACCGCCCTCGGTCGTGCAATGTACCCCCACATTTAGTCCGCCAGGAGAAAGATCTCACTCGAGACAGGCGGTTCTGAAAGTAAGCGCTCGGTATGCCTCTTCCCAAGCCCTGAAGAGCTGGGTAGATAGCGTCGGCGATTGTTCTTGCGCGTGATCCTCGTTCGAGGGAGCAGGGTGTCACAGCTATGGAGGAGCTTGCTAGACGCCTGCGGTTCTGTTCTGATGCGCTGAATGAAGAAGAAAAAGAAAAGTACGAAGCTTCGTGGTATGCACTTCTTTGTGTGAATTGTGAAAAGCACGAGAAGAGTAAGCATCGGAGGATGCAGCCTTTCCATGTGGTGGTGACGAGAGGAGAAAAAATCGCTATGCATTTGCACTTACCCAATGCTTTACCAACGCCGATGATGCTAGAGTTGAGTATCATACACGCATTATACACCATACAGAGCTTACATTATTAGTTCGCTGCAACTGCAATGCCACCCTCTTGCGCCCCTGTGATTTCTTCAATATTTTCTGCTGCCATGCCCAAATCTCTCAATTCCCAGCCATCAGCCGTATTGACCCATTCTTTCTTCTCACCCAAGATAGCAATGCTGCTCTCAGCGGCACGCTTGACGAGAAATTCGTCTGCCACGCGTTGAACCTGTTCGGCAGTCACATCTAGTAATCGCTCTCGTTGTGTTTGCAACATATCATCAGTCACACCAGACAAGAAAAGCCTCATGCCCTCCCGACTGACGCTTTGCGGCGCATCGTAGCCTTGGAACGCACTGAGCTTCGCCTCCTCGAGATCCTGAGCTGTCCAAGCGCGATCACGAGCCCACCTTCCCGCTTCAGCCATGACCTTCATGCTATTCTGCGGGTTTGGATCGCGATACGAGTACATTCCAAAAAGACCGCCAAGCCCTCTCGCGTACGCACCGCCGCCATATGCACCTCCCTTCTCCCGAATCTCTGGGTGTAATTGTTTGAAAGTGAGGAGCTTGGCAAGGATCTCGAGTGGGGCGCTAGCGGCGTCGGTGTACGAGACTGTTGGTACTGCTCGCGCGGAGTAGTATACTTGGTATGGTAGAGGGAAAAATGACTTGGAATTGCGCGGGAATTCATTGCGTTGTGATGCTGTGGGGACAGCGACGTTCCTTGGGAGAGTCGACAAGAAGCGGTGAAGTGCTTCTTGATTTGGTGCCGAACTCTCCGCACCACAGTTGAGGGCCACACGAAGCTGGGCACTGTTTGCAATGGTGAAGGACTGGATAGCCTTCAGTTTTCGAACGATGTCGCTAAGTGACTCTTGCGACGCTAAACTTGTCATAAGTTTGACCTGTGTGAGGCCTCCTGTTTCTTCAGCTAGTCGACTGACGGGACTTATACCAGCTTCTGCGTATCTCATCGCATAGGAATGTCCTGATTCGGCAATTGAGTTGATTGCACCGCTCGCTGAACTTTGGAGAAGCTCACGGATCTTCTTCTCCGCTTCCGGTCCATCAAAGTCTGTCTCCTGTATTATGATTTGGAGAAGATTATACATGTCTGGGATATTGCGGTCAAAAGCATAACCAGAGAATGCCATGCCTTCCTCATACGATGTGAGCGACAAAGGCGACTGCGAGGAGTGATACCCAACTGAAATGCCTCCTGTTTTCAACTTGATGAGTTCCTCGAGTTGCTCCATTGACTTGTCCTTTGTGCCTAGCCGCATGACGGCGCTTGTGAACAATGGGATCATCTCTCTCAACTCATCTGGAAGGTCTTGTAACTTGTGCACGGCGCGAAAGTACGTCAAACCGTTGGTGGGAGCCTCGCGCCATTGCACCTTCACGTCATCCAGTTTGGTATGACGAAGAGGTTTTCGCTCCTTTTCACGTGGAATATCTTTGACATGAACAGTTGGGAGGCAGCTCAGGTCTTCAGTCCTTGCCTTCTCTTGTACGTCCAGTAACTGGAGCTCTCGTTGCTCCAGATACTGGTGTGCCTCTTCTTCACTTGGGAATCGCTTTGTAGTCTCAAGGATCTTTGCCGCCAATCGTTGGCTTTCTTCATCCACTAAGTCCTGACTGAACGTCTCCGAAGGTCGCATCGTAAAGGTCAGCGTATTATCGTTGAGGAGGTACTTCTCGATGAGGCTTTCCAGATAATCCCCTTCTGTATATTTCTTCTGGAAAGCATCAACCGTTTGTTGCCACGCCAACGCCTCCATGGGGTCTATGCCGTTGAACCAGCTTGGTTTTAGCCGCTGTAAAATGCCCATCCCAAAGTTCGCCGTCTTATGTTTTAATGATAACTCGAGCTGATGTAAGATTCCGTCCACTTTGATTTTGTCAAAGCCATTCTTTCGGGTTTCGAGCAAGGTCTTAGCGATCGCCTCGCGGACTCTAGGCACATCGTCTACTTTGACGGCATCAAGTCCTACAGAGAACACACCACGTCTTCCTTGACTGTCATAGCCCGTGTTCGCGCTGAAGTCGGCACCGAGCCCAGATTCGATGAGATTGCGGTACAATGGCGATCCATAACCATTCATGAGCAAACTGCCCAGGACTCCAAGCGCGAAATTCTCCACAGAGTCAGCAGTATCGCCCATAAGCCAGGTAACTGAAGTCTTGTACTGGCGATCTTGAGGTACCAAGGGGTCCAAGGGCCCGGCTACATTGACTTGCTTCGGTCCGTCCAGCGTTATTGGCTCCTTGATATCTTGATCCACAGAAATCCTATCAAACCCATTCAAGCGGCTGTCAACCTCTTTCAAATGCTCGGTCAAAGGCATGTCCCCATACGTTAGAATCTTAGCGTTGCTAGGATGGTAATGGTCTGCATGGAACTTGCGCAGCTGCTCCCAGGTCAGATCGGTAATTTTCTGAGGATCGCCTCCCGAGTTGTTGATCGCAGGGCAAAGGTGTTCCTGAAATTTGGTATAGAACAGGTAGCTTGCATCTGACACTTGTCCCTTCATTTCGTTGTAGACGACACCCTTGAACACTATCTTCTTTGCGCTTGGATCATCGGCCTCGGCCAGTGGATTCTCAGGCCCTATCCGCCACCCCTCTTGTGTGAAGTCGTTCTCCTTCAACAGAGGGTGGAGCGTGGCATCAAGGTACACGGACATGAGGTTTTTGAAGTCTTGTGCGTTCGTCGTGGCGAAGGGATATCCGGTGAAGTCGGCGAAGGTCCAGGCGTTCATGAAGTTAGAGAGTGAGCGCGGGAGCATCTTGAAGAAAGGGTCCCGAATGGGGTATCTACGCAGGGTCAGTATGGCCTTGAACCCGCCTCAAAGAGCCTGCTTGCCTCTCGCTGCCACATAAGGTCGTGTGTTCAAGTATGTGTGGCACGCCGGTGGCATCTGGCGGGTTGGTCTTGAAGCCAATGGAGAAGACATTGTTCGCATCATCTCGGGCAATGTGCAGATAGTCGGCGCCAGTCTTGTCATGCTGAAGATGGAGTGCCGTCAGCTCGAGCTCAGGGACCTGTTTGACGCGCTTGAGCGTGAAACCGTGGAGCTGCTCTCCCACTTTGGGAAAGTTGGAGACATCTGTCACGGCCGCATATCCTCGGCGGGCCCTGTATGCTGGTTGCAAGAGAGTCGGCTGTGCTGCCCGAGTGCTCCGGAGCTGGCAGCGGGCGGAGCGCAGCATCTTCGAGATGAGAGAGGACTTGCCGCAACGCTGCACACGCAGAAACTGAAAATGGCAGGCCGCGAAGATGCAGGAATGACGCGCCCTGTGACGCCGATTGGCCGAGAAGCCGTAATCCAGATGAGTTTAGCCCGCAAAATTACTAAGACGGAAGAGCGTGATGCAGCCTGTACGGGCTAATGAGGCTGTTCGAAGCAGCTGAGACACTGTATCGCTCAGCGAGAGTGCCTGTCTGCCGTTTCTGCATGATAGTGAAGCTCGAGGGCGGCGTGGTGTCGTGTAGTTCTGTGTCTTGTGCCCTCCGTAACTGATCGAGACCACCCAAGTCTTTGCTCCCCCTCCTGCCCAGTACACCACACTTCCGCCACGAGACGCTATCCACTTCGACATTCTCGGGCACACGCGCTGCAAGCCCCGTACACGCTCTCACAACAAGTCTACTTGCACCACCCCGCTGTGACGGGGCCCTGCGTGCCGGCCGATCGTGTTCCGAGACGTCAGCGGTCGACTCCCTCCCTCACTGCGCGCACATTGAGACCGAACCGCTGCTGCAATCACGAATGCGCAACCCCACGGCATAGAAGAGTTCTGCGTGGATTATCCGCAATCAGGTGCACAGGTGGTAACTGTTCAGGGTTGCCACAAGGGGGACTCAAAAAGCTGAAGCGGCGCACCCATCAGCCACGGCTTCATGGCAACCGTAGCCCAACACCGCCAGCCGACGTCTGCCCAGTCCCGTCCGCATCACGAAGCAAGCCGCAGTGCATCTGCCTCCCCTGCGAATATGGCCCCCGCACAACATACTCTGGCGCCTGCGCCCGCGAAGAAGGGCAAGGGCAAGAAAGCAACAGATCCTTCGGAGCAGCAGAAGCAGATTCAGGCCAAGATTGCGCAGCTCGAGTTAGATCAGGCTGGAGACAAGGAGCAGGAGCTTGAGATAGGTGGGTCCACCTGTACCGTGTGATGAGATGCAGACGCGGGGACAATGTTGAGTGGCGCAGCGCACATCCTTCGGCTCGGAGTCGGACAATACACATTGAACATGAACTCTGGCTGACGTATGGCTTTGACAGAGCGTGAGGTCAAGAAAGCGAATCGCGAACTCTCCTCCCTTCTCTCGAACATGGATGGACCCCTCTCTCGCCTCGAGGTGGTGCAGAAACGTTATACAGAACTGCTATCGGATATGAAGCGCACGGAACGCGAACACCAAAAGGCCAAGAAACGGGGAGATCAGCTACAGAAAGAGAAGGATGCACAGAGGTCAGAGTTAAACAAGGTCACCACAATGAAGGACAAGCTGGACAAATTGTCGCGTGACTTTGCAAAAGAAAACAAGAAGCTTAAGGATGAACTGCACAAACTTGAAACCAGCGAATCAACCGCCCGTCAAGAACTACACGAACGGCTCGAGCACTTGGTAGCCGATGTTGACGATTGCATTGCCGCGCAAAGTGGACCAGAACCCCAGAATCAGGCCGATGTGGAGCTGGATGAGCTGTAAGTCTTCTGGTCAAACTGTACTCAACAGTCTCTAAGCCATGTAGATTTCGCCAAAAGTTCAAATCTTTTATCGACCAGTACGAGCTCCGGGAGCTACAATTTCACTCCCTTCTCCGGACCAAAGAGCTTGAGATACAGTACCAGATGGCGCGTTTGGAACAACAACGGAAGCACCAGGAGGCCGAATCGTCCAAATCGCATCAGTTGACTCGGCAGGTGTCGACTTTCTCACAAACAGAAACAGAACTTCGCACTCAGCTCAACATCTACGTTGAAAAGTTTAAGCAGGTATGTTGTTCGTCATGTCCATCGTTGGTTTGATACATGTTGGTTAATACTGACTAGATGCAGGTTGAGGAGACGCTCAACAACTCGAATGATTTGTTTTTAACGTTTCGCAAGGAGATGGAGGAGATGTCCAAGAAAACCAAACGCCTCGAGAAAGAAAATCAAACCCTACAACGCCATAAAGACATCACGAATCGCAATATAGGCGAGATGGTAGAAGAACGCCATAAAATGCAAGAAGAGCTCGCGAGAAGGACGAAAGAAGCCGAAGATCAGCGCAAGAAAATCGCTCGGCTGGAAACGTTGTGCCGAGGCATGCAAGCTCAAGGTCGAGGTCAGGTTCAGGTGAATGATGAGCTGGAAGAGGATGAGGAGGTCACGGAGAGCGAGTACGAGTACGATGACGAGGAAGAGGAAGAGGAAGAGGAGGGTAGTGGAGAGTATGATGACGATACAGAAGAGGACGCCGTTGAGGCCGTTACCGAGCGACGCCCATTTGGACCTGTTCCGCCACCTCCACCACCCCCACAAACCGTTGCGCAGGGGAAGTTGAACGGGCACAAACAGGTCAATGGGCAGATAAATGGAGTCAAGCGCTAACACTTTACGATTGCCCTTGAATGACAGCCACCTGTACAGTCGAATGCTTTGTGTTTTCATCAACCTAGAAGCCCATACTTCGGAAGCCTTTCGAGCATGTTGATGTCGAGCAACCGAATCCTGTGAGCGTAAAGTTCGAGTTACTAGTTGAAGGACTTCGAATATATCACTTGTATTTCGACGAGAGCTGTTAGGAAACTCGCGGCATCCCACCACCATGAGTACCCAAGACATGTACATAAGTTCCAAGGCAATTACAACCGCATTGACTGCTCACGAGCCAAGATTTTACCACTTCCGCATGTTATGCCTACTTGTTAAGTGCTTCCAGAGCGCCCTAGTGAATGCGACGTTTGGATTTGCGCCTCCAAACACCCCCAAACTGGCAGCTTCATCCTCAGTGACATACACGTTGAAACTTTCTTCACGCAAAGGTCAACGTTGTGGAGAGGTAATTTTCGGTAATTTCAAACCAGGCTTCTGTCATGTGACTGGGCAAATCGAGTCGAAGCTGTCCTGCCTCGGCTCAGATTCGCATGTTTTCCCCGCAAGACCCTGGCTGATATGGCTGACGGCAACCGCTATTTAGTATCAACATGCCCATATTTGCCATGGGTTCAACTGTTCGAACGAGCTATCTAGCTTCGGCCATTCTGTCTGCCTTATTGCCATATCAACCTTGATACCGGCTTTTCTGTAGTGCTTCGCTGCAAAAAGTTTACCACAAACGTCGCCCACCATGTCAACACCCTCCCTTCAAACGCCGCTTTCCAAATTATTAGGCATTCAATATCCTATCATTCTCGCCGGTATGGCAAGAACATCGGGTGGGCCACTCGCCGCTGCCGTTTCCAACGCAGGTGGCCTCGGTGTAATCGGAGGATTGGGCTACACCCCGGAACAGCTCCAATCCATCATTGACGATCTCAAATCTAATTTGCGCGACAAATCCCTTCCTTTTGGCGTCGACCTTGCTCTCCCTCAAGTCGGTGGCAGCGCACGCAAGACTAACCACGACTACACACATGGGCAACTTGATGATTTGATTGAGGTCACAATCAAGAATGGGGCAAAGCTATTCGTTAGTGCGGTCGGTGTGCCGCCTGCAAGGACGATCAAGAGGCTTCATGAAGCAGGAATCCTGATTATGAACATGGTCGGACACCCAAAGCATGCGAAGAAAGCACTGGATGCCGGTGTGGATATTGTATGTGCTCAGGGCGGCGAAGGCGGAGGCCACACTGGCGATATTGCAAATAGCATCCTCATACCCTCTGTCGTCGACGTCGCAAGGAAGTACAAGAGTCCTCTGACTGGTCAGCCTGCCATTGTTGTTGCAGCAGGAGGTATATACAATGGTCGTAGTCTCGCCTCGAGCTTGATGCAGGGCGCCCAAGGCGTATGGGTGGGCACACGTTTCGTTGCCTCTACAGAAGCCGGCTGCTCGCAAATGCACAAAGAAAATGTTGTCAGTGCCGACTTTACCGACACAGGCCGCACGCTTGTTATCAGCGGGAGACCATTGAGGGTAAGGTACAACGACTACATCAAAGACTGGCATGAACGAGAGGCAGAGATCAAGAAATTAACGGATGCGGGTATTGTACCGCTTGCCAAGGACATGGATGATGGCAAGGATGTGGATATTCCGTTTTTGATGGGACAGGTAGCAGGTGTGATCGGTGATATCAAGCCTGCGAAGGAGATTGTGGACGAGATGGTTAGGGAGGCGGTGGACATGTTAAAGCTGGGACAAACATATATCGGCGGCCCAAGTAGTAAATTGTAGACGACCGAGCATCTTGAAGATTTCTTCTGTACACATTCAGCCTCGAAATTCGTTGGTGTGCGTGATCATGCCGTGAACGTAGAGTCTAAACCCAACATAGCTACTTATGGATTGGTGGAAGCATACATCGCCATAATAAAAGCTGCTTACACTCTCTAGTTGTGGAGACTAATAGTTTGCACACCGCGCGCAGATAACTTCTATACTGGTACAAAATGACGTATACACCAGGCTATCAATGCGACCCCAGACTTTCAGGTCAGTTTGAAAACCTTTGCTAGAGTCTAAAGAATGTTGGCAGAGTACATCAAATATTTCCAGGCAATAGTTATGAGATTGTATGGCATTTTGTGGGCCGATCAAGCTGTGGACCATGATAGGGTTGCCAATGAAGTAGTGCATATTGTTCGCTTTGAGCTTAGAAACATATACGACGCTTTCCAGATTAGTCGACCATTTTGGTCAACATAATGATTGATGTTGAGTCGTAGGAGCATCAGGGACTGGCAGCTTGCGTAACATTTGGTGGCTTCAGGAGCCAGACTTTGACCGACTCGGCGTCTTTTCGTGGGGATGTTACACGAGACTTTATTGTCTCGTGCTTCGTCCAATGCTCGAAATAAACAACGATGCGAGTGCTCATGGAGCCATTACCACAGACATTTAGTTGGTAGGCTGCCAGAGTGCCTCCCCTCTCTCCCAGGCAAGCGGGATCTGGGTGATCTGCAACCAGGATTCCGCGCCGCCATCCAACAGTGGGAATCCCTCACCGAGCTCAGGAGAGAGGCGAACAGCGAACACTCGCAGTATTCTTACGACATCCATAGTGATACGTCTTTCGAAATCTTCGAGAACATAACAGTATCCTTATCCCCAGTTTCAACTTGTCCACCACGCACCAGGCGCTGGCTTGTGCGGACTGCTTCGACGAGCCTGTCATTCCCGCGGCCTTCGTCCGCTCGCAAGATCGCACGATTCCATGACGCTGCTCCGGCAGTCGACACCACCTTGCAGCGGCGCATTCCATGCAGTCAAATCTCAGGGCTCAGGCTGAAATCCAGGCCCAGAGGAAGAAGGTATGCATCTACCCGCGCTTTGCTTGTGCGCCATGACTCCGCAAGCAAACGCAACACGCCGAACCGCCATAAGTGTGTCTGGACTGAGACTGAAGACATAGCAGCTTGCAAATTCGTACAAACAGCTCCTTGAGTAAGTCGCCTCCTACTCTGCGCCCCTGCGCGGCCTCCATCTCGCGCATGCCGTGCTGATTGCGCAACAACAGTGAATTCGCCGCGACCGATCTGAAGAACGTTGGGAACTATTCGCTGGGGAAGCTTATAGGCAAAGGAAGCTTCGGCAAGGTATATTTGGCGTCACATAAACTCAGCAATGGGTCCAAGGTACGACTATGGGGACTGTACTGGCGCAACAAAGGTAATGGCTGATGGCAAATAGGTCGTGCTCAAGTCAGCGAAGAAGAACGATGCAAACCTCGCACGCGAGATCCACCACCACCGTCAATTCATACATCCGCATATCGCCCGGTTATACGAGGTTATAGTCACGGAGGAGTTGGTTTGGCTTGCACTCGAGTATTGCCCCGGCGACGAACTGTACAACTACCTTCTCGAGAAAGGCGCTCTTGAACCCTCCAAAGTCCAGCGCATCTTCACACAACTCGTTGGCGCTGTATCCTACGTCCACAACAAGTCCTGCGTTCACCGCGATCTGAAGCTCGAGAACATTCTCTTGGACAAAAACGGAGATGTAAAGTTGGTGGATTTTGGATTCACAAGGGAATATGAAGGGAAAAGCAATTACTTGCAAACATGGTGCGGGACCGTATGCTACAGTGCGCCGGAGATGCTAAAGGGTGAGAAATATGCAGGAGAAAAGGTGGACGTGTGGAGCCTAGGCATTATCCTTTATGCGCTGCTGGTGGGCGAACTACCCTTTGATGATGACGACGAGATGATTACAAAGACAAAAATATTGAAGGAGGAACCAAAATACCCAGACAACTTCCCACCTCAGGCGAAGGAACTGTGCCAGTCGCTACTCTCGAAACGACCGATCCTGAGACCTACGCTTGCCGATATACTTCAGAATCCATGGCTATCAGAACACGCGCCGCGCCAGCAGGAGACACTGAAGTTACAACAACCTGCACCGTTTTCTACCGAATTAGAGAAGGAAGTGCTACATCGCATGCGAGCAGCTGGTGTGGACATCGATATGGTCATTGAGAATGTTTTGGCACAGCGATGTGACTCCCTGGCAGGCTGGTGGGCGTTGCTGCTTGAAAAGGAGGAGCGAAAAGCAAAGAGGAGAGAGCGTAAAAGAAAGGAAAGAGAAGCGGAGGCGAAGAGCTTGAGACGGTTAAGTGCTGCAAGTAGCCGTCTGGACAAGCTTGCACCAACGATAAGGGAGATGGACGAGGAAGGTTTGCACACACCGATGCTTGGGGACCCACCAAAAAGTCGGGGAAGGACTATGAATCGGAGGAGTCTTCATGGTAGGCATCGCATCCCTTACAAGTTCACTTATCGCTGACATAAAGCAGGCGCTCCCGATTTACCACGTCTCCCAGAATCTGGCTCAACGCCCAACCTCCCATCAAGTGCCGAGAAACCTCTCCCACCGATCGAGAACCACCGAATTCGCAGCTCAAACTCCTCATCGCGACCCCCGCCGCCAGCAAAGGACCTAGACAGAAGGAGATCACGCAGTAGCATGCTCCAGGTTGTGTCCACCAATCCAGACCTTCTCTCCCCCAACGGCTTCGTTCCTAAGCAGCGTCGCCGAAAACAGCCCTTCCTTGACCATCTCCTGTCGCTTAAACACTGGATAAAAGAGACTAGCAAACGAGCGCGGAGCCCCAACTCGAAAGCGAGCAGTAGACATAGCCCAAAACTACCCGAGAGTAAGAGTCCAGATTCAAAACGGAGACTAAGTACTGCCAATTCCAATGCTGTCAACAAGCACACGAGTCTGACGCCCACGTCTCTTGTCACACCGAGACCAAGAGTAACAACACATGGGTCAGGGTCTGTAAGAAGGCTGAGTGCGAGTCCAGTACCACTGACACCGCGCTCCTCCTACAGGCGCTCTTCTGGCGGCCTTCGAGGCAGAAAGTCCACGTCGTCTTCAGTCTCATCGATTCGTAGCATGCCCCGCCACCACCACTCCCACTCCAAAGCGTCTTCTACATCCTCTGCTTCCATCACATCGCCAGCTGTGTCTGTGTCAGGCCACAGTCACAAGATCCCCAAGTCGCCACATAACAGCATTAAAGTCCTTCCTGCGACTCCAACATCCTCCAGTTTTCCAAACAACATACGACTTGTAAGGTCAGGTGTACCTTTATCATTCAATGACGATGGCCTGGCTTTTAACGCCGTGCCTCCATCTTCGCCAGGCCTTGTCTTCGCAAAGCGAAAAAGAAGTCCCTTCAAAGGACCCATGCTTGCCGTCAATACCCAAGGCAGTCCAGCGTGGAGGCGAGGAAGCGATGCCAGTGGAGGGAGTAGAAGCCAGAGTATACAGGGCAGGAGAAGTGGAGAAATCATGGGTATTACGGAGGAGGATGAAGAGGAAGAGGAGGAAGTTGAGGAGGTCGATGATTTCAGTCCAAATCTCAAGCCAGGCGAATTTATAGAGGAAGAGAAGCCGCCACCCACGCCGCCGAAGACTTAACGAGAGTGAACAAGAGGAGGACAGTCGGTAAAACATGTTTTGATGTGTGCGTGTGTATGTCGGGACTGATGTCACGGGAAGTGTGTGTATACTGGATATTCGGATGGTATTTGTATGATGTGGTTGTACGGCATTTCGCGCACCGTTTTTCTTATGGTCTTGTATAGCGGCCTCTTCAGATATTTTCTTGCATGTCGAGCGTTTGTATGGTTTCTTCTTCTTCTTCGCATAGACGACGCCTTTTGAAGGGAACCTAGTGGTGGCTTGAAGCGCTTTTCTTTCGGATACCAATATGTTTTTGTGTTATTTTCTTTGTCGCTTCAAATTACTCTTCTACTTCGATAAGTTTGTCTTATTTTGTGCAACATATTATTACGTTTCTGGCTACTCCTGTTCACGTTCTCTTTTCTGTCCTGTGCATAACTTCAAGAGAATCGGAAACGCATATCAGAACACTAATACGCTTTCTCTGTAACAGTAACACTGTGGGCCACATTGCACATTCAATATTTTCATTGATACTAATGTGGTGCAATGTTGTCGTGCATCCGGATTGTTTTTGTTGTTCGGTATGTGATATGTTACCTCATGCACCCTACTACATCGTACATAGTAGCTATTGTTTTTGCAATACACGGTTGCAATACACGGCTGTAACAAGGATGATAGTGCTGCTTCATTGTGGTTGGCATCTTGATTGGTTTGTTATAGTGTGTTAGATTAGCTGGGTAGAAACTACGAGCTTCTGGTTAGGCATGTTACACAAGACGACGCTAGTTGTATTCTCCATAACCTTGTCTTCGACGTCTTTGGATAATCTGCGTGGTGTGTATACATCAGGTTGCTAGCATGGGAATAGGTGCCAGTTTGAAGACCTATCCTACTCGTGTAGTCTGGGGTGGCTATTCTTGATAGGTGAAAGTTCAGGGTGTTTGTGGATGCCTTGATTCATCTAGAGAAGGTCGGCATGACTATTTATGTTCATTGAATGTATTGAGATGGAACATTACCTGCTTCACCCCTAACAGCTTTGTACGACCAAATAGTGACTACCATTTCCTACTTGCCTGCAAGACCTCCATCTCTTCAAGTCACACAGAAAGTTATAAGCTCTCATGAGCCCTGAGAAAATTCCTATCATGTAGAATCACTGCCACATGCATTATTTCTCCAACAGGTTTTTTAATCTGTTGTTCGCTTATCCTCAAACCAATCGCACTCTGCAGTATTCAGAGAGTCCAAAGTAGCGCTGACTATGCAGAAAAATAATCTAGGTATTGACATCAGTCCTAATTGAGGAATTACATCCCGAGATGCGACCTTTTTATACGTCGGCCAGAAAGTGTGACTTAAAGCAACAATTGATAGCCTCTTCGACCGCACCAGTAGTACTTTGTGTTCACGAGCTACGTACTCGAGAATATCAGGATGGAAACATGTCACTTGGTCGTTAGATTTGGCTTGGCCCGATAGTTCTTTGGGGTAAGGTCGATTCTTCTTTCATTCTTCTTCTGGTGTTACTTGTGAGCCACCCCTGTCAAGTGGGATGCTTCGTGAGAGGCCTGCATAACGCCGCTCGATACTCTGGGTTCAATATTTCCATGCATAAATTAGACTTTTGTATGGATGCTTGATTCACGTTCAAGCCGTATAAAGGTAGTTCCTCCACATTGCACAAATCATTACTTAGTTACGTTTACAACGCACACCAATCAGAGGTCTATCTTTCTAGCTTCCATGGTGCCGAAACCCTTTGGCCCAATTAGCAGTGTTCATGCCAATCAGCTGGGTGCTCTGTGGCATGTTCGAACGCATCTGAGGGGAATCGGCAAGGCCGGTTACTGGCTGAATGTCCTGACTCGTTACACACCGTATGCCTTGCTGCGTTTGATGCTGTGGCACCACTGGATGCCTGAGGCGATTTCTCCGTTGATTATTTTCCAGGAACAACGAGTGAGGCGGTGAAAGCCTCGCAAAATAGATCCTCTCCAACCGACAGGGCGTGGGCGTCCTTTACCTCGATGACCATTTTCAGGCTTGTACTTCGCTAATTGAGGCACTTGCTGGTTCGCTGTGATGCTCTAATCCGTAAATGCATTGAGCCCTCTCTGTTCGCCATTACCAGAGAGGAAGGAGCTGTGCTCAACGAAGTTCAGTGTCGATGAGGGAGAGCCTATTATGCGGTGAAGTATCGACCACTCGGTGGCTTTCGCTTGGATATCAAGATTTGATGTATTCGTAGCGTACCCTCCACGTGGGCAGGCCAGCGCACCATCGTTTGATTGTTACGATTCGAACACCAAGGCGGCCGTTCACGCAAGGCTTGCATTGAGGCTCGGTACGGCATTTCGAGGGTATTTAATCCCGGAAAGAAACATGCCCACACAGAGGTCCAAAATTCAGAAAAAGCAATTCTGGCGTCTACGACAAACATTGTAAGAGCTGGGTCTTGTATCGACAGCCTACAGTCCAATTAGTGCGGAAACACGGTTCTGAACGCGGTTCGGCAGGTTGCCAAGATTTTTGGTAAGAGATTCCTGTCCTGTTAACTTCAGTCTCTTGCAGCGCCCGCCTCACACCCAACAACGTTACCACAGGCCCAATGGCTCGAGATTTTGTTCTTCCTCTTGATTCAACATCTGTTGTTGAGGAAGCTTTGCTGTTGGATGGCCAAGCCTCGCTCCAATTCATTGTTGACTCCCTCCCTCCGCGGGTAAGCGCAGGATCACGCAAGGAGTGGGATGATCTGGCAGGTTCAATGGCTTACCTGTCGATAGAGGACCCTCAAGCGACCCCTTTCCCAGACGCACCTGTCTCAACGCGCGTCCTTTCGTGCC
Organism: Pyrenochaeta sp. MPI-SDFR-AT-0127; assembly: GCA_020747015.1. Lineage (NCBI taxonomy): Eukaryota > Fungi > Ascomycota > Dothideomycetes > Pleosporales > Cucurbitariaceae > Pyrenochaeta > Pyrenochaeta sp. MPI-SDFR-AT-0127. The sequence goes on along the minus strand of JAGTJM010000060.1, from coordinate 44,495 downwards.
CATGAACGAGTTCTTCGACCCACAACCTATAGCCTCTCGTATAAACGCGACTGATTCAAGACTGCTACGGGCGTCCATTATTTATGGCCAATTGCAGCTCGGACAATGTGCCATACTCTTCATGGCACTGGAGGCCAACAAGCACCGGCAGCCCATGTTGGATATTGCCTGTGACCGAAATCGCTGAATGCGGGCATGATGCGAGCTCGGGGCACACATACCAAACAACGGATGACCTCGCGACGAGCGATTATCAAGGAATATCAGTCGAAACTGTATTATTACCTCCGTCAGGGCTTTCACCACCGAGACAGTGTCTAGACGTACCTTTCCAGACCTTTGTAAGCCTTCAAACAGCAATATGTGAGCGAATTTGGAAAGACACCCTCTTACATATTCTAGGCCAAGAAACGCCACACATATGTGTGGCAGTGTTGTTATTGCGCATATCCCTCCATACCGTATAAGGCCACTGCTTGTCCATCCTGCGGCTACGGCAGGTGCGGCAATTGCGTTACCTCCAAAGTCCAGTTGAAGTAGACTGCAGGTTGCATCAGACAAGCTTCGGCAACCTTGGGCTTCGAGCACACCGTTTGAACCGACAATTTGGGGGCTAGCTATGGTAGCTGAGAAGAGTGCATCTGAGTACAGGGAGATACAGACGCGTGGCGCAACGGACGCAAGTTGCTATACTCTACCTCTCGGGCCTTTGACTTCCTCCAATCAACGATGGAGTGAGATGCTCCGCCCAAATAGCTGTCGTTGTGCGGGCTGATCGAAGTAACTAGAATGATTGAAGCTGGTGTGTTGGAGGCAGTCCCATGAGATATGTCGTATCTGTGCGGAGATCAGTTAACAACGTGTAGGTTCGAATGGTATTCTTACAGTCCTGTTGACCTTTCACCTCGCTGTTCCTTTTTCACACCCAGTTTTTTTTTTAAAAAAAAAAACTGGTCATGTTCGTGTATTGTTATGGGATAGTTGGCATCATTTTCTGTTGCAATTTTGATAATCACAGCACCGCCCAGATCAAAGCGTCCGGGGTACTGTTGGCTGCACCTCGGTCACATTTGAACAATGTAACCTCCGATGCATCATCGCACTATGAGTCTCAAGTACAGCCTATTTCCGGTGAACAAAACGAGGCTCTTATGCAAGACCGCTAGGCCACGCAGTAGATTGCTCAACGTGGCATTTAAGCGTTGGCTTTAAAGCTACAGATGGGCATGGAGGCTCAGCTGCCCGACCATGGCTCTATACTCTCTCTTGGATGGCGTCCTTCATTTCCTGCCGAAACGTAAAGGGACGGATAGGTGTCTGCAAAAGATTTTTGAGGCACATTCGTATCATACCTCTTTCCATTTCAATTGAAAGCGCGTCGAGCCAGAGTGTGCGACAGTGGCTAGCTTGGCCGTTTTCCAACTCACCCAGGCTCTGCAAATCTCCCTGAGGAATCTCATATACCGAATGTGCGCATATCTTCGGGCTATTTGCGAGTGGCATATGTGTGTGGCGCTACAAGTGCGTTGGCAGACGTCCTTCATGCGGGTTGACGCACGGCAGCCCAATGCCCAAAAAAGGCTGACAGTTGCCTTATCACAACCACCTCACTTCAGATATCGTAACATTTTTCGTGAGTCTGTCACTTGACAAACAACTAAATGAATGGTCGAATACGCACTGACAGATATCTCTTAGTCAATTGCTGTCAATTTTAATCCTTCTGTCCGAGTGGAAGCCTTCAGCATAGCCCGCTGTCGAAATTGCCCGGCATGACGCCTTCAGATGTGGTCGTGACCTTGTGCATACCAACTGGGTGTATGAAACGTGTCGACGTGCAATAGCAGTTTTCAGCCTGTCAAGGATTGCAAGCTCGTAGACGGAGTCATCTGGCCTAGAACAGCATCCAGTGGCTTTGGCCCTGCCTCAAAGGTCGCCTTGAGAGTCCCTTTAGTAGACGCACTTCCATCATTGACCTGACAGCCAACCTTTTCCCGCTTCCCTTGTATCTATGATATGGTGCTTGTCATTTTATTTCAGTAGCGATTCCATTCTTGGCCTCCAACATAGAAATATTTCTGGGGTATCGTGACCTTTGGGCGGAGTAAACCAACACATGCGACGGTCTTGATGAGCATGAACGGCCGCCAGCAAGAGGAAGAAGGTTCAATCTTTTGGGAAACCGGATTGCACTTTTCTGTTCTACCGACCTACAGCTTGCCTGGTCCTTCCTATTCCCTTCCTGGTTCAGTCAAATGAAAAAGCCGGCCAGGAGCGTTCTCAGGGGGCGTCAGGTTACACATTGGAGTACCATCTTCGCGACGCATCGGCCTTTAGAGGATATCCCATTCTCTCAGGCACGGGGAAATATTACAGGTTTAGAGCGAAAATTCGAGGATACCTTTGTTCAGGATACTGAAAGCTCCATTCCGTCGTGGCAATGTGCAGTCCTCAGGAAATTCTTCCGGAAGTGGAATGCCATGCCTGGCCGAAATTTGGCTCGGGCCAGACTGGATGATCGCGAATACAAATCGAAAACCCGTCGAGCATATCCCGAGTATCCCGAGTGGCTTACACCGGAACTATTACAAGCTGCCTTAAGCTTGCCGGTAAGTAGAAATTCCGTTCACTTTTATTCAAGCTAATGAGAATACAGCGTTTCGATTTCGGTCGCCCTGACGCAGATCGTCGACTGATGTGAGCCACCTTTTCCTTCATTATTTCTTTAACACAGCTGTGAAACTGTCTACAAAGGCTCTTTGCAGTGCTCGTGAAGCAGGTACATATTGATTTTGCATCATGGTAGAAGATATAAACCTAGAAAGTCGCCCAACCTCTGAGTGATGTGCTGGCAATTGACCTCAATCTCGGATTCCTGTACTTGTGTCTTTGCTAACCCAGCTCGAACTTCGCATCTTCTGCGCTTTAGTATTAACACAGAGACAGATACATCTATGGCTTAACTCCAGATTTTGCCTTGGTACTGGCAAAAACGGTGTATTGTCATCAGCGCGATGCTCTGAGAGACACAATCGCAAAGCATGTTGATTTGGCAACGTCGTTACGAGTTTATATGCCGGTGGGTAGTTCTAACTTGTTGGGCTTGAGACCGATTGCTGACTCGTGGTGACTGAAGAAACTTCAAATGTTTGTCCTGGAATTCCACTTACCATATCTGACTCTACGTGAGACCGTCCTATCAGGTGGGAACCCAAATATGAATATTGATCAACTTGCGAAAGTATGGGCGGACGTATCCTACCTGCAGCTTGAATGCACTCAATGTGAAGAGCACAAGGGTTCATGTGAGCATCTCATTCGAGAAGCTCACGTTTCCATCGTCATCTGTGGTAAAGATGAGTTCAAGTGGGTCGGCTGGGCATTTGTCAATACACCGTCCGACCCTACGAGTGAGGGTGATAAGGAAGAGGGAGAGGACGAGGCAGAGGGAGACGAAAAGTATGAAGAAGGAGAAGACGACGATGAAGGACCAAACGAGGATTATTTCGCCACCGATGGAGAGGGTGAGCTGGTGGTTGATGCAAACGAAACGACCTGGGACCCGCGACGATACTGGCTGCAGATTATCGATAGCAGAGTGAAACTGGCCCTAAAAGAATGGGAATGGCTTGTCAAGAATGTTGAAAACGGAGTGAATGCATGGGTGAGTGCTTGTGTTCTCCAGCCCTCTGAATGTTCGCTTACTCTTGTCAGAAAGAAGTTCACAGCCTAGAGCTTGCGAAAGCTCCCGACGACAGGGATCAATATAATACAGAGGAGCTGTTCGACTGGACCATTAAGACGATGCAGATCCTGCGGAAGCTCCGCGCACATGCAAAGACAACACACCAAACATGGGCCAGATTCGCCGCCCCAAATGGCGACTCACGTTTCTTCTTAGACTTGCAGGATCCTCAGTCTAAGCGTGCTCTCACCAGCCTAAAAGGCTCCTTCCAACAGCTCAGCGATCTGCGACAGACATTGCTGCGGTTAGACGAGTCATGTAAGGAGTCGAAAGACATGGTAAGTCCCGACACAAGATGATGGTATGAAGCTCTAACCAAAGATGAAGCTGTCTATGTTTCTAGAGCGAGAGAATAATCGCATGACCGCCAAGAACCAGGAGTTGACGCGTCATATCCACGAATTGACGGAGAAGAGTAACCTTATCAGCTACGACATACAGGTACTGAGTCGAAAGAGCACCAAAGCCACAATCGCATCTCAAAAGGCTGCAGACGATACCAGTCGCAGTACTCGGATCAATGTTCTCGTACGAAACGACTTTTATTTGGTCTCGCATGCCCGCTTCAAGATTCATACTAACTCATCAAGGTCCTTTGCATTACAACGCCTCTCCTTCTTGTCTTGCAGTACTTTGGCGCTGATCGTGACATCTTCGCATTCCGCCGGACCTCCACAGCCTTCTTCATCTCGCTCCTTGTATCGTCTGTTGCACTCTCCGTTTTGATCCTCATACTTAGCTATTTGGAAGCTCTCCTGAAGACTCTCTGGTCAAGATGTGCATCAAAGAAGGGACGAAAGGACTGCACATGAGCCAATGCGGGTAGGGATTTTGCGTACAATAGCTGCGTTTCAATGAGTCTATGCTAACGCTGGTAGATACATCCGAGCTTGGTCTCCATACTTCGGTACTCCAAGATCCTTCATTAGTATCTTTTCTTTCTCTCTAAACGGTCCTTCATTTGAGCTCTCTATCCTTTTCTTCCTTTGAGTATTTCGTCCACTTCGTTTTCATTTGAACTCATTTTCTGTTTTGTTTTGATCTGAGCTTCCTATTCGCTTTCTTTCCATTTCAAGTTTTTTCTGGATTATTTTCATTTGAGCTCAGTTTTATCTATATTATGTCTGACGATGAGAAATGATTGCTACGACTCATGCCTTACGAATTATGGCTTGCATGGATACCCAAGATACCCATTAGCATATCACTGAGCTGGTAGAGAGGAGTTTTGTCACAATCTGTGCTGGGGGCTTTAAAAAAAACGATGTAAACTAAGAGGCGGGCGTCTCTGTTCTTCATGATCTGTTTCAAGTACCTGTAAAACATTAATGAAATAAAAATTAGATAGAGGTTATGTAGTAAGAGAAATGACAGCTTTTTTTCTTCTGTATAGTGCTTAGTTATGCTCTCTATTGCACCTGTCCTGTCTCTGGCCAGGAAGCCTAGCCTGGCTGTGTTATTTCTACCCTTGTTGAGAAAAGTATCAATGATTTCTACGGTCTCTCAATCTCACTAACTAGGCTGAACGTTAATGCTACCACAAGGATTATAAGAGGACTGGGTGATCAGCAAAAGGGGATGCTATCTTGGAATTCATGTTGAGCAAGTGGTCTCACGGCATGTCTGCCGTACCTAGCGGATATAATGTATGACGCGAAGTGACGGAACAGGATGATACGTATGTTTGTACTCATGCAGTGAACCAGCTAAGTCAGAAGGAATGTTCTTGCCCCTGAGCAAAACGGTGCAAGAGTCCGAAGTGCAGTAAGTCGTGACTCTGGCGAACGGCTGGAGGTGAAGTCAAGCTAGACTGCGGTTGTGTCACACTACACAGCATTCTCCCAGGAATCTCTCCGACGTTGATCTTCGGCGCAGGAGATCCTGTGCTGCGGCTTCCAAGATCGCCAAAGATGACTGCCGGCATGAAGCATACTGAGTGGCAGTGAATGTGGTCAGGCTGCGGTGACATGCTGTCGCGTGTCGCTTCCTAAACAAGCGATGAACGCCGACTTGGAGGTGTGTGTCTATGCTTTGCGCATTGTTCTCGCACTGAGCCTTGAGCAGCAGGACTGCCATGCGACACTCACGCGATAAGAGGACCCAGGACCAAAGCGCGGGATGTGGCGTTTCATTTTGGTGAGGCAGTTTTAGGAGGGAGGCAGCAAGGGCGAGGCTTGGTGACATGCTGCCGTTTTCGTAGGCACAAAGGGTGCATATGTGCTACTTTCCCATTCCAAGTGGCGGGGTAGTGAGATCGGGCGCGAGGCGGTATTAGACCCACACTGAATGCTGAACAGAAGAGTGAGATGTTTTGGATGATTGGAAGTCGATGGCCATGTCATTGCAAAGATCTGAATGCCAGCGCGCCGCTTTCGATCTGTTGCTTCTTCGACGATGCAAGGTGAGACGGGAAGATCAATCCATGCATAAATGCGTATGCACAAGTGTGCTTCACCGTAGAAGTCCGCTAGAAACAAATAGCAGAAGGCCTTCATTGCCAACCTTTCTGTAAACATGATGGCGACATTACCTCTGCTGCAGGCGTTCGCCTCGCCAATAGCAAAAAATACCGCACAGCTGCCAGCCAAAGAGGGCGTTTGGAGGATTCGAGCGGGACATTGTGAACGAGTGGAGAGCCTGCGGTGGTGGCTTACCAAGGTGCGTCGGGCGTTTTTAGCTAACGCAGTAAAGGCAGGCAGTGACAACAGTGTCCGTGCCTTCATGCCGCGCTTTCGATGCAGTGATAAGACATGTGACTTTTGGCCTATGATAGGGAGACTCTCGGTTTGTGAGACAGTGATGGAGATAGCGGTATGTGGACTTGCTGTGGGTAGGGCGAGATAAGTCCTCGTGTGACGAGATGAATGTGTGTGACTGAAATGGGCAATCGCAACAGTGGTACAGACATGATCAGTTCAGTAAATGGTGAATCTGGGTTTATGCAGCGAGTGTAGGTGGCAAGGTAGGCTGTTGCTCATACGCAGGACCATCAGTCGGCCCGGTCGACTGGAGAATGGTAGATGGAGTTGCATAATGGCACGGCAAAGGGACTTGAACTGCGGCACGGTACACCGTGCCTCGATCGTTCGTCTAAACGCGCTTGAGAAGTTCCATGCAATCTAAACAGCGTGGAAACAAAGGATGGATGAATCGTCGTCTGTACCTGCATGTCATGGCTCGAGAAGACGAAGGCTAAATTGAGATTGCCAGATTTCCCCTGCGTCTAACAGTAATTACAATGGGGAAAGGGCAGTCAAGCGAAATGGTTCGGTAAGCTGCAATAAGACTTACCCGTCTTACCGACGCGTCCAGTTCATTGAAAGCTGCTTTGAGACGACGCGGCGGCTTGTTGTTGATGGACTGTTGGGCCCATCCATATTGCGGCGTGAGCTGACTGCAGTGATTGGTGCCAGACGGCTGCTAAACAAACAATTGCATCGCTGCCAGACGGTACGAGTTGCCATGAGTTTCTGGGGTGAACCCCTTTGAGCCATGTCTCTGCTCGAAGAAAAAATACGAGCCCGTATTGGAGTTGGAGGGGCAAGGCGTAGCGGCTGCCCAGCACCTGGCGCGACTAGGGGGAGGGAAGAGGGATTCACGGGGTGACAGACTACGAGGCGTGTGTGCGTGAAGAGCAGACCCAAGAACCAGTGAAGCGTCTGATGAGAGGGAGGGGTCCTTCCTGGTATGTGAACAGGATGAGCAGTAAGGAAGTCGCAAGAGGAACTCGAAGCGACAGTGAAGGGGCGTTGGAGGGTCAAGGCCAGGGGTCGTGCGCGCACATGCCGCAAGAGCTGGCCCTCTCCGTATCGCCAGCCCCGATAAGGAAGCCGCCCGTGCTCCCACAGTCTTCCAGAAGGCAGGCGCCACCCTCCTCCCACCACACCCCGACACCGAGGCACCGCCATGGCGCCGGCCGACACATCACATGTCGTTGCGTGCCCGCGCTCGCGAAACGTGAATCGTGGAGATGGAGGTGAATGGAGTTTGGCTCCCCCAGGGAGTGACAGGTTGACGGTCCTCCATTTGCATTGTCGCGTCGGTGTGTGCCGCAAGTCACAGTGGAGCCCAGAGCAACGCCATGTCAACGGCGGCATCCCACCCCCTCACGCAGTGGCAGCCATACCTTGCGCTCCCCCGTGAACCGTGAGCCGTGAGCCGTGAGCCGTGAAAGACGCCCTTGGACGCTACTGACTGCGCCGTTGGTGCCCTCCCACGCACACTGCATGTCACCAGGAAGTCACACTCCCGCACCACCCACCTCGCCGCCTAATGCATTGCCATGTATCCGCGGGCGACCTAGTTGCAAACCGCATTGAATCCAATAAGCACCCGCGCGGCGCCGCGACAAAGACGCTGCCCCACTAGTCCATATTTCGTCGCTAACCCGGCGCCTCTTGGTTGACCACTTACCCGGCTGGCTGGGCCCTGTCGTCGTATAATCCTGGTCGCCTTTGCGCCGTGAGCTCGCGCTCAAGAATAGGTCTAAGCCCATCCACCCCGGACGTCAGCATCGCAAGACAACCACCTCTCTCAGCTATCGCACAAGGAACAGCAGACCATCCTACGGCTGCACTGCAGCGACACCGACCGGGCTCGCAGCACCACTGCAGTTCTTCTTCGCTCCTTTCCGTTGCTGTGTCGTCGCGCTCTTGCGCTATCCGAAATGGCCGTCGAGGACGACATGTACGGGACTGAGAAGAGCTTTGGCCGAGCGTCGCAGAATTCAGACTACTATGGCGAATCATCACGGTACCAGGATGGCATTGGGAGGAGGGTTATCGAGAGCTTCAAGCGGGATCCTAATTTTGCCATGACACCAAAAGGCAGCATGGGTGCCGATGGAAAAGTCTTCGATGTCGAGAGCGCAGCCGCGAATACAGCCAATTCACCGCTTGCGCGGAGACTGAAAGGCCGTCATTTGCAAATGATAGCCATCGGAGGCTCCATAGGTAAGCATCTTGCCGTCTGCTGCACAATACGTGCTAAACTCTACAGGCACGGGTCTGTTCGTCGGTTCAGGACAAGCGCTGGCCAACGGTGGTCCAGCATCGCTCGTCATTGCCTACTGTCTTGTCGGTGTCATGTTGTACTGCACAGTTCACGCTCTAGGTGAAATGGCAGTACTGTTCCCCGTCGCTGGTTCCTTCTCCGCATACTCGACCCGCTTTCTCGATCCCGCATGGGGTTTTGCTATGGGTTGGAACTATGCCTTGCAATGGCTTGTTGTACTGCCATTAGAAATTGTGGCTGCTACCTTCACCATCGAATATTGGAACGATGGAGCGGTGAACAACAATGCTTGGGTGGCCATCTTCCTGGTACTGGTTATCATCATCAATCTTTTCGGGTATGCTCAAATCGTTTGTTCTGCTAGAACGAGATGCTAATAGTCCGCAGCGTGAAAGGTTATGGTGAAGCTGAATTCGTCTTTGCTATCATCAAAATAACTGCAGTCATTGGCTTCATCATCTTAGGTATCATCATCAACATCGGTGGTGGCCCCCAAGGTGGTTACATTGGCGGCAAGTTCTGGCGTGACCCAGGCGCTTTCAACAACGGCTTCAAGGGACTTTGCAGCGTCTTCGTCAACGCAGCCTTCGCCTTCTCTGGAACCGAACTTGTCGGCCTTGCCGCAGCAGAAACGGCCAATCCTCGAAAGTCTCTTCCCACCGCCGTCAAGCAAGTGTTTTGGCGGATCTCGCTCTTCTACATTGTGTCGCTTACCATTGTCGGACTTTTGGTGCGCTACACAGAGCCGCGGCTCCTACAAAACAGCAACAGCGCTGATGCCGTTGCGTCGCCTTTCGTTATCGCTATCCAGAATGCTGGCATCGAAGGTCTTCCCTCCGTCTTCAATGCCGTTATCATGATCGCTGTGCTCTCCGTTGGCAACTCATCCATCTACGGCTCCTCCCGTACCCTCGCGGCTCTCGCAGAGCAGCACCAAGCCCCCAGGATCTTTGCCTACATCGACCGCCAGGGCCGTCCTCTAGTGTCTATCGCCTTTGCATCTGCGCTCGGCCTACTCGCCTTCCTTGCCGGTGCAGATCGCAACCTGCAGGATGAGGCGTTCAACTGGCTCCTTGCCTTGTCCGCTCTATCAGCCGTCTTTACCTGGCTATCCATTTGTCTAGCGCACATCCGCTTCCGCCAAGGCTGGAAAGTGCAAGGCCATACTCTTGACGAGCTTGCCTTCCGATCACAACCTGGCGTCATTGGATCCTATGTTGGCTTATTCTTGAACGCCCTCGTCCTCGTTGCCCAGTTCTATGTATCAGTGGCACCCTTCAACATGAATGACTTGTCAACATCAGAACGGTTGCAGCGCTTCTTCAGTGTGTACCTTGCACTTCCGGTCACACTGGCATTCTACTTCCCTTACAAATTATGGTTCCGCACTTCGATCGTGCGCTCCCACAACATGGATTTAGTTACCGGTATCCGCGAACTGAATTTGCAAGAATTGATCGAAGAGGAGCGCGAGGAGAGGAAACGGTGGCCGCGGTGGAAGAAAGTCTACAAATTCTTTTGCTGACACCGTCGCGCTTCTGCCAGTTTGCCTTTCTTTTGCAGCGTTCGCGCACTTTGTTCATCTTGTTCAGGTGTCACCAATTTGACACCAGGCGGCATGCTGATTCGGCATCGCGCAGCCTTGCACTTCTACTTCTTCTCCCTCTCATTTGTTGATATGTACGTTTTTGATAGGACGTGGATGGATATAATGATGAGCGCGTTGCCCTCAATGAGGTGGTTGTAAATACAATAGATGAGAAGGGATCAGGAATAGATGAGATCACTCTAGATTAATTCATATTCATTAGTATCATCATCCTGCTTCGGAAAAATGCACTGCGCACGTCCACCGTCGAAAGAAAAAAAAATTCGAGTATGCACAATCTATTGACAGACTGCATACGGCTCCCCACCTGTCATCGTCCTCCAGGAGGAACCAGAAATGGCAAAAAAAAGAAAGAAGGTCTTGCCCGGAATCGAACCGGGGTTGCCGGAAGACTCTGAGAATGTATCAGAATCCGGAGTGATAACCGCTACCTGGATGGCTATTAGCGGGGGCAAGCGAGGAGTAGTGTTCGAGAAACTTACACTACAAAACCAGCTGTTGATGGGAAGATTCTCGATTATGTCTTATATATTCTGTTACATTGAGGCCGTCAACAAATGAGCGAATGGTCAGCTGCTGTTTCAATTTAGCGAGGAACAGAATTTTGCTAGTGTTGTGTGGATTGTGGGGTAAAGGCGATCTGAGAACGAGCGAGTGGGGCTTCGCAAGGCTTGAATGATGTGCCATTGCCGCAAAATTACACATAAACACAAAACAAGTGCTTGGAGCCGCGCTTCTGATGGTATAAAACTGTCTAGTGAAGTTTGGTTAGCATCAATGCTTGATCAAACACCAAACGAGCGCTTTACAGATATTACGTCCCCTTTATCCGTCTGCTGCACGCGGTTCTTGCATATGTAGTTTGGGGTCTATTTCTACCAACTTGTTCCCGAACGTCTGCCACTTTGCTAGGTCCACCTTTCCTAGCTGATCATACACCCCTCCAGCAATATCTTCTTCTTCCCCTTGTGTTACCACTTCGAGGCCGCAAGCGAGCTACCTACTCATTGGTAACGGCCTCCACAATTGCGCCTTCCTTGCCCTGATCTAACCCGTCCAGCTTATTCATATCGTCCTTGTCGAGCTCGAATTTATAGACGTCTGCATTACTGACGATCCGCGTTGGAGTATCGCTCTTTGGTAGAGGTACGAATCCCTTTTGCAGACTCCATCTCACGAGCACTTGATTCGGCGACACATTATGTTTCTCGGAAATGCCAACTAGTGTCTTGTCATTCGCTTTCTCGTTGCGGACGAGGGGACAGTAGGCTTCGACGATGATTTTATTCTTGCGGCAGTATTCGACTATCTCGCGCTGTTGGCACCAGGGATGAAGCTATTCTTAATCAGTCCAGGTTCATACAGTTGGCGTGTTGAGTGGGAATGTACCTCAATCTGGTTCACAACCGGCGGCCAGATCTCGCCAATTGTCTTGATTTCTTCGATCTGTTGTATACCATAATTACTCACACCAATGTCTCGTACGATGCTTTGCTCCTTTGCCTCTTCTAGGGCCTGCCACATCAACTTCCTAGCCTCTGCACCACCATTCGGGCTGTGTACGAGAAACAGGTCCGCATATCCATCCGGGCCATCAAGCTTCACAACACTCTGGGCGATCTTCTTGTATGTTGATTGGACGTCTTCACCCGGACTAAGGATTTTGGACGTAAGATACAGCTCAGAGCGTGGTAGCTGGCTTTCGGATTGTGCACGCCCAACTTCTTTCTCGTTCTCATAGTACTGGGCGGTATCGATGTGGCGGTAGCCTGCTTCGATCGCTTTCAAGCAAGAATTCACACAAGTTTGTGGAGGTGACTGATAAACTCCGAAGCCAATTTGTGGAATCTTGTAGGTCAAGTTCGCTAGCGGGAGGGAGGAATCTATTTTGAGCGACATTGCGGATGGATGCGGAGTGATAGTGGATTAAGAGCTGGATATTGTAAGCGACCAACAATGGAACGTGCAGGAAGAAGTGATCGAGATATATTCAACATACCAGATCAATTACATGGTAAAATCCCAGAGCCCTTGCCTTAAGCGACGCGCAAGGCCGCATTCGCAGCGTTGCGTGGTAGTCGTGATGTCACATCCTCCAGCTTCCAAGCGTGACAGGTGGGTCCAATTAGTGGCCTGCGGGGTCAATATGGGAGTACATAAGGATTCGATATGTTCTCAAAGCTTTAGAATAGGTCTGAGAATTCAATTGCGTGAGACGAAGGTGATGGAAGCTGATTTTGCGCAATCAGTGCGTTCGGTGGTACTCGAATCGCAACACTAAGCTTTCACGGAAGTCAGCCGCACTCTGCCAGCCTCACCAACAGCTGCGCAGTATCATTCGCGATCCAACCAAGCCACATCTGCTACCTTATAATAAACTGCCGTGGACTGAAACACGTCGTTGAATCTTCTATAGTGTTTTTTTGGTAACGTGAGAGCCATTGTTGATTCTCATCTTGAGGGGGGGGTTAAAGCTCATGAAATTTGTGATTGCACGTTCTCTCAATCTCAGAAAACGAAGTCCCCCATTGCCTTCCAGAGTGAAAGACTGAAAACGTAGACTTACAGCTGTTCTAGTCGACAAAATACAAGCACAGGCTTAACAGCGCAAGACATCATGTACCGCACTAGATAGTACTCACAGGACCTAGCTTAAGGAATTCAATGACATCATGGGAGTTTTGACTTAGAGAATACAGACTCAAAGAATCCTATATTGTCTTGCGACAGATACCCACGCCAGTTGGTTCAGTCAACAGTAGACTATGCAAGACGATTCTTGACGCTTGCTCTTAGATGCTTACTGGGGCTATAAAGTGCAACACGTTTCGATATCAAGAAAAGATTTTCAAACCCCATATAAGATGCAAAAATCTTATGCTTCGTCGATAAGTAATGCTTCCAAGAGCCATGACCAAGCTGATGAAGCAGGCAAGAATCTTGTACAAATTAAATATTGCTATCTAGAGACCCAAGGTTTCCAACAACCTTTGGCGATTTCAATTCGAATAAGTCAACCTTTGTTCATATGCTGTTCCATCTTTGTTTTGATCATCGATGGCAACTATCGCCCGTATCATAGTCCAGAACGTCGTTTCGTTGTCCTTTAAATCCGAAAGTCAACAAACGGCAATAACAGAGTCATCCAGTATCTACCCGGAATGATGTGTTGAGCAAAATCCCGACGAATACCGGCGCTCGGGTTCATCGATTCTCTTAGTTGTCGCTGCTATTCCGCAACTCACTATACGTCTCCACTCTTCTCATGACTCTGATATATAGTATGCTGCAACTACCATGTTGCATCCAGGCTTTGCAACATACACAAAGCATTTGAGATCCGAGATGAAACTCGCTCGTGTCAACCAATCTACATGTAATCCACAATGCTTCTACAGTACACCTTGCAGCGATTTCTATCAGCAATGCGGATTCCACGCTGCGCGCTTTGATTAGAACCAATCAGGGTAGCTGTGCTGTCATTTAAAGGATTCGATTTTCCAAAGAAAAAAACTCGTCGTTATTGCAGGCTTGATCACACATTTCGAAGACGAGCCGAGTTCTGACGAGCATTCGATCAACAGATCTTGCTAGAACGAGTACCTCTAAAGAAAAGGTACCATTGAGGAGGTGACAGCAGCGCATATTCTTAAAGTTATGGTTGAGACACCCACGAATAGCTTATTTTGTTGCGGGAAAGTGGATGCGAGATTTGAACAAACGGAAAGAATACCTAGGTATGAACCTTGTGCTATGTGGCCTGTCGGGCGACTGTTTGGAGGATACATAATCAGAGAGTTTGAGGCTATTACTCACCTGGATTGTTGGGAAAGTTCTATTTTGGCAGATTCTGCGTCAAGAGAGTCCGCCATTATTGGTGCCCACAAAAGTGGCGTTATCAGAAGTACGTCGGCCTCACCTGCATACACTTTAGTGCTTTAGTCGGTCAACCTAGCCCTCCAATTACACCGACTAGCATATGAATCGCGTATAACAAAGTATGGAAGATGACATGACGGAGGAAGGTAACTCTTGTTACTGAGCCAGGAGAATTTCTAGATTCCCTTGATATCAAGGATAGGAATCGTCCCTTCATAGCAAGTATATCACCCATTCCCCTGACACGAAAAGTCTGGCGGAGAAGATCAACCTACCGCCACAACACGGCTGCATTCGAGTCCGGCCGGGATTGAGCGAGAGCGGTGAACCGAATGATCACATAACTTTTTTGGTCCAGAATTTAGCCGTGGAAACCAGACGAGACCCCGCCGCAATGACAAGACAGAAACTGCACTTCGAGACATCATATGTATAGATATATACCTTCGTTCAGCAGAGTGAGCTAAGCTAATCGATACCTGAAACTGCGTTGCTGATCCCTAGTTACACTAGTCCAAGCGTTCTCCTGTAGACCACAGCAGTGTGAACTTTCTTCTCCACAGTGCTCGATCAATGATTGGCAACAGATTCTCCACTTCCGATTATCCAATCATGCTACACAGCAATGCGAGCGTTGCAGTTTGTCTCTTATTGGCAACTTCAAATGTTTAGTGTCCGAAGTCGGCATTGAACCGGGACGCTGTTTTGCTGACCAATAGGATGATGCATGAGTTGATTAGCGCTTGGCATTTAACACCAGTCCCATATAGGTAAGGTACCGTGCACCCACATTCCAAAAGAATATGCATGTCGAACGCACTTGCTTGTTGACGTGGCATCGGAGCACAATGCTCGGCAACATACAGTGATGAGAGCACAAGCTACGACGATGACAATTGAGTGAACCGCGTTCCTGATATTCCGGCAGTCTTCACCACTTGCACATAGGGCAATTGGGGTACGAACGCGTTCGTGAATGTGACGATCTAAATGTATCCAAAGGAGAGGGACGAGTAGCACAGAAATGCAAATACCAAATACCTCACCCCGCCCTCGGGTGAACAAGTCCCGTCTCGTAACCGGGGGGTGGTGCTTTGAATCCCCCGTTGTGTTGCTGTTTCAAACAGTACACTCTCATACTGAGACAAGAGTACTTTGAGAGGGATCTATATCAAACTTGCATGAGCCAATGGCGTCCGAAAGATGTCATATTAAGCGGTATGCACTCTTGCTCAAGCATTTCGATTGGTATTCTCATCCTGTCACCAGGTCCTTCAATCCTCGTTTTGAGACTTATGTAGGTCTGTTGTGAGCGAATCAAAAGCTAAAGCACTCACCCTCTCCAGGCCAAGAAGAAACATGTCTACATTTGGCATTGCGTATGTAAATCAATGATATGTAGTGTGCCAGTGATAAATAACCTAACAAGCCAGTGCCGTTGTGGTGTTTCAAGCATCCCAATCGCCAGTGTATGTTGCCCGGGGTGTGGATGCGCCAGATGCGCATATTGTACTACGACACGAGTTCAGGTTAAGGCCTCTGGGTCCAAGTGGAACTATTTTGGACTGGGAAAACAAAACAGCCGGAGGGCTACCGTCGCTTCTCTCACCGGGGGTGTTTCTACGGAGGAGCAGCTACCAAGTGCCGAATCACCTGTCCAATCTCAACTTCGAAGACCCCGGCGTGCTGCATGTCATATATGACACGTATCATGTGTAAGATCAAATGGTGGCATTCACGTGGCTCGGGACAAGGGGTCGACGGACGATGGCTTTGAAATAGGGGGACCGGTGAGTCCTGCATGCAGAGTTGGTATTTCTTGCCTCCAAAGGCGATAGTGTCTCTCCAACGGGGTTTAGCTATAATACAGAGCGCGCTCCTTCCAATAGTATGGCAGATTACCGATACGAAACACCTTGTAAAGAAAAAGTCGTACTTTCGTTGATGCATTCTGCCGAGACACGGACAGCCACAACAGAAGTAAAAGTAGAGAATTATTATGACCCTGTCTTTTTTTGGTAAATTAGCTATCAGTCTCTTGTTCAACTTGGTTTGATATTTGCTTTACTCCAAGAATTCTGCATAGCCTTGCCGGCCTTATGACTGTCCGCACAGGCCCTTCAAGACACCAAGCGCTCCCTTTTCCGAGCCGAAAATTGGATGACCGAGACAAGTACTGAAAAGATTTTGTTCACCCGGCACACAGTAACATGAGAGAGAAAGTTTCGACGTACACTACATGTGGGTGGCACGATACGGCTTGCTCATTTTCACGATCTATCGAGCTACATTGGGCTTTGTGCTGGCCTCAAACTCGTCGAACTACGATGTGCTGGGTTTCTTCTTAAACCCTGACCATGGTGCAAGCTCACAGGAGGGGTTTTGCTGATGTTGATGAGACAAAGAATGGTGGCTTGGAAGACTTTCCTAAATGAGTAACGCGAAGTCCTCCATATTCACACGTCAGGCTGCTACGACTACAGCCCAACGAGGCGAACAGTGCTCGGAGTACGCCCCGAATATCATCAGTTGCTCATGACGTCTCGGCCACGGACGCTTCTCCATCGTAGAGCGACATCGCCAGTCCCAATGAGCTGGGATAACTGATAGATCTACCCAATCGGCAGACCATCGTGGCTTACATCATGTGAATACTGCCCGCCTACATTTCCACCCACAGCAAAGTAATTAGTGCATTGAAGAAGGCAACCAAAGCCTCGAAGAAAGCCTTGTGATGCAGTCCCCAGCCGCAAGATACGTGTCACGAATCGAACAATGCAAACTGGGAGCACGCGCTCTTTTACATTACCATCTAACTGTAACTTAGAATGTACTGGTTGAAGAACCGTACAGTGTCAACCAATTTACAAAGATGTATCGGATTCGAGGGCCGTAAAAGCACTGAAGCATTTACCGCTATCTCAATGTGCGCCTATAAATTACTCCGACCTCTGGAGATGTTGAGTTGGAAGCGTTGGCCTCGCGCTTCCGCAACTCCTACTGACCAACTGCTCCTTCTTGGCAGATGAAGATGCACTACTTGGTTCATACCTCACTTATAGGATCTCTCACAATAAGGCCTTTACCAGACGAGACTTAGTTGTGGAGAGAAAATCAATATAGTGTTATTAGGTAACGGCAAGCAAGCAAGTACGTCAATTCGTTACAACTCAAGATCATACTCTTTAAACTGAATATGACCGAAGAAATACACGAGCATCAGAAGACCTATGCCTGCCGGAATCGCGGCCGCATCGTGGCCGTTTCTTGGCCCATTTAGGAAAAGATGGGTGATTTCCAACCTCGACGTCCCAAAGAACACGCCGTACATGGTGGAGTTGCGCACATTTAATCCAGAACTCGATGGTATCAAGCTGTTCATGAATCCGTATGAAGATGAGCTTTCTTTCGATTTGGATGCAATTCCGCCGATCTGCCAAGTTCTCCATGTTCAAACCATAGACGAAGTGCCTGAGAAAGAATCTGCATGGCTTGACGATCGTACCTACTCTTCTTATTTTCCAAGTATTCAGTTACAGTCTCAACCGGAATGGGCCAATGTTGACGAAAGTTCCATGCATCCCACGCTTCAGGAAAGTCAAGATGAGCACCACCCAGATAGTGTTCACCAACCCCAAGATGCAGTCCTTGACTCGGAAAGCCAAGTCATTCCACCAACGGTAGCGACACGTGCATCGAACCGTTACATTCCTAGTTCCAGACGCTATCTACTACCATTGACGGCCCATATGCTGTACATACAATTAGACAAGAAGGTAGCCCATTCTCAATGAATTTTCTCATTTTCTCTCATTTTGGACAAACTACGAGAACGAAGTCATTTCATAACCGATGAAGAATAGTTCTCAACTGGTACAAGGACTGCACGTTCTCAATTTGGAGTTTGCAAGAGAACTGCACTTTTGGATTTATTGGAATTGCGAAACCTGACCCCACTTTCCTCATATATCGACTGACATTGGACTTCTTCTAGCGCTTCAACCACCCATCTGAACCAGATGCGGACAGACGACTTGTGTAAGTCATATAAGCTTCTTGATCTTCCTTGGGATGCTGACATTCACCTCTAGATACATTGCAAATCCAGCTGGCAGCCATATCTGCGCTATAATTGAAACAACCCCCCAGCACCAGCATGAAGCTGTGAGAGTCCTTATTGCTAGGTTTTTCTCGTTTGAAACGTCAATTAAAGCCAGTTTAGCGGTAGACCTTTAGTTTCTCCCTGTAGCCGCCATTTGCTGATTCTCGACCAGACTACGGGACAACCCACCTATCGGCTCGAATGCCATCTACCATACTTTGCATGGCGAAGAACCCAGTCTCCTCCCAAAGAGACTACGGTGAATCCACACAGAGAATGGATAGACTTGTCATTCCTTGCTCACGTCTTGCTGGACCCAGGCGATGAGACTTTTCTAGGCATTCACCCAGCTCAAGTTTCCGTGGTGCTATGCGGCACCAGTGAAACACGCTATATGGTACATTGTTTCGAGGATACTAGATTTGATGAAGACCGCGACATGGGACAAGACGAATTTTCAGACACTGGCTTCCAAGCAGACCAGATCGCGAAGGGGAAGACTGACGCTAATATCCCAATTTGGAACCCTCGTGAGTACTTTTTGCATGTCTTACTCATTAGGATCAACCAGATTCGGGACGAATGGACACGAGTAGTTCGTAATATTGAATCCGCTTTCCAAACTTTTTCCTCTGGTCGCCTTCACTTCGCAAAGAGCCATTGCGACCCTGTCCCTCACAACAACATCGAAGCGGCATCTTACTGGACGCAACAGATGCTTCAACTTCTCTCCAAGTTATTGCAGAAGATTGAAGAGACAAACTATGCCTGGGATTGTTTTCTTGGCGGCGATGTTGGTTATTTCTCTGATCTAGACTCAGTCTCACCTACAACCAAATTTCGTATTGAACTGATGCTCCAACAAGTCGACGAAGCGTTCAGTGATTTGAAAGGTCTTCAAAAGAGATTAGAACGTGTACAAACACAATGTGAGAAGAAGGAAAGGTTTCTCGAGGTTCGATTGGTGATGGACAGTCATAAGAACACGGAATTGACGATCGTCTACATCTGCCCGGTGACTGTTGTCAGTACATTCTTCGCAATACCTACTCCTATCATGTCCTTTGAACGCAATGCGCGATCATTTTTCGGAGCTATTCTCGTCATCACCGCTATCATATGGGTATTGCGAATCTTCAGGGGGGAACGATTTCGTCAGCAGCCCTGGTTGGACACAATCACATCGCGGGCAAAGGCAGCGTGGCAAGGTGATCGTACAAACACAACCAAGAATGCATTAGGGCAAACAGTTATTCGGCGGAGAAGAACGCATCCATGGGTTCAAGAACCGAAGGACCTCTGATCTCGCCGTCGCACGATTCAGGTCTATGTCGTCTCTAAAACAACACAATCATACCTTCACATCTTTCTACCTGGATCTACTGCTATTTGTGGCAAGGTTTGTCTGATATTCACGTTAGGTATTAGGTATGCTGCGTTGAGTGCCAGGGCTTGATCAATAGAACATAGCTCAACACGCGCAAAACCAGTAACCGTGCCCAGCTATCGCAATCATGCGTTTTCCGAAAGAAAACGTAGCAGTAGTCTTAACGAATACATCCTCATCCTGATATGAATACGTGACTGGGGTGGTGAGCAAGTCGTTTGATTGACTGTGTGTTGTTGCGGCTGCAGGAAGCAAGGACCAATTGTAGAGGAACACGACCGTTCGCTGCCTAACCGACGTGGCATCCTACTTTGGTCATGAGGCTGAGAATACTGGACGGTGAACACTTTAGGAAGCTTCTACCGTCAGGTACAACTTGGTTTGTCTCCCATGCGATGCCAAAAAACTCCCCAGCGCTTTCACTTCGCTGCACATCACACTATTAGCTCGAGCTTTGAACTCAGCGAGGGCACGGTGAGTTGGAACCTCGGAAAGGAGAGCATTAATTGTGGCCATAACGATTTTAAATGGAGACACTCGAGCAATCTCTCAGCTCTTTGAGCTTGGAAGTTCCTATCCCAAGAATTGAGGCAGCGGAAGTGCTTGTCAACCCTCTCGATCTACTTCGGACATACCTGGCAAAGATATTGGCTGAAATTGCAGGATGCAATATAGAAGCAGCGTACAAATCTATTCAATGGCCAAACAACATCTCCAATGGCGACCTAGCGGTCATCCTTCCAAAGCTCCGACCGGGAGCTAAGGCCGATGAGGTGGCAGTCGAACTCATGGAGAAGGTAAGCAGAATGCTTCATGTCCCAAACTATACAAGCAACAAGTGCACATTTGCTCATATATTATAGTTCCCAAAGGATGACCCTCTCTTCCTTCTCCCTTTCTTAGAAGGCGTACACTTTCGCGTTTTCGTGAAGCCCGAGGCAGTCCCACGTCTCCTGATTCCATACATCCTGAGTCGGAAGCGCAACTACGGCTACGATCCTTTGAAATCCTCGAGTGATTCCCAGAAGAAGCTTATTGTCGAGTTCTCTTCCCCAAACATCACCAGTGAGTTGCAGGGAAGGCACTTGCGCAGTACAATAATTGGAGGGTTCATAAGTCGGTTGTATGAGTCAATGGGCTGGGACGTGAAACGTATCAATTATCTCGGTGACTGGGGCAAACCAATTGCTCTACTACGAGTTGGCTTTGCAAAATATGGCTCAGATGAGGCATACGAGGCCGACCCAGTTGGGCACCTTCTGGAGGTTTACCACAAGATTGAAGAGGACTTCAAGCCCGAAAGGGATGCAAGTAGGAAGGCTCGTGACGATGCAGTCAAAGAAGGAAAGGACGAAGGAGAGGCTTCCGTTGAGATCGAAAGTCAAGGCATATATGCTGAACACAACGAAATTCTCAAGAGACTTGAAGAAAATGAAGAAGATTCTGTTGCTTTCTGGAAGAGGGTCCGAGACGTCAACATCGAAGACTATACTAAGTTCTACGAACGCCTCGGTGTACAATTTGACGAATACTCTGGGGAATCACAAGTCAGCCAAGATACTATGATCGAGGTGGAGCAGTTGTTGAAAGACAAGAAGATTTCTGAAGAAAGTAAAGGAGCATGGGTTGTACATATGCAACATCTGGGTGCTAAATCTGGGACAGCTATGATCCGAGATCGAAACGGCTGCAGCACTTACTTCCTTCGAGATCTTGCTACAGTTTTAGAAAGATCGAGAAAGTATTCTTTTGACAAGATGATGTATGTCGTAGCGAATGACACAAATAGCAGTCACTTCACTCAGCTCTTCAAGGTCCTGGAAGCACTAGATATGAAGGATCTCGCAGGAAAGCTGCATCATGTGAAGTTCAATGAGGCTTCGAAGATGGCAACAAGTCTCGGGAAGGGTTACAAACCACAAGCAATACTGGACAGCTGTGAACAAGCAATCAAGAGTCTTTCAGAGGTTGATACCGATAAAGCAGCATTGATAGGCAGTTCGGATCAGATCAACAAAGCTCTTGCGACGTCCGCTCTATTCGTTCAAGAACTTTCAACTCGTTCGAACTCTGTCCACGCCTTCGATACCAGCACATTAGCCTCCTTTAAGCTTGGCTCAGGGCCTGATCTTCAGTACTGGCTGGCACGACTGCGCACTCTTATCAACAGCTCCCCTGCTAATGCAGATCTCTCGGATGAAGACGTTACAGCTTTGGCAGAGGAGGACCAAGCCAACCTCCTGCGCATTCTAGCTCAATATCCAGAAGTCGTCCATGCTACCTATCACTCGCTCGAAGCGTCTGGTATCGTTATATACCTCGCTAGCGTGATTGAGCAACTATCTGAGTGCCTTGGTGAGAGTGAAGAGCATTCAGCCGCTCCCCCGGGCCTTGCTGCGCTGTACGAATCGACTAAAACCGTGTTGGAGAACGGCATGGAGTTGCTTGGGCTGATGCCACTTTCTGATCTGCCCCAAGAACGGGCAGACACACCTATTGCGGGATGACAAAAAACATGTTTCGAGTCATAGTACTTTGTTTCTATGCCTGATTTTTCCACTTGTCGGTCGTTTAGTTAGTATTTTCAAGGCGTTGCCATCCTGTGCCAGGCGTGTAGGGGGGCTTTCCTTTGTTAAACACATATGATGAGGTGCACAATATGCAGTTACCTCTGTTCATGGACATTGATGATGTAACGAATTACGGCCTGTCCAAAACCTAAAGATGCTCATACGTAGTGACATTCCACTCAGCATATAACAAGAATGTTAAGATCTATGTCCATGAATCATATTGGGCTCCGTCAGGATCTAGAAGGGTAGATGAGAGACCGAAGAGCAGCGCTTTACGACGCAGGTCCTGCTCGCGCGACAATAGTCGCGTCAACAACATTCTTAAGTTAGTTGCTTCACTTGCCCGGGCATGCGAAAAGGCCGATTTGTTTTTATCTTAACATTTCTCCGTCACTCATCGCATTCTGATGTGGTCTAGTGACGAGTATTTGTTACTCTGGGCAAGACTCCGTTCACTCACGGGCGTAGATACCCCCTTCGTCCGATACTGAACGTGTGGTCTGTCCGCATTCTGTAGGACTGGGCTCTCTTTCTCTCAGCAGCCCGTGGTAGAAAGTACTCCTCACGGGTTGAACACCCGACTTGGTAAAACAAGTTGGACCCAAAGACAATGTAGGCAACATCAAACTTCTAGTAAGCATATTCCGATCACAATTTCCAGAAAACACCAGAGTCAGACTGCTAACAATTCTCTTCGGCCTCCTGCTTGTATTTTCGCTTACAAACTTGCCTTTAAACCTTTTCCTTCAGCGCGGACTAATTCCGGGATTGTATCCACTAGCGCGCTTCCAGAAGGGCTCCAATCTAGCGCATGCCTTCCCTTTACTGCTCTTGTACGCGCATTCGTGCCCCAAAGAATTGCTGCATGCCCACTTAAAGAGTCAGCTTTGGCAGCATCAATGACCTTTAGGCCCGATGTCGCGTCCTCTTTGATGAGACCCTGCGCGTGAGCTTCATTTGTAATGACTGTATCCAGCTGTTCAAATGTCTATAAGTTTGTTAGTCCGTCTATTGTGAATGTAGATGAGTTATAGACTTACCATCTCTCCATTCTCCACATTGTATACGCCATCGTCATTCCACAGGCCATCCTTTCCTTCTTTGGCTGCAGATACAAGCAAAACAACCAGACTGGCTAAATCATGAACGTGGATATTGCTCCATATGTTCTTGCCATCATTCAATCGGAAACCATGGCCAAGCTTTAAAGTAGATTTCACAATCTCAGGGGCTTGGATACTGCGCTGGTTGACTGGACCTCGTCCAGGGCCGTAGATAAGCGGTCCAACGATCAGGGCCGTCTTGACCAGAGAGGGTGATTGTGAGAGGACTATATTCTCGACTATTCGCTTCGAATTGCTCCGGAGCGTGGAAAGTATACGGTCTCGATCTTTGGAGTCATCATAAATGGCATCAGTGGCGTATCCGAACTTGCCTGATGCAATTTCTTCGGTAGCAAAGCATGTTGCACCAGAGATCTGGACCCAATGTCCGGGTGACTGGACTCGCTTTGCTCGATCCTGAAGACCTTGTGCGATGGCTTTGGCGCTAGGAGCATGGCCTGTAGCGGCAAGATCTTCAAATCATTAGTCTCAGAAAGCCATTAAACTCCGCCAGAAAAGACAGACGCAAAACAATGTCGGCCGCTTCAGCCTCCCGTTGCACTAAAGCGACATCGTCAAGATCGCCGAGGACGGTCTTGATATTCGGATGCACTGCCTGCACCTCAAGTGCCTTCTTCTCGTCTCTCACCAAACAGGTTATCTGTAATGTACCGAGATTCGAGTTGTCGAGAGTGTATAAGACCTCTCCACCCACGTATCTTGGCGTGAGGTTAGCTTGGCTTTGTGTGTGCTCGGAATGCTACTGACCCTGTTGCTCCTGTGAGTAGTATTCTCGTCATTGTATCAGAGAAAGCAGATTGATTGTAGATAGGAGAAAGAGTGCGATGAAGATTGATTTTACAAAAACCTTTCTATGTGCGGCCAGCTGGAGTGCAGCTTGATAATCCACTCGTTGAGCCTAACCGTATTTAGTAGGAGATTCCGGCCATATCATTTTCATACAGGATCTGCCTTGAAGTCGCATATTGGTCAGCAAAGCTCAAGAATGAATTTACTAGAAGCCCAGCCTGTTAAAGGGAAACGCTCAAATTGTTCTTTCTGACATCATGTCCGCTAATGAAGCTCGACGAAGCTTCACGGCATCTCCAATGTAATCAGACACGGCCTTCGTGCATAGCCTGTCGCAATGATGGTCTCATGTACCCCACTACCTCTGAAGATACTTCTAGAGGAACATTTGTTGTGTGATCAACCACTTAAAGCTACGCAGTAGCAGCACGGCTGTTGTGCTAAGTTGGGATTTGCATGTCCGGTTTAACGACAAGAGCGCAATAGTTCTTTCTTGATGGCAACCATATAAAACAGCTCTCGTGTCATATGCGACAGCTCTTATGATCCGGCCGTGACGCATTGGCTCTCTCGATGAAATGTTCATGAGGTCCGGCCCCATCGACAGTGGGTTGTGGCGTCAAGTGCCGACAGTCGCGCAATTCTTATCATCAAAGGGCAGCATAAAACACCCGTTCTAAAATACATGTGTCGATCTTACTCAAGGAATTGGCTGGATGATAGATGGAAAAGAATATATGCTTTGTGGCAGTGCAAAGAGAGTAAGTATAGCCTTGCAGATGCGAATGAAGTCAACTATGTCACCATCAGGATACTCGTAATTATCCTGTATGTGCGGTAAACGATTGATTTAATTGTTTGAATATATTCCAGGGGGTATAACGACCAGTCAAAGTATCACATCCCTTCCCCATTTACTCCAATTCGTGATGAATACTCATGTTCATCAAGCTGTTCGTGCGTATCGTCCGGTCTAGAAAGCCTTTCTGGCCTTCTCAACGATGCTAGACCTCCTTCTCTCTGGGTCGCCACCCTGTGCAGCAATACTAGCCCTGCGCACCTCTTCTTGAAATTCCTGGTCATTCTCACCGCCACCCTCAAAGGTTATCAGGGAAGGGCAGGGTCCGATCTTCTTGCGAAGGATCCAGGTTTTAATCCACCACGGTAGTACTGTGCCACACTGATGACTGATGAATCGTCGCGACGGGATAGCAAAAATGTAGTCAAGCTCTTCAAGGGTACGCTGCTTGGTCTCCGGCACAAAGAGGAAAATCAAGCCCAATGCGACAAGATTGAGGCCGGCGTAGAATGCAAATGCACCGGTAGGTGTCATCGCACTCAACATACGCGGGAAGGTGATGGATAGGACTGCGGCCCAGAATAGGCAGGTGGCGACTGCCCAAGACATACCCACTTCGCGATGGGAGAGGGGAAAAACCTCAGCGGAATAGGTGAAGGGGACGGGACCCTCGCCGGGAGAATACCATGCACCGAAGAGATAGACGAAGAGAGCAACAAGACCGATATGAGCAGAGCTGCTCGATGGGATCAGATAGCACAGTCCAGCCGCAAGCAGAGTCCAGCACATCTGGGGGAAAGTGAAGAGAAGTAGCGTCCGGCGACCAAATGTGTCTATGGTCCATAGGGCGGGGAAAGCGAAGACGAAGTTGACCAGGCCAAAGCCCATCGAGGCGATAAGAGATATGGTTACACTAGCACCAGCTAGCTCGAAGATGGTGCTAGAGTAGAAAGCGATGATGTTGACTAGACTTTGTCAGCGTATTGGGACTGGCTGAAGTTCGCTTTATGGCACGTACTTCCGCACATCTGCTGTGCGATCATGACTACACCGGAAGCGACAGTAGCCCTCCTTAGTCGGGGGATCGTGAAAAGCTGTGTGAACCTAGAGATGTAGTTTGACTTGATAGATGTCAGGCTGCTCTCTGCGCGCAATTGTGCGTGAATGTAGTACAAATCGCGAGCGGCTTGGAGCTCGGTATTTCGAAGGCGCTGGAGTGAGCGGAATGCCTGAGAGTACTTTCCCTTTTTGATATACCATCGAGGTGACTCGGGGCAGAAATAGACACCTATGAGAAGAGGGAGTGCAGGGAGTAAAGCGGAGCCGAATTGCAGACGCCATGAGATTTTCCCGGTGTCTTTGACGGCCAAGTTGGCGACAGTTCCCATGAATATGCCAAAAGCAGTCCACAGTTGCCAGGTCATAACAAGGGCTCCACGAATACTTGCGGCTAAGGATGCAGATTAGC
Source organism: Pyrenochaeta sp. MPI-SDFR-AT-0127 (assembly GCA_020747015.1). NCBI lineage: Eukaryota > Fungi > Ascomycota > Dothideomycetes > Pleosporales > Cucurbitariaceae > Pyrenochaeta > Pyrenochaeta sp. MPI-SDFR-AT-0127. The sequence continues at coordinate 18,007 of JAGTJM010000060.1, read as the reverse complement.
AGTTGTTTCGTATATCATTGAACAAAGTAGACGTACGAGCGTTTTCAGCAGCGAAAATTGGAATCGATGCGCCTTTGCACCCCATACCAATTCCCAGCAGAAGACGAGTGACAAAGAGCTGTTCCCAAGCTAACGTGATCGTTAGTGATATTCTAGGGATACGAGGAGTCAGAATGGCATACTTTGAGCAACGGCAGATCCAATAGGAGCCAGAGCGCAAAAGATGGCAGAGACGAAAATACAGCCGCGACGGCCAAAGAATTGATTGAGAGGATCGGAGCACCAGCAGCCACTATGAGAATTAGCTTCTTGAAAATATTCAATGCACCCGCATGATACTCACAGGAAGGCTGAAGCAATATAAGGACCAGCATTGATCAAACCCTGGAGCCACTGGTTGTGTTCCGCATTCGGGTTGACAGTACCATCTGGGAAAGTCGCTCGTACAGGGATCCCAAGTGCGTCCGGGAACGAAAGGTTGGCGCCGTTCGAGCCTGTCTGATCCCAGCCTTGCACAGCAGCACCAACAGAGCAAAGGATGATAGTGAAGTATAGGACCCGTGGTTGACGCCACTTGTGCAGAACCTCATTGGAGATGGCATCCTTCTCGGCCTCCGTAATTCCAGGAGCCTCCGCAAACTTTGTGGGACTGCGGGCGACTAAGGCACCTCTGCGTAGGAGAGGCCGGATTTCCTCGAAGCTGTTTTCTTTGGCGAATGTGTCGACATCTTGAAGCATCTCCTCCTCGGTCATGTGAATGAGAGGGTTCTGGATCCTAGGCCTTTGGGTCAGTAATGAGTTCAGAGGACATGACTGTCTATTCCTACTTTGCAGAGACACTGTTCCCAGTGTTAACTACACCTCTTTCCTCGGAGGAGCTGCATTTTGTTAGTGCCGCAGCTAAAGGCGAGATGTTGCAGTGATTCCGTACGCATCGTGATGCTCTGCGTGAGCTTTGGTTTCCACGTTGCTGTCTTGGCTAGCCATGGCGTTGGAGCTTGAGTGAGTAACTTTAGCTTGATAATCCTTAAGTCGGGCGGACAAAGCTCAGCATTTATCCTTCGATCTGTGACCCTGCTGATTGAGGGGTCCCCACAATATCGCTGTCGAAACCAGTCTGACTGGCGTAAGAGCGGACGGTGACGGTATCCGGTGTGACTACGTAAAAGCTAGCAAGGTAGTTGGGCGTGATGGTCGCACGCTCCAGGTGACATCAGGCAATGATCAGCACCAGGACTCTTCACGCACCATCTGCGGAGGTGTGGTAGAGATCCCGAAGACTGCCTCAATGAGTGCTCGAACGGAAAAGCTCGTACATGATCATTACCATTTACATTCATCTCCGCGAATTGTTACTTATCAATTGCGCACTCAATCCTAGGATGGTTGTGCGCCTTGATCTGCGTGAGATTAAGCCGCGATGCCGAGTTAACCTTGTCGAGCTTATCTCACCGTGGCTTGTTCTTGGTTTCTTAGCGTGTGCATTGACGCATCACGTGTCGTTCCGTGTCCTGACAACCCCGTGGAGACTTCTGTCCCCAACATGCACTAAGCATGCACTAAGGACCGTGATGCCTGCTCCTTGGGCCGTTGTCAATGGAATCAACGGCGTGGAGTGGGGCGTGTCACATATCCATGTCCCATCAACCAAGCAAGATCGCTTTTTGACCGCGGACTGGTAGCCTGTCCTCAAGGATAAGCCCGCTGAAAGGCCCACGGGTAGGTAAAGTGGCATGGTTTCATGTATGAACTCCCCATAACAAGCCCGCGAAAAGTCCCATTTTTTTGGGAATTTGACTGTCATGATTTGGACTCACAAACAACGCCTCCACTACTGCTGATGGTGACGGCGTGGCTTTCAGGCGTCCGGGAGAGTTAAGAAAATTCCAGCCAACCAAAATCGCCTCCCGCACACAATCCAATGCCGCAAGTGCGCCCCGAGAGCGATCCTGCACCCCGGGTTTAAAAATTGCCTCCCGAGGGGTTAATCGAATTCTCTCGCCTAACCTTACCATGAGTGGTCCAAAATTTCGGCTTCCCTAATAAGGTAAGTAGTGAATGACGCCGAATTTTGGACGCACAGGCTTGATCGCATGCAGCAAGTGCGAGTGGCACTTCGACCGTTGGAGACGAGTCTTTGTTGGCCACAAAGACGATTTCGTGACCTCACGTGCAGACGCGAGGCTCATGCCACACTCAACAAGTCCAATCCACGGAGACAACCGGCCTAGGCCCACCAACTAGTTTTGTCTTCGTTCCTGGAGCACTCTTAGCCCATTGGCTTTTAGTTGGTCTTGGCGTTTACCCTTTCGACCTACACTACAATTAGTGGTTTGTTCCACGGATTCTGATTTCTGGTCACGTCGATCGCTCAAGTAGACATTTGACATGAGTAAGTGACTCAATCGGAGAAAGCTGAGACCGAAAGCAGACTTTGCGCACACGTGCCTGATTAGAAGCGAAGCCGCGAATCTGTAAGCCCGGCTCCAGCAGAAATACAACGTTTATCAAGACTTCAATCTACGCGTAGGGGGAGCTAGCCGGTGAACCGAATCGTTCAGTCCACCGACACGTGATCCTCTATGGCTGTCAGTCCGACCACTTGGGCGAAAGCGTTGCAATTCAAATCTGTGCGAAGAGTATTGTAAACCACATGGCTAGTTCTCTAAAGGTGTTGTGTGTACTACCCGGAGTTCGAATGCCCTATCAATGCAACAGAAAACTTGTTCAGTGACCTTTGCTGTGCGAGGCAGTCTGTAGTCAAATTGTCTGGAGTTGCACGTGTAATGAAGGGTATCGTATGAACACTGGTGGTGGATTCAATATACTCTTCAAGGTTGTATAACCTTACAATCTTAAAGTCAATATGCTATCCACTACTTGACTCTTAACTTTCGAGGCTTCAAAATCAGTTTAATATTCCCGTTGGATGCCATAGGCACCGATCTGGGCACCATTCCGAACGAAGGATCCATAAGGTGGCGGGGAACGAAGTGGCCATCACCTGGTATAGCGAACGTGATTCATCTTCACTCGTTTGTGCACTCGCACTACTCTGCTAGCCGCAGATCACAGAGACCTTGTGGTCATCACGTTGACCGCTCATGCCGTTGTCATTGCGCTTAACCCTCTTGGAGCTTGGAGGGAGGTCCCGAAGAAAGGCTTGGTGGCCAGCTTGCGCCAGATCGCGGTACACGGCGAAATATGGCGCCTTAGGGACCATATCCATGTATCCAATGCGATCTTCTGCCATCCAGGCCTCGTGACGCGTTGCAGCATAGGAACCCAACAGCCTGAGCACATCGTCGACCAGGTGCTCGTCACAGGTGGGAGACTTCGCAAACTTTTCGGTGAAGATCCCCGTATCTAGCACCAGGTCCTTGAACTGCTGAAGACTGATCCGATCAGTCAATCCAAGGGCCTTTACTAGCTCGTCGCGTGCGAGGATCTTGAGGTTGTAGATTTTCCAGTAATGTCCCAAAATGAAAACATCGACATGAATACGTGAGGCAGTGATATTCTCTGGGACCACCGGCTCGATACCGTGGCTCTTGGCATTGTATAACTTTTGCTCTTGAAGATATTTTATGACACGGTACTCGGCTTGGTGGATAATATGAGTAACTGCACAATCTACAGCGTAGGGAGGATGATCCATCATCTTGATCGTGAGACAGTCGAGAGGATTCTTCTATGGTACAATTAGTATCTAAGCATACAGTGACGAAAGGATTCTGTGGGATAATCTGCGTGCAGATTGAGGAGAGCAGGAAGAAGGAAGGGTTTTCGATGAACTTACCATAGTCTCATTAATGCGTTCAGAGAAGAGTCTTGCTAAGCATGCTGGGACGAACCAAGTACATCGGTGCTGCCCAGCGATTAGAAGGTCGCGCGGCAAGCCATGATAAATTAGGGCTGCACAACTGATAAAATTAGCGATTTAGACAGAATAGAGAGCAGCTCATGTACTTGATCCTGACTGCCATGGCAGAAGTGACATCGGCCTTCGCAATCTCACCAGTATAAGTGTACTTGCCGAATGCAATATGGAAATCGCCACGTTGATAAGCGACAATATCACGAGCTCCCTCACTCTCAATCGTGTATTCGACATCATCATGCTCATCCTCGCGCTTCCTTGCAATATCGCCTCGCGATGACGCAGACTGAGAGCGCATTTTCAATGGGCCTCTCGCGGGGCTCGTGTTTGTGTTGGAGGAAGGAGCCGTTGAAAGACAGTGGACAGTAATAAGCGGCGAAGGGACGGCCGAAAAAAGATTGGTGGGGTGAATGCACATTGCGTGATATGGTGGTGAAGGCACGGGCACACAAAGACAAGTTGTGTAAACAACAAATCCGGATCACTTTGCTGTATAATTATCTTTAACTTCCCAAAATTACCATCGTAAGAGCTCTATAGGTCCCCCCTATGGCTAGGGAGGAACAATGTAGACAAAGTTGCACGGCTCGGATGGCTGCATTGGGGTTCACTAGGGACTTCTTTTTGGTGGCGCAGGTTCGATTCCTTTTGTTCTTGTGTCTTGTGACCAGATTTTTGCGTTAATTACTTGCTTAATGCGAGGGCAAAGATTAGCAGTCACTATTACCCTCTGCTTTGAGCATTTGGTGGCAGCCTAGCCTACCTTCATCATGCCATCTTACTGAACTCTCACTGCTCGTGATGTTATAGTGTCTTTTCATATGCTCCGTTAATATTGCTATTCATGGTTTTCATGTCCGTTTCTTACGTTGCTGAACCTGCACACTGCAGGTTGGAAGCGGCATTACTCGAGACTTCACTTTCCATACTATCGACTGCATGCCATCAGAATGTTACATTGCAGGAAATCTTATTGGAAGTATGTACTCAAAAAATGTTTGAATTCATAGAGGAACAGTTCGGAAGCCTTTAGGAATTCGGTCGTACTCTATGTAGAGCGTGTGGAGTGTGGGGGAAGTTCTGAAATCAGTTCATCTTTATACTGTCTTTCACAATTAAGCAGATGACCCGAAGTCTCGATTTACAATAAATATTACAGCATCTCAAATATATATATCTGAGTCTCTGCATCGTTGGTAGGGAATGGTTGCTGCGTGCTAACATGAACGCTACTAGCGCTGTGATGATTCGGACCGCTTTCGCAAACCTAAGAAAGCATTGCCGATAGTCTTCGAATTTCTCGCACTTTTAGGCTTTGGTTTGTGGCTAGAGATGGTGTAGAAACTGGAGGATGAATATCTGAGCGTGGCATGATCTTGGTGTTGTGTCCCCACGCTACGGAACATTCACCACAACAACCGACTGATCACTGCTCTTTTACGCTGCTTCGTTGTTCTAAAGTACATTTGAGGGCAACATATCCTTTAAATGTTGAGGCATGTCATCACAGCCTCCAGCACTTCTGATATGGATGGCACGACATTCTCTCACATGATATTTCGTGGTCAGACCCCACCTCACCTTCAGCCCTCGCACTAAGGTCTTTTGTAGTCTTCCTGTTCTCTCCCCTCGAAGGCTTACAAGCGGGCGTACCAACACCCTGCCTTTGTACGATCCGGACGAAATACGGGGACGAACTTCAGACGTGTAGCATATTCAATCCCTACCAGGTGTCTTGTGCGCGACGTAGACCTCAAACCTGAATCTTCCCCCACTGTGGGGTACTATTCTCCGCATTGTGGGGGTGCTTCGAATATTTTGAATTTCCGATGCGACATTCTCGCCCCATTGAATCAACACGGACGTATCCTTGCAGGTTTCAACTACATATATAAATGGCAACCTATGCGATGTTAAAGAAATCAAATAGTACAGAATTGCGCAATTTCCGCAATGCCTTCTCCAGCCTATGCCGATGCCGAGTACCAGTCACTGCACTACAACCTCTTCAAAGACTCCATAACAGCGCCCCTGATTGCTGCTCTCCCGCCCGGGATCACTCAATCCGAATTTGACAATGCGATATGCCAGTATGAAGAAGTTGTGGGCAAGGATCAAGTTTATCAACATGATGCCTTGACCGAGTATATCGACCCGTACGAGCTCCAGGAAGAAGAAGGAAAGCGCAAGATGCCTAGCGCAGCTGTGCGACCAAAGGACACCGAGGAGCTGAGGAGTGTTTTGAAGATCTCGAACGACTTTGGCATTCCGGTGTGGACATTTTCTCGAGGGAAGAACCTTGGGTGAGTCGCCCATGTAACGCTCTTCCGATAACACGCCGCTCGGCTTTAGTTTCAAAGAGTGAAGCTAATCTGTGAGCAGATATGGAGGCCCAGCGCCCCGCGTTAATGGCTCAATAGCGCTTGACTTGCACCGTATGAACAAGGTCATTGAAGTCAACGATGAGTATGCATACGCAGTTGTCGAGCCAGGTGTTACATTCGTAGACCTCTATGACTACTGCATCAAGAACGGCCTCAAGGTCTGGGGCTCTGTGCCGTCTCTTGCATGGGGTTCTGTGCTCGGGAATACTTTGGATCGTGGTGTTGGCCTCACACCGACAGCGGTACATCATCAGCATATTGCTGGATTGGAGATCATGTTGGCAAATGGAGAGCTAGTACGGACGGGGCAGTTCGCCATATCGAACTCACGGTCTGCACATACGTCGAAGTTCTCATTCGGACCCAGCATTGAAGGCTTGTTTCTGCAGTCGAACCTCGGCATTGTAACAAAGCTTGGGATCTGGCTCACGCCAGCTCCTGAAGCATTTATGTCATGTTCCTTCGATATGCCTGATCTCGAAGATGTAGAAACTATTGTCGACGTCCTCGGCCCGCTAAGACGAGACGGCTTAATCCCCAACACGATCCACGTTTCCAACGTTATCGAATTGTTGAGTATGATGGGTTCGCGCGAGGACTTTTGGCCTGACCCAAGCCCTATACCGGACTGGAAAGTAAAGGAACTTCAAGAAAAGTTTGGGTTCGGGTATTGGGGTGCAAGATTTGGTCTCTACGGTGCAAAGGAAGTGGTACAGGCGCACTTTGACGAATTAAACAAGATCGTATCAGCCAAAGCGCCGAAGGGTATCCTCACAGGAAAGATGTTTGCAGCACCAGAAGGCGAAAAACTAGACCCAAAATCGGTACCTGACATGGACAGTTTCTTCGTCGGCGTTCCTACGCTTTGGGTGTTACCCATGGTCAAATTTCAGGTTCCAAAGGCAGGCGGAGGTATTGGTGCACACTACGACTATAGTCCGATCATGCCAAGCAATGGCAAGGAGGTCCTCGAATGGGTGTTGACGGCAAAGAAGATATGCGAGGCTGAGTCATTTGATTTGTTTGGTGATTTCTTCATGCACGAGCGTCATGTTATCTTCTTTAACATGTTCATCTTTGACAAGGCTAATGCAAGGCATCGACAAGCCGTGGAGACCATGTTCGACAAGATGTTTGAAGTAGGCAAGCAGAAAGGCTACAGCAAATATCGCAGCCACGTGAACCATATGGGTAAGTTTATCGGCACGATACGACATCTTTACATCAACTGATTTTGGTATTGTAGATCGTGTTGCTTCGCTTTTCGATTTCAATGACCACTCATACCGTCGCTTCATCGAGACAATCAAAGACGCCGTAGACCCGAAGGGGATTCTGTCGCCTGGAAAGCAGGGAATCTGGCCGAAGCGTTACCGTGAGACGGAGGCGCTGAAGGCTCACCTATAGTACAACCAAACAAGTGTTTCACCACCATTGTTGTACAATGAAGCGGGTTAGGTATTTCACCATGTTTGAAAGAACAATTTGGTCCATAGCAAATCGAATTGGAGTTGCGCAGGTTGGCACGATGATACTATACTACCAGAGATTTGGAACCGTAAATTCTGTGACTCAAACGATTGCGAAGTTCATTAAAAACTCCAAATTCACGTACGTAGCTCTCACAAGCGTGTGTAGCTGTGGATATCATTGCCAACCTCTAATTATGATACAAGGACGATCTCATACATTATAATAGTCACAAAGGGTCCGCAATGCCATTCGTCATCATGGGTCGCCAGTCTCCTCGTTCACAACACACAAGAAAAAGGCTAAAATCTTGCTACTACCAGTCACGGCAAAGCCCAAACCAACCCATATCACTAGCTCCACCACTGTGACTGCCATGATACTCGTGTACACCAGTGTTCCAGCAATGTAGTAAATGGCCCAAGCCATTTGAACCGGCCAATCCTCATCTGCGCCCTGGACGGCGGAAGTAATCTTCAGTTTCTGCTCATTGTCGTCTTCCCCTCCATCAGCGCCGTCAGATGTGGTAAGAGGCTTTGAATGTTCCGCCGATGGAAGATAAGAATAGTCGGATCCGTGAGTCGAGCGTACCGACCCTTGTCGCTTGACCTTGTTGTATCGATGGCGTCGTAGACCCGCGAAGAAAGAATGTATGCCTGCTGGTACAAGGGAGATAATGTGCCATACTGGGAGCCACAACGGTACCGGACATCCCAAGGCGCTTCTTTTACTGTATATCTCCATGAAGAGGAGGCCTGCATAACTGGCGACGACGGAAAGGGCGCATGTTACGATCAAGAGCACGATTGTAGACATTTTGGAAGCCCAAGCGAACTTGGCGAGCATATTGCCTTCGCGACTCTTTTGCCGGGTTTGCGCTTTATTCTTCGTTTCCAAGGGTACGAGGCCGAGTGCCAAAACAAGGATTTCCACCATCCAATTCAGTCTGTTGGTAACGTGAATGAGTCGTCGTTCCGGCCATGCGATATCCTTGAGCGTCAGCGGTATGAGGCCCATGACCAGTGCGGTAGCCGCAAACTGCTGTTTTCGGGACTCGCCGGCAGCTTCAAAGAGACAGTCTGCTGCGACCCAGCAGTTCTGAACATTGCCCTTGAATTTGTCGAATTTGAAGTACGGTTTGAAAGGTGAGTATACCATGACGCTTTCTACGTCTGGGGGACATTGGTCAGAGTCGATGCGATTTGCTCCGGTATCGCCTTGTGCGATGGCAAGAATAGGTAATATGGCCACAAGCAACAGTATTGTCGCTAATGGCAGCTTAAGTATCATGCCACGAGAGGCTGCCATTGTGGAGTCGGATAGCAGATGGATTCCGAGAAGTGAATGTTGGAATGTTGACCTTTGCAAATTGATACGAGAATAAGGTCGAAACTGGCTTCGCACAGGATAAATACTATCCCATAACTCAGTGACGGTAGGGATCATGTTTGCACACTTTGACTCCTACTACGATGCCTGCTGGGACGCCTGAGCGCCAAGTTTAGGCACGTTAATCCTGCCAACCGACCCTTGTGCGGCCCACGGAGCTGCGGGCCTTGCGTCTAGATTAGGCTTAGAGTATCGCAGTGCTCTACCTACAAGGTAATTTGTGACGACAATGACCTATAATAAGTTGACTGGATGCCTTGTGGGGGCCGTTACAGCCTCCCTCGAAAGACCGCCCACCCGCACCACACAATCTTTCGTAACGAACGACTGGTACTCACATCCTGATAAATGTATCCAAACCTATTCTATGTCGTTCATGATGTATAGGAATATGGCGATTTGTCCTCTAGTATCTCGAGACTCCCTCCAATTTAGCGTCAATGTGACTGAGGCTGTGTAGTGTCCACATTCCGAGCCCACAACTCCAGGAAGTGGGTACTAAGATGGCGCCATGGGCCAGAGATTGATAAGCTGACCACCAAGCATACGCAACACGTTATGGGAAGCCTAATTGTTAATGACTGGGTTGCCGGTAGAGTCGTATGTTCGAGCATTTCACGTAACTTCCACATGTATCAAGATGAGAATCTTCCTTAATGCGCTAATGCTACTATCCTAGTGCCTAAAAAAAACCTAGCAAGTAGGGCGTAATAATGGCTACCTTGGGAAGCCGCCTCATCACCTACCAATCTTATCCTGCTGTGCCGTATACCCGTGACTACCTGGTTCTAACTCACGTCAAAATGGAGGTCCAGAGTTCAGCCTCTAATCCTGCCATTACATTGACTTGTGGAGAGAAAGACGACATGTTGACAATAACAATGCCTTGTTGATGATGAGTCTTGTACTCTCCTTTCAGCAGAAGCATTTATCATGAGTGAAAGAATTATCATCGAGCTCCTGAATTGTGCATTCGGCACTGTATTGATTGAACATTGCAGGTCGAAATTAGATGAACATGCCTGTTATCGCAGCTGTACGTAAATTATCGATTGGTATTCGAAGCTAACAGCATCCATCCAATACCAAGAAATTCTTTCTTTCTCTTCTAACCACCTCCGGCTATTGCACGACCTCGTTCACCCCCACCTAATAGGGAATGCCATTGGTTATCAACTGGAACCGATCATAGGTGCCGGTACTATAGCTGCCCCTACTCTTTTCCACCAATCCCCTCATATAATCTGCCGCCTCCCTCTCTGTCCTTTCGAGCACAAACCTGTCTCTGAAGTTCTTGATTGTCTCAGGCTTGAAACATGGCAGCCCGCTATCCAGCATGACTTCGACGATGTGCACAAGATGCTCGCAGTGCTGGCGTGCAGCGAGGAACGCCTTGATGGTAAGTTCTTCGAACCAGCGATACGCCTGTGTTTGGTAAGGTGCGGGAGAGTTTTTGCCGGACATGACGGCGATCATTTCAGCAGTGAGCTTGAAGGGGGCGCGTTCGAATTTGATTCCGCCAGGGGCAATATCGAAACAGAAGCCGAAGTCGATATGGATAATGTGTCCAGCATCGTCAATCATGATATTGCCGTTATGCCGATCCTTGAACTGAAGCAAGAAGCTGATGACGCTATACGCAGCCATACTCTTGACAAAGTTACTTCTCGCTTCCTGGTAGCGGATCGAATCCTCGTTGCCATAGCGACTGATAAAGTAGTCGTCGAGCCGATTAACGGCTTCGCGTCCGAGCATATCACGTGAAATAGAGTTGGGTAGGACATCAATAACACCACAGCCGGGAGCTGTAGCTGTGACACGGTATGGGAAGACCCAGACATCAAGGCCAACGGTATTAAAGATGCCGCGGAAAGCGGCAATCATCTGAAGTGCAAGGACATCCTGGCGACAGTCGTCGCCTACTTTAAAGATGGCAGAGAGCCAAGTCTCGTACGTGTTGTCTCTCTTGGTCACGGAACGATCCTCTTCCTCGATCCCTTCGATACCTATATCAGGCTTGGGCTTGCGAATGCGGAAGGTTGCCATGAAAGGCGTCTTAGCATGACTCTGTAGTGGCTTGCCGGATTTCCTGTCGATGCCGATGACTTGGCCATCTGGATTACTGGGCAGATAGACACCCACTTCGACCCGGATCTTGCGCAGCTCTTCCTCGATCTTCTGCTTCTTGACCTCCTTAGGCTCGTGAAGAACCGAACGCAACGTGCCAGAGATGCCAGTGACTTCATTGAAGAATGAGAACTCGCGCTCGTAGAAGTCTCTATCTTCTGTTGAAAAGCTAGACTCCAAGCTTCCCATGACTTTGTCAAGGGTGGGCTTGACAGGATCCGGCTGCGCGTGATGTTAGTCATCATCACCCAAACACAACCAAAATGCACTCACGACTTCTGAAGCTTCGTCCTTGTAGGCATTGGCCTTCATGTTCCAGATGATTTGATGAGCAAACAATTGAGAAAACTTTGCTGTCTCGATGATATATCTTTCAACGTAGCCGAGGACGTCGTAACGAAGCGTCTGCACAATCTGGTAGACGTAGAAGAACATTACATCTACAGAGTGGCTTTCGAGTGCTCTCATCGCATACTGAATGATGAAGGGGTGATTGCCATAGGCTGGCAAAAAGAAGGTAACCGCTGTGATAGGGTTTACAGGAGCCCAGTACAAGAGGTACTGAAAATGTTAGTTGTGATAATAACACCAGGAAATCTTTACACACCTTGAGCTGGAAAGACACATCGCCCGGTAGCTGATTACCAAGAAGTATTTCAAGCGCATCCGGCTCCTCCAATACCTTGTGAGGGAAATTAAGCACCTGCCAGCGAACTTCAGTATTCAAACGCTGTGACTGGAAGCGCTTAACGAGGTGAACCGCGATCGCGGGGTTCTCTGCCCAAGCCGTCTTCAAGTGTGCTGTTACGGCGGCCTAGACAAAGTTAGCTCAAGACAAAAGACGCCAAGTACAGGTAGAAACTTACGTCAGGGAGTATGTTCTTGGCATGTCCGGACGTGAACGCATGCTTCTTGCCATAATCAAGAGGGAACAACCAGACCAAAAGGCGATTCTGCTCATTGGCAATCAACAATACCAACAGGTCCTGCTTTGCTTTGATTCTCAATCCGATGTCAGCTGCAGTTGTGACTTTTCCAATGGCTTCGAGCTGTGCTTGTACATCGGCCAAAATGTGAGTCTCGGCTTTGATTTGAAGGCGATTACCCCCAAATGACCATCTAGTTTTGTTAGCTTACGAACCAGGCTTGCTGATGGAAGACTTGCTGTGGTGCTTTTGCAAACCATGCCAAAGCAGCTGTCAAAATGCGATCGATCAAACGCCACCTGATCGTGGGTGAAAGGGTAATGCAATGACGGCCAATCCGCAGCCCAAGCAAAATAATGTGAAAGTATGATTCGCGAGCAAGAGGCTGCGAACAGCCAATACTCATTGCATCCAGGGTGATGTGTATTAATCGGACAAACACACTTTCGACATCTGGCTTGCTCAGACGCGATGCACTGAAATGGCTGGACAAGAACTGCAGGAGTCGGAAATGCGGGGCAATGAGGTTATAAATTTGCTGCTGTCGTTTAGAGAGTGCCTCCTTGTCAGTAGCAGCGAATTCCTGCCTGCCATAAAATGGGTCTTCATGCCTTGGAGGCGATTAGCAGGGATTCAAACGTGGCGTAATCTTGTATACAAACCTCAAAGTAGGGCTAAAGATTCCGCGCCGTTTGCGCACCGTGTTCTCCCAATTTTCAGCAATGGCAACAAGGATGCGAGACTCCATGCGGGGGTTCTCCTTGGTAACGCTCGTCCACAAAGAAATACCTAGCTTGATCGACTGCTTTGAAAACACCGCGAACGGGATGCCAACCAGATGCTGAACAATGGGCGATTGATCCGTCTTCACCCGGCACAAAAGCGCAGCTGCCCTTCGTAGTATATCGCGTAATTCCGCAATGGTAACATGCTTGTGATTGAGGGTTCGATTCTCCAAATCAATCAGGAGATTAGTCGCATCTTGTAAGCTGCGCGAGAGATAGTTTGGCATCTGTTGCGTAGCAGGTCCGCCCTTGAGCCATTCTTCTTCTTGGTCGACGACGCCATCAAGGAACTTGTACTCTTGTCTTGTAGTGTACTGGGTAATAAAGTCGGATGCGGTGTTGATATTCATTCCTTGTCGTTCCACAGCCCCTAGACGCTGATCAGTAGATGGGATGACAGACCCCATCTCAAGAGCAAATGAACGACCAAGAGATATATGGCCGAACGATGCTTCGTCATCAAACTCGGAAAGGTACGTCTGAAGAAGCCCTTTAACATCAAGCGGAGCTATATCTAGAACCCCTTTGACCCAGGCTGTGGCGCGTTTGTGTAAAGTGTCCAGGGTTGCTCGTCGGAAAGCATAATCATCGGACAGCTCTACCACAATATTGGACCTCTTTGAAGTAAATGTTGACTTCCAGGTATACTCATCGGTCTCGCCTTCGAGGCAGCTGTACCACATCATTGACAAAAGTTCCAGAAGAGCGAATAATGCACTTTTCTGACACAGTGTAGATGGTACGTCATGGATGATGATGTCTGCACACGTAGCCGCCGCTTGTTGAACTCGAGCGATGCGATGGCAACAGGCAGAGAATATAGTAGCAAGTTGTTGCGCCAGGTATGGCGTGGAGAAGGAGTGCGATTGTCCAGAAAGCGTCTTTGAAAGGTAAGTCCTAACCGCCGCTGTAGTGATGGCGGCCATGCAGTTGCCTACAGCGCCGCTTCGGATCTTGGGATCAAGGAAGTAAGCAAGCGCCTTTGTGCAATCTCCAGTGCTGGCTCGTAAGTCCTCGACCAGATACGCGGTGCTCAAGAAAACTGCCTCCTGGTAACTCAGTGACTTCGTGTCAGCCTCACATGAAGGTAGTAACTTGCCCAGACGCTTCTTCTGCTCAATGGTATGCTCCGGGGATTTACCGCGCCGTAAGACCGTGTTCAGTTCTATGTCGCTTTCCGATAGAGACGGTCGCTCCTCTGCGATCAGAGGCTTGCTGAATCGAGCCAAGGTCCTGAGCTCCTCCCTGTACTGCTTTCCAAGATCAGATTGTAGATCGAAGCCGTGGACGACGATGTTGAACCATGCATCACGCTGTAGACCGATGATCGAATCGTCAACCTCTGCACGATCAGCCTGCTCAGCATTGCGTGCAAGGAGGAGGGCGAGGGGTTTGAGTAATTGGGCAATCTCCTGAGATGCTAGTTCGGTGTCTCGGAGGTGGCGATGCGATGTCTCCTGAGCATCTCCTTTACTAACAATGGTGTCCAGCAATTGAGTGAGGTATAACAGAAAATTAGGGTCGTCCGGGGAGATTTCTTTCGAAATGTTCAGCCGCGCGTTCATGACCTAGACGCAATATTAGCATGCATCAATCGCTTGGCTAGCTGCTACTCACAGCTTCTAAGGTAGCTTTATCATCCTTGACCAAGGCATCATGGCACAGCTTAGAGTAAAGCTTCAACAAGGCTCTGAACTCCCCAGGCGGACTGTGAATACCTAACAAAGCCGAATCAGTAATGATTTTCGCATCGACGACTTTGCTAGCTCTTCCAACTTTCTGGATCAGCATCGACAACGCGAGTGCTGTGATCTTCGCGTCTTTGCAATTCCTTGCAACAGACACGACCGTCTCGACAACTGTCGTATGTACATGATGTGGCTCTTCGATATCACTTGGGGTGAGCGATATTGCGCTTCCATGCTGGTGATTGTAAACGCCAGCTGTGCGTGTCGTCCTTCCAGTGCCATTCAGGGTAGGTGAAGCAGTCACATTGCGATCCGCTACAGGAACTGCGCTGATTATGTTGCCGAGACTGTACAAGGTTGTAATGATGGCATCCTGCGGAAGAAGGCTGAGCACTGCAGCAAGAGACTCGGCTGCCACTGAAGTCGTGCGGTGATCAAAATTACCCTGGACAATGATACGCGGAAGCGATTTCCCCAAGGTTGATGCCAACTGAGGAGACACCTTCGCAAGAATAGCCATTGACTTCAGAACTGTAGAAGCCAAATTGTGATCTGCGCTCTGTGCTTGGTCGTTTAGAACGCTGTCCAGCCAAGTCGTCAGAAGTTCTGCGTCTGCAATATCGTCGTCGTACACTGTACAGCAGAGATAGGTAATAAGCACCTTCGCCTTAACCGAAGACGCCTGTCGCTGATGCCACGCAGATCCCACTCTTTGCAAATAATCCAGATCATCTTCCAAGCGCTCCATCTCCTCCACAGCAATCCTCGTCAGCCCTTCGGCAAGAGAGTCCTCAGATGCATCTCTGAATATCTGGCTACTCTTATTGATCAGCGAGGACCGCAAGTGGTCCAGCACCGAGTCCTCAGCCTTGCGGTCTGGGCTAGACCCAACAAGCAACGCAGCAGAGGCAGCTACAACCTTGAGGAACGAGTCATGCAGGATCATAGCACCCAGCGGCCGCCCAGTCGCTGCATAGTGTTTCGCATAGCGCTTCCACTCCCTCAACCCATGCTGATGCGAGCGCGCATTCCGCACAACCGACAGCGCTGTTTCAAACGCAATGAGGAACTTCTCCGACAGCGCTGCGCGCACATCCTCGACAAATTGAAGCCTATCATAAGCATTCCAGAACTTTGCATGCTCAGCAGTAGCATCCAGGAAACCGAGGAGCGACAAACTCTGCGTCATGACTCGTGCAAACTCTCCATCTGCAGCAAAATCTTCCCTCTCATCATCGTCAAACTGGTCCGCTGACAGCTCGGTTGCTGCATTCGCCCACCCACTGAGATATCGCTCTAGCGTCGACGCAGCCGGTGTACGAAGTTCTTTGTGCCGGACCCCCAACGAGAGGATTGCAGATGTGAGATTATACGTAAGGACCTCATAGGGCGAGGATTTGTAGCTGCGGAGGCTGGGCGACGGCGAGAGTCCCTGGGCATACGATTCGGCGAGGTACGGTGCAAGGCGTGCCAGTAGCTTCTCGGCGACTTCAATTGACTCAATGTGTGGGGCGGCTTTGCACAGAGCTACAATAGCCTCTAGCTCTTGCAGTTTCTACGATACATTAGTTGGTTGACCTGTCCAAGTTCGGGCGTTCGAAAAGCTTCCAAAAGCATTCCCCACTGCGTACCATAGGAGTCCATGTTTTTTGAATACCATAGTCCTCTCCCTTCGACCCGATATAAGCTGCAGACGCATTTGGGCACCTCTTGAAGAGCCTCAAATAATCTGCGCTCGTGGTGGCGGCGGACGGTGATTGTGCGGAGAGGCGGGCAAGCTTCTCGAGCGCATTGCTCCGAATGGTGCGTCTAGAGGTCGCCGTTAGCTATTGAAACCTGGTCGTGCAATCTATTAAACATACGCCATATTTCCCCAAAAGCTCCGCAGAGCTCGGATCTGCTTTGTTGGCGTGCTGCGTGCTTCAACGCACGTAGCGGTAAGCTGGCTCTGAGTTCCTGGTAGAGTGACGAAATCCGATGTCTGGGGTCCGGAGGTTGCCTTGCGCTGATTGGTGCGACCGCCTCGCACTCTACTACGCTCTTGCACTTTTCCAAGATCATGATCAACAAGCTTAAGTAGCGAGTCAACAGGATATCATATGTTCGATATAAAAAAAGGGAACTACTGGAATTGAAGCAGTGTCAAACCTCCGAATTCGAGCTCCAAGTAAAGTCAAATGCCTCCCATACCAAGGTATTCAAGCAAAACGCCGTGGTCATACTCCGTGAGCCCATTGCACATGTCATCATACGCTCTCTCTCTCTCTCTCTCATGTCCTACCAGAATCATTGAAACTCAGTCATCAGCAGGCTCGACCCTGACGAGCACCTCCTCCAAGAACCCCTCTAGAAATCCCGCTACTTCACCACCCATACCAACCTCCCCCCGCTCATCCCACCGATCCAGCTCCTCGAACCTCTCCTTGATCTCATTTGCCAGCCTCTTTACCCTATCATGGCACTCTTGTCTCTGCCTCTTTCTTTCAATGAACCCCTGAGGATCTGCCAACGACTGCGCAGACTCCTGCTTGTTCTTAAGATTGAGGTGATATGTGCGACGAGAGAGCGCTGCTTCAAGTGCAGGCACAACAACGCCTGTGAGCGCCGTTATCTCTATTGGCGCAGTGGGTGAGCCGGGCGTTTGGAGGAGGCTTGGATGGTTGGAGGTGGGTTTGGGGCGGCCGAAGGAGCCGCGTGACATAGGCGACGGCTTGCTAGCGTGTGGTGGAGGTGGAGGGGCGGGCGAGTGAGCGATGTTCGGTTGCATAGATTTAGGATTCCAGTCCGAGATCAGCGGCCCACCAAAGGGATCATTTGAGGACGCCGAGTCGGGTCGTGATGATGATGATGATGGGCTGAAGGATGCGAAAGGCTGTTGGGACGAAGGCAATGGCTTTTGTCCCATTAGAGATGGAAGCGGTTGCTGGCCGAGTAGCGGCGGTAGAGGTTTCTGAACCTGGGATGGTAAAGGAACCTGGGTTTGTGTGCGAATCGGACTTTGCAATGGCTGCACAGGCTGTGGAGTTGGTGCATTACCATTTGCTGCGCTGAAGGAGGGACCCCTAAACGGCGGTATCTCAGGTATTGTCATCTGTGGAAGAACAGAAGCCCGACTTGGTGTAGGGTTGCGTTGCTGAGGTGTGATGTCCATGTTTTCCATATCTTCAGCGATCGAACGCTGAATATAATCATCGTACGCATGAGCCAGCGGTGTCTGCCGCCGTGCTTGTTGTGGCGTATTCTGCTTCGTGGGCGTAACCAACGCACGATTTTGAGGTGGAGAGAAAAAGCCAGGAACGGGAGACTTCCGAGGAGGCTCCTGAGGCGGCGGTGAAAAGAACGGTGCAGACTTCTTCTC